>BSBM01000883.1:1200000-1790000 GCA_027924585.1 Larix kaempferi
CTTAAGAGTGGACATGGCCCACTTAGGCATAAGCATTTTTGGAGGTTGTTGTTGTCTTCATGTTTTGTAGCTTCTTTATTTTTGGAGTGATTGCTTAAAATTTATGGTAATGTGATAACTGAGTTATTAGGAAGAGTGGCTATAATCATTCTACATCGATTATGGTATGTTGTGGCTTAAGACAGTTATAAGTAGGAAAAAATTAAGTGCAGTGTTTGCCATAGTTTTCTTTACTGTTTGGAATGCAATGAGCAGAGTCACAAGATACATTCATTTAAAAAAACAGCTTATAGTATAGATTTTTTAGGCATGTTGTATTAATCTAAATAGAGCTGGTAGTTGGGAAAAAATTGACTTTACAGAAAATGGTAGTGATACTCCCATGTCAATTCTAAACTACTCTTCTCTTTGATTCCATGGTAACCTTGAATTTCTAGGTTAATTCTGTTAAAGAAATGTAACTGCGGAAGATATTCTAAATGTATTTGTCTATTGTATTATTGTGAACTCCTCAAGGTGTGAAAATAATGCCAAGTGAAAGCTAAATGAACTAAGGAACTTCTTAAATCAAGCCAAACAAAACCCCTATAAGGGTTGATCTTCATATGAGAATGGGAAAAGCTAGGTCAAGGGAACCTAAGCTATTCAACTGACTTCATGGACTATAGTACCACTCCTCAAAGTCTGAGTGGTATTTTAGTTGTTTTCTGAGTCTGAGTGTGACTACTTGTTAGGACTTTGTTTTGTAACCTCAACAGGTCCAATGCCCATAATACTGAGAACTGCAGGGTCTTGTAAGCGCTAGCAAAGATATTCAAAAATACTTTTTCAAGTTGAAGAAAATAGTATTAGAAATGTTGGAGGAGGTCCTTGCCAGGTGGTTGTTTACAGAGACAGAAGTGGTAGTAAGCCATTTCCAACTCAATGCTATAATTGTGACAAAGAAGGATATATTTCTAGCGATTGTCCCTTCCCGATAAGGATGAGATGTGGACACTACAAACTATAGGGCATGCCACCATGGATTGACCCAATCTGATAGAGATAGGAAGCCAAGGCAAGTAAGAGAACTAAAAACTTGGTGAGTTCTGAACTTAAGTTGGCTGGAGGAACTTGGCCGAATGAATTGTTTGACAGGTTTGTTAATTCAATGATTTCTTGTGTTTTCTTACAAAATAGGTAGATCTAGGAGGTTGTTAGGATTAGAATGACATCCATAGACATTTGATCTCTTAAATGAAACTAATCTCTTAAAGAGTTCAACTTTCAAATCCAAGTTTTGATTCTTGAAGAACAGATAAGACCTAGTGTAACTTTTCCATCATAGCTCCCAAGCCATTCTCAATGGCATCTTCATTCTCACCAATCAGGCACTCTACAACTTGTAAATTTTTACCTGTTTTTCCATACACGATCTTGTTTTCTTCTTTTAATTGCCCAAGTTTGATGGCAAGTGAATTCTGCCATGTGCCACTTGTTAGCACCCAAAATGACCCCTTAGGTTGTTGGAGAAGGCCACTATGGGGTAACAACAAAACCACCTTAGACTTGTGCTACTGACCCAACACAGTCAAAGAGGGATCTCTCAATATTTCATAGAAGATTGAAAATAAAACAAGCATGAACATACAATCTTCTATAGAAGATTGAAAAATGATCAATGGGGAACACACAGCCTTCCGATCCAAGATATTCATTCAAAGCATGCATAGAAGGTCAGATTTCTGATGGAACAAATTGTGTAAAAGTGTTGGCGGGATAATCATAAGGAAAAAATATTGGGAGATGGAGTCAAGGTGTTACACATAAATCAGAGAGCAGTGCCATAGTGCGAACTATTAAAACAGAGGCAAGTTAGCCACCCTCTTGCCGTCGTAATGCTATTTTCTAGTGGTAAAAGAAGAAAGTAAGAACAGACCATTGATATGAGCATCCAACAAAGATGAATTCGATATCAACTTTAGTAGCAATATTGAGTGAACACTTGAGATAATAACCAGAGCTTGTTTCCAAGAATTCTAAGCTATTATACACTGATCTCAGATATGAAAGGGAAAACATAATGTAAATGTATAACAGGAAGTACGAGCACATAGAGAAGAAAGAAAAAACTGACTACAAGTAAAGCAACACATGAATCTCTGCAAAACTGTCTGCCACAGGCACTGCACATTGTATTAATATAAAAGTCTCCAAACCGAGCTCGGCCCCTAGGCCTTAGCCAAATTATTTTCCAACCCCTAGTTATTCTATTACAATGATATTTATAGGCCTTTAGCCTTGAATTGGTCATCAGGAAACAGTTAAAACTATGCTGCCACCTTGATAGCCTAAAAAATTGGATAATATTACATACGTGCCGAGCTCAGAACAGATTGATTAAGATGGGAAACAAGAATACTATGAGTAGGGTGCCACCTTACTCCTGAGTCTTTAATTGGCCTTGCGGATTAAATAAATTCTCTATTTTCAAAGAGCTGTCCGCCTACGATTCCTCTGCTAGAGGGGGAGGTGTCGCGTCCTCAGTGGAGATTATGAAATCTTTGAGAATCTCTGTGTCCTGGTGGATGTCTCACTTATCTTCAGGGGTTTCTTTCTCCTTCCAACGTCGAACCCTTCTGCACACCTGTCGCTCTTCGGGCTCCTCATCTTCGCTGGTGGTGCTAGTTGCCACGTGGTCGAATACCATATGAGACGAAGGAGCGTGTTCTTCCTCCATCTCAGACCACACCTGCTTGGGCATAAAGACCACTTCGTATCCTTGATCCTTCTCCATGATCAAATTCTAACTGAAAGATGCTTGGACTGCCGGGTGCACCACCTTTTCCATATACTGATTTCAAACAGGGGATGCAGGGGCCATGTCTATAATGGCTGTGACAATGACGGTAGTTACGAGTGATCTCCCTTGCCATGATGACCTGGCTGAATCTCCCAATCGAGCGAAAATGATGTCCAAAGCTTGAGTTGACGTGAAACATGCTTAACCAGGATTTTCGGTTAGGTAGAAAAGTATACGACGGCGCTGAGGTGGCCCCTGTCCTGTCTGCAATCATTTTGGTGAAAGTAAAGATGCCTTTAAGTCGTCTATCCACATCCTCCATCATCGACCAAACTATAACTTGCCTTCCTACTAACACCATGCCATCACTTATAGCGCCTCCGACTTTGCAACATCCAATCGCATCTACTAATTGGCAGCTGACACCTTTTAGTCTTCCCTTTAGCTCTTGGATCTTCTACCTCCTGTCTCAGGTTTAATACAGGCGGCCGAAAATGTTTGGCGGTTCCCAGGGGGAAAAACGCCCATATGCAGCGATAACGGACTCCCCGGAAAAACCCTCGGACTCGGGGAAAACATGCTTTGGTCAATGCAACAAAGGGAAAAAGGCGACTGAAACCCTCCATGCACGTCTAAACCCTCATTCCTCTCTTAATTTTAGGTATAGACAGCCGAAACTCGGCATCAAACGCCTCGGGACCCTACCTTCCCGAGCAATTTTAACCCTAATCCTTCCAGAAACTGGTTCTTCATTCATTTCTTGTTGTAAATAGACTTAGATTTGATAACAATGGCGGTTACAAGGCCCTACCTATCACTGAAAAGCTTCGAGAACGACCCTTCCTGTCGTCTTCTTCGTCTTCCACATGCCCGGAGGATTTTGACCCTGACAGCTCCAAGACACAAATGTCAACTTCTCATGTGCGTCTTTATATATATAACCTCATCCCCTTATCCTTCGGTTTTCTTTACCATCTGTCCACCTCTTTCATCCATTGATCTCTTATGCAATGATCTAGGTCGTTAGATCTTATCCCCCTTTTACTGATTTGATATCTTTTCCTTACCTACCGTTGGATCATCTCCCATGCTTCGATCTCAGCCGCCCATTTACTAGCACCGTACCTCTTCAAAGTGGTGTCACATTGCTCCAAAGTGGTTTTCATTACCACTTACCTTTCCCGCGACAGAACCCAACGTTGACACCTGTCGAGCGGTTTCATTCATCGCGACCACCACCTCCTCTAACCATCGTGCATCTCCCTTGTGCAACGATCATCGTGAACCGTCGATCTATCATAGGACAATCACTCCGGAACGTTCTTTTGTCATACTGCACTTACACCTTTCCAAACTTCGACCTTTAACCATACAATCTCCATTAGCCATGTCAGCGATCCACGTCGTCAGCGACCTTCCTTTCTGCTTTGGTGGCATCGCATCCCTGTGGGCTGCTTTTGCATACCACCTTTCCAACTTGCGATACTCCCTGCATGAGACACGTAGCCTCCGGTTTTCCCCATCGCAACCACCCGCGCCCCTATTTCCTACACAACTTGGCCATGCAACAGTCAATGACAACCATTGATCTCCTCGTGCGCATAATCGACGGTGGAACTGGCACGGCCTTTAACAATTTTGATTTTTTCTCTCGGACTATAGTCCTTTATACCTCCTCTTGCTCATTTTGGTCACGTTTTTGCATTTTAACACTTAAGCTTGAAGTTTCCTCAAGTTTTCTTATGTTTAACACCCGTAATTCAATATTTCTGATGCCTTTAGCACCTAACTATGAAAAATAAAGGGAATTTAGGCCTTCTTCGGGGAAATTTTGAGGTATCCCTATATTTCAAATCTATACTTATGCTGTAAAAATTAGGTGCTAACACCACTCCTCCTGAAATTTTTTATCTAAAGTGTATGGAATATCCTCAGTGTTGTTTCTACAATATCTTAGATCTTAAAACAGGATGGGTACTATATTAAAGTATGAGTACTAACTTCATGATTAAAGTATCAGGGTGCATCTGCTTACAGGGGTTCATAATATTTTTACTTACATAATGTTGATGTATATGTAACTTCGGAATGTATTTCACATATATGTATATTGTATTCCTATAGAGATGTTATTATTCCTCTATATGGAAGTGTCGTCATTTATATTGTAAGTGTCGTAACTTATACTTGATGGGTTATTAGACCACCTTGTTTGGGGTCGGCCCTGTATAAGTCATGTGGGTCAAAGGGTTATTAGACCACCCTATTGGGGGTCGGCCATGTGGATCAAAGGGTTATTAGACCACCCTATTGGGGGTCGGCCCACTCAGCATTATGTTATGTGGTAAAGTTCGAGCCTACATGAGTTAGGTAAAAAGGCAAGTCAAGTCAAGTATAAATAGAGTGCGGGAGGCACTCTATTTGCTCACTCACTTCTCACACATGCACTCAAGGAGGAGTGGCGCACTTATGGAGGAGGAGGATCTGCTGCTAGGTTATGGCTATCTCTCTTGGTTGGTTGTATCATTGCTCTATCTATCTCTGAGGAAGTTATTGGGGTTTTTCACCTTTATGGTTTTCTCCAAGTAAATCTTTGTGTCTCTTGTGTGCTTGCATTATTGTCTCCATGATTGATATGATGTAGATATGCTGTACATGTTGTTCTCTCAGTTAAGATCCTAGATCATATTGAAGTAAATTCAGAAAATTTAACATGGTATCAGAGCTAGCCTGAAAGAAGGCATGATATGGCATGTATGACACTTGTTGCACTTACGATGCTAGGGCTTGATATAGCAAAAACCAGTCATCGTAGAACTTTCGCTATAAATCCGTTTTGGCGAATTTTTCGGATCTGAAATTGTTACAGGACGAAGCTAAGATCTCCAGGTACCTTGTGTCCAAAGGACAACCTCTAATTCGTTGTACTTTGTGATTTATGATCTGTGCAATATAGGGTTTCTGCCTCTTCCAGATCTGAGTCAAAATCAGGTGACCTTGGGAAAAGGTCATATCTTGGGCTAGGAAGCTCCAAATGAAATTTAGTAAAAAGTGACAGGTAGTACACAGTCTGTACTATCTCAGAAAATGTTTTCAGAGGCCGAAGTTGAACCAGTGACACGTGGCACGCCGTACAAGTTTGCCCTCCTGTATTATCCCATAAACAGGTCACGTTGCGACATTTGGCATAACTCTCTATCAGAGAGTCCAATTGAGGTCAGACCTGTCGGGATGGAAAGGTAACAGGCCGAGCTATCTCAGGAAACTTTTTCAGAGGCCGAAGTTAAAACAGTGACACGTGGAATTCCGTACAAGTTCGCTCTCCTGTTTTATCCCAAAACAGGTCACGTTGCGACATTTGGCATAACTCTCTCTCAGAGAATCCAATTGAGGTCAGACCTGTCAGGATGGAAAGATAACAGGTCAGGCTATCTCAGGAAACTTTTTCAGACCCTGTGGATCAAAAATTTCGGAGTTACACCAGAAACAATCAGGTACATATTTCTATCAAAACATAATTATTTTTTGGTACCTTCATTCATGGCTTCCAGAATTTAGGGCTTTGGAGAAAGTTGGAATTTTTGTAATCGGAGACCACGGCTGGATGCTACTCATCAAAATAGAAATTTAGAGACCAAGATCAGAATTTTTGGCAGAAGGCCGGGCTTGATTAGACCCTAGTTCGGGACTTTGATCAGAAAAGTGGAAAATTAGGGCTTCTGTAAAAATGGGAATTTTTGAAATCTGTGACCACGGCTGGAAGCTCCTCAGAAAAATAAAAGCTTAGAGATTTGGATCAAACATTTTGATTGGGAAGAAGAGTGGGCTTCATCAAACCCCAGTTTAGGGTCACGTCCAGTGAATCCAGAAGTTTCAAAAGCAAAATTGAGGAGTGAAACTTTGCAGTTTTCAAATTTCTGAATATACCAGTTTGATCAGCTCATCAAGGCGCATATTTCTATCCTTTCGGAAGTTTGAAATTCAAAGTTTGAATTTTTTGGGGTTTCTCTGACAAACCCATATCCAGCTCTAGGTCCAGTTCTTTCAAATCAAGTGGATTGGGTTAATCCTAGAAGAAGATGGATTGGTCACCTGCATAAGTGAAGAAGTTCCTGTTTCAGAGGGAGATGAGGCTAAGGCCTTATATAAGAAGATTACAAGCGATCTCGACAGGTATGACTCATTGAGGTATGTTTCGATATTTGTCCATGATTAAGTCTATGGTATGTTTGTCTTCATGTTATTACGGTTAGTACAATTTTGATTTTAGATTTGTCGTATCACCTTAACAAAATTATGAATGCATGATAGAAGATATTCATTGGTTAAGGTGTTGACACTTATGATTGTACTAATGCATTATGGTGGTGTTGTATGAAGTTTATGTTGTCTACTAACATGAAAGGTACACCAAGGAAGACAAATCATGTTCCAGTTCAAGAACATATGATCATGATAAGATGAGGACAAAGATTCATCCATTGTCATGGATCTCATAGAAGATCCATTTACGAGGTATGTATAACTTGGTTTTGTAATAGTTAACCTATGAGATATACAGGTTACTAGCACAAGTCATTGAAGAAGAACAAGAAGACATCATGTGAGTATGTTAGACATAAATAGCTAGCATGCTAATCCAGGTATGTTTTTCCTATATCAAGATAGAATCCTACCTTGTGTTAGGATCTTATACTGTTGTTGATAATGATTATTCATGAAGTCATAGGTTTGAATAATCAGGATTGTATGCATATTATGTTTCTTACCATAATTGATGATATGACTAACCAGAAGAATCATGATGGTATAGGTTTGAATAATCACAGGTTTTATGCATTTTATATCTCTTATCTTGATTGATGATTCAACTAACCTGAAGAGTCATAGGTTTGAGTAATTACAGGTTTAGACATGTTATGTTTCTTATGATTTGACTAACCATAAGAATCCTACATAAACCTTGAATGCTAATACTTATTATTTCTGTTTGAAATGATCATGACTATACATGCTTGAGATTATAGTATACTAATGAATGTATGATTTTATATGAGATCACAAGGATAACACAATCATGATACTAATAAGCATGCATAGGGACCAAGGATGAATATGAGTTCAAGAACAGGTAATCCAGGAAGCAAAGATCAAGAGGGAGCACACTCCAGTTGTTCCTGCAAGAAAGCAAAGGAACACACTTCAGTAGGTTCTGCAAGGATGCAGATATTCAGAGGGAGTTGACCATCTTTTCACAACAGAAAGGTGTAGAAGAAGCTACTTCAGATTAGGACTCCAACAGCTCCTGTAAGGAAGCAAAGACTCAGAGGGAGTCCACCCAACGAACAAACAAAGATAAGTATTTTAATTTCTTGCATATTTGTCTGTTTAAATAAAATTGTTCAATGATGTATATGCTCATGATCCTAGACTTAGGATATGTATTGTGCATATTAGAATAGTTGCATTGATGAACAGTATGCTACTAATATACATGGGTAAGTGGCCTATGGCACTGTACAACATTCCATTGCTACTTATCTAGAATGAAACCTCTTTGCTGACATGTTGAGAGTTGTGCACACTCTTAACAATGTTCTGGTAGAGATTGGAAGGCATCTAGAAAGTTACGGAATATGGATAAATGTTGTATTGAAGCATTGGCTAAGATAATTGCATGACTGTATGGCATATTTCTTTACGTGTAAGAATTTGTTCTGAAAACTATGAGATGTTTTCTAATCATGCAATTTAACTTGTTGTGTAGGAAAGATCGTATGCCATCTCCTACAAAAGAAGAACTACAACATTTGTTCAGCAACAAATTTATTTATTGAAGATATTGAAGTTCCCAGGATCTGGGATGAAGAAATGGAATGCCATGATCCATCGATCATGAAGAATGATGTTTGGGATGTAGTCCCAAGATGTGAAGGGAAGTTTGTTATGACTTCCATATGGAACTATCAGATCAAGCATGTTGCAGATGGCAGCATTGAGAAATATAAAAGTGATGAAATAAAAGATGCACCAGATGGATTTCAAGACAGCATGGTGTAGTCAGATATGTGTGCAGAACTTGGTATGGTAGGATAGACAACCTTCTATCCAGTTTGGGCTTTACCAAGAGTAAAGCGGATTCCAACCTTTACTACAAGGTTGAGGAAGGAAATCCAGTGATACTACTTTTGTACGCAGATAACCTGTTTGTTACAGGTGAAAATAGATTTATTGCCGACACGCAGTGGAAGCTTACTACCGAGTTCGAGATGAAGAACTTGGAGATGATGCACTATTTGTTTTTGGCATGGAGGTGTGGCAGAGTGCAGATGGAATCTTCCTTGGACAAGGGAAGTATGCAGTACAGATCCTGAAGAGGTTCAGAATGATGGATTGCAAGGCCATGGCCACACCTATGGCATTGAATCTGAAGCTTCTATGTGATGCTTCATCTAAGCTGGTTGATGTCTCTATGTATCGTCAGATGATTGGGTCATTGATGTACCTAACGAACACGAGACCAGACATTTGCTTTGCTGTGAATACATTGAGCCAGTTCCTGATGGATCCGAGGAGTGTTCACCTGGTTGCTGTAAAGCATATTCTGAGGTACCTGAAGGGTACAGTGGATTATGGGCTCAGGTATGAGGCGAATCAAAAGGTTAACCTACAGGCTTATGTTGATTCAGATTGGGCTGGCAGTGCTGCAGACAGGAAGAGCACATCTGGGTGCTGCTTCAGTATGGGATCAGGTGTGATCTCTTGGTTCAGCAGGAAGCAGTCCTGCGTAGCACTGAGTACAGCTGAGGCAGAGTATGTTGCAGCCTGCTCAGCTAGTTGCGAGGCAGTATGGCTACGGAAGCTACTGTCTGAGTTATTTGATCTCCCGTTGGAGGCTACTGGTATCTTCTGTGATAACCAGAGTTGTGTGAAGCTGTCCGAGAACCCAGTGTTTCATGACAGGTCGAAACACATAGAGATCAAATATCACTATATCAGGGATATGGTGCAGAGAGGAGCTGTGAAGCTCCTGTATGTTGCGACGGACGAGCAGATTGCAGATATGCTGACGAAGCCACTAGCCAGAGTGAAGTTCGAGTACTTCAGAGAGAGAGGCTTGGTGTTCTTCAGATCGAGGACACTTCGAGGAAGAAGTGATGGACACATTTGCTGAAGCCATTCCAAGCATGTTGGAAGGAGGATCCTTCACATGGCTGTGGATGTAAGCGCTGGATGATGAGCATCAGGATGATGTTCTGGTTTCTGCTTGATATGATCAGTTGGATCATTTTTATGTATGTATGTATGCATCATGTTGGATGCTGGATATGATCAGTTGGATCATTTATGTATGTATGCATCATGTTGGATGCTGGATATGATCAGTTGGATCATGTGTACGTATTTCGTATATGCATCATGTTGGATGCTTGGACCATGTATCTGTATATGTATCAGGTGGATCATGTATGGTGATATGTATCATGTATTTGTACTTGTATCAGGTGGATACATTGATGATCAGGAGGATCATGTATGATGATATGTATCAGGTAGATACTTGGTATGCATCAGGTAGATGCATTGATGATCAGGTGGATCATGCAGCAGGATGTTGCAGTGATGATCAGGATGATCATAGATGACGAGCTTCAGGATGTTGCTCCAGATGACATGCAGCAGGATGTTGCAGTGATGATCAGGATGATCATAGATGACGAGCTTCAGGATGTTGCTCCAGATGACATGCAGTAGGACGTTGCAGTGATGATGATCAGGATGATCATGGATACATCAGGATGATGTATGGTGAGTATCAGGTTGATACTCTATGGCCGTGGATCAGGTTGTGCAGATGAGCATGTAATTCGTTGCCCTGGGAGATTTGCATATGGTCTTTCGAGGTTTTGCCTATGGCATGTAATTCGGTGCCCTGGGACATCTGGCAAATGCTCTTTCGAGGTTTTGCTCTGGGAGGACATGTAATTCGTTGCCCTGGGAGATCTGCAGATAGTCTTTCGAGGTTTTGCCTATGGCATATAATAGCGCCCTGGGATATCTGGCAGATGCTCTTGCGAGGTTTTGTCCTATGGCATGTAATTCGTTTCCCTGGGAGATCCGATAGGTTGGGCTGTGTGCCCGTAATCAGTCCTGGGATGCTCTTGCGAGGTTTTGCCATGACCACATGTAATTCGTTGCCCTGGGAGATCCTATAGGTAGAGCTGTGTGCTCGTAACAGCCTGGGATGCTCTTGCGAGGTTTTGTGGTGAGGTCACATGTAATTCGTTGCCCTGGGAGATTCTATAGGTAGAGTTGTGTGCTCGTAACAGCCTGGGATGCTCTTTCGAGGTTTTGTGACGCACGTAAAAGTCCTGAGGATTCCACAGTATGGCCAGTGATGACGAAGACCTGCAGGTGGTGGGCCTACATCCAGTATGAAAAAGGACTGGCTCTGTAGAACTTCCTATGACGAGTAGATTCAGAGATTGATTGAGATAGCAGCAGCAGTGACGATGATGATGACTCGATGACGATTATCCAGTGACGATGATCCAGAGAAGATGACTTGTGCTAGAAGAACTGTGCTGAGAAATACCTTCCTAGTTAAGAGGGAGTGTTGATGTATATGTAACTTCGGAATGTATTTCACATATATGTATATTGTATTCCTATAGAGATGTTATTATTCCTCTATATGGAAGTGTCGTCATTTATATTGTAAGTGTCGTAACTTATACTTGATGGGTTATTAGACCACCTTGTTTGGGGTCGGCCCTGTATAAGTCATGTGGGTCAAAGGGTTATTAGACCACCCTATTGGGGGTCGGCCATGTGGGTCAAAGGGTTATTAGACCACCCTATTGGGGGTCGGCCCACTCAGCATTATGTTATGTGGTAAAGTTCGAGCCTACATGAGTTAGGTAAAAAGGCAAGTCAAGTCAAGTATAAATAGAGTGCGGGAGGCACTCTATTTGCTCACTCACTTCTCACACATGCACTCAAGGAGGAGTGGCGCACTTATGGAGGAGGAGGATCTGCTGCTAGGTTATGGCTATCTCTCTTGGTTGGTTGTATCATTGCTCTATCTATCTCTGAGGAAGTTATTGGGGTTTTTCACCTTTATGGTTTTCCCCAAGTAAATCTTTGTGTCTCTTGTGTGCTTGCATTATTGTCTCCATGATTGATATGCTGTAGATATGCTGTACATGTTGTTCTCTCAGTTAAGATCCTAGATCATATTGAAGTAAATTCAGAAAATTTAACACATAAGAAGTTTGAGCAAACTCCTTTGACTACCTCTCCTTGGTCATTAGTTTAAACAATGTGTTTCATGCACAAAAACACGTGTACCAGAAAAGACCATATGTAATCAAAATCAAGGAATATAAGTTTTGAGTTCCACCCTCATATGTAAGTTTTATTAGCCAAGGCATATACTCCCTATCGTTTTGTAGCAGAAGAGGCTTAGAAATATTAGTCATTTGTATAGGGAAACATGGGTATTTTTGGTTATCTGTTGTTTTAGATAAGTGGGTCAGCCTTAGGTCTCCATGCTAGGGTGTTGTTTCCACAAAGCAAGATATTCAACTTGACTGTATTTACTATTAATCATTAACATAGATTTTCATGTGAGCTGGAGGAACATTGAAAAGGGTTCTTGTTGAATATATTAAGGGAGAAGATTGGAAGTAACAATACAATCATTCTAATATGTATCTTGTTTTTTGTCAGGTGGATAATTTCATCCATGCAGATATGCATACTGGAAATATTCTTGTTCGAATGGGACTGGGTAATCCTTCAAGCAAGCAATTTTTTCGATCAAGACCTCATTTAGTATTCCTTGATGTAGGCATGACAATAGAACTTTCCAATAATGATCGACTAGATCTTATGGAGTTATTCAAATCTATTGCACTAAGGGATGGGCGGAAAACTGAAGAATGTACTCTGAAGTTTTCAAGAAACTAGAGCTGCCTAGATCCAAATGCCTTCATACAGGTAGATGGTGCCACCGTTTATATTTGATGGTTACTGCTTTCTGCCACAAAATAGACATTATTGAATGTTGTGGTAGCTACTTTCTTCCATGAATTATGGATATGGGAGAACTTAAACTTAAATTATAATACCCATTATATATTTTGTCATGTTTACTTTGTCTTCCATTCTTCTTCCTCCTCTTTACTTCGATTTTTTTGTTAGGTATTTGGCGTGTTAAATAATAAATGCTCTCATAACATCGTTTAGGCTTCCTTTAGTTTATTCTCTTCAAATTTTCATAACAATGATCATATGTAGAGGGCTGCACATAATTGTAATTTTATCCTGAAACTACTTTACTATTTGTGCTCATTCAATGATTTGTGAAATCTATCAGTTTGGCCTTCAGGGGACCCTATTAGTTTTTCTTGAAAAACCCGTAATTATTGTGTACTTTGTTTTGCACTTACATAATCAAATCATATATTTTCTATGATTTAAAGTATTACAGAAGTATGTGTGTATGCATTTAGAGCAGGTATGTTATCCTTATGGAGAGGCCAAAAGTATTGGTTTATATGCCATTGGCTAGCCTAACAAGTGAGCCTCAAGTAGTTCCCCATATATAAGCCTAACTACAATGAACTTTTGATTCAGATGATTGAATTTGTGCCACTGATTGACAATGGCACATGCAAACTGTTATGCTTGTTTATACAAATTGGAATTGATCATGCACATAATATTGTGCGTTCACATGATTCTGTAGAATACCCTTTTAGTGCAGTCTTACAGAAACATAAAACTTAGTTGAATAGTGTTAGTTTAACTTGGCGATCTACTTAGAGTTCAAAATTTAGAGTTCTTGAGTACCTTCATAAATAGTGTAGGAAAGTCCTACTAATTAAAAAGTTGTGATTCTTGTTCATTTTGACCACAAAAAGCCATATTAACTTGCCACACATTTCCACATCACTCCATTATGGGATGAGAAATATGTGGTGCACTATTCATATGGATTTCAATACCAATGTTTGTGTTCAATATATTATATTTGTTTTCTCGTAAACACTGACTTGGTTTTTATGTAGGAAGTTGAGACTTTATTCAAATTTTGGGGTTCACCCGAAGGTGATGTGGTACATCTAGCAGAGTGCATAAATGAATTGCTTGAACAAGTGAGACGTCATAGAGTGAGCATCGATGGGAACGTATGTGCTGTAATGGTCACAACATTGGTTCTTGAGGTATGGGATATGTGAAAGAGGGGTCTTTGGGATGGGTTGTTGAAGGGAATCTGTATAGCTTGCAAATTTCAAATTCATTTTCACCTAAGTTCATACTAAGAATTTAATTTGGACTTTTGCAGGGATGGCAACGCAAGTTGGATCTAGATTATAACGTCATGGGTACCTTGCAGACTCTTCTTTTTAAAGCTGACTGGGAAAAATATCTTTCTTATACAATCGAAGGACTCATGGCCCCGTAATTTTCAATAGAGATATTTGGTCTAGCTCTTGCAGAATGGTTTGACATTTTCTTAACCCTTGTTTTTTTCTACAAAAATTAATGGAGGATCTAAGTTACAAAATGGGTGGAGAATTTTGTCAATGTCTCATGAGTCCTGTTTTGTTCAAATTTCCAACCTTGATACAATTTTTTAGTTTACTCACTGTTTTCCCCAATTTTGAATATTTGTCATTTCTTATTAGAGTTGTCAAATAATTGCGTGGTAGCTTTCGTTAACTAGAGTGGAAGTCTGATAGAAAGAAATAAGTGCAAGTGATTAGGGTTTTGTGTAATCTATGAGAGTATCAAGAAATGTTGGATGATATCAATATATTTCTTATACATTTTGAAAGTGATTACATATAGTGAAAAATGGAGGACTAATGTTTCCAATATGAGGTGTTGTTTGATGGAATTGAGGAGGATGATCCTTCTAATGTAGTACAAGTTATCACAGATGCAACACTGATTTATCAAGCAGTCAAGCTATTAATTCAAAATAGTTACAAGTGTATATTTCAAACTACAGAAAGTAAACATGCACTAAATACTGGCACTGCACTCAAATACATTAACAAGATTCCTGGATGACCAGTATCGTTTTATTCGCAAGAGAATTCCGGGGCAAGTATTGAAGTGTCTGGGACGTTTTTCTTATCACTGGGTGAATTTAGAAGTGCATTGGGCATTATTCTCATCAATGGGTGAATTTAGAAGTGCATGGGGTTGTTATTTTTCAATTTATGGATGCTTTTATAATGTTGGGACATTTTGAAACAATGATGGGTGAAGTTATCAATTGCCGAGGAAAATTTGTGTGGATTGAGCTATTTTAAGTATTCATTGACAAATATGCAACTCTCCTACCATTCGACACCAAAGAGAAGAAAGTTTGGTGAGAAGATTGGTTGGAAGCTTGGAATTGGTCCAAGAACTATCTCTCTATATAAAGGAAGTGGCCCACTACTAGGATATTCACTTAATTCTATCAGTTTGTTGGCCTGTCAAGATTCATGACCCCACATGTCCATTGGACCATTAAGGGATGAGATAACAAGTTTGTACTTGCCCTGAATCTAGTTAGTACAGTCGTGTTTTGATGACACCTTCTAGTTGTGAGTGATCAAATACTGCTTGTGAAATGTATAAATAAATCCATCCTCTCCTCATTCATACAGTTGTTCATTCGAGAGGCTAGGAGTCCAGAGAGTCCGTAGTTGAGCTCCGGTGTATGTTCTTCTATTGCATTACCTTAGTAATCTACAAAATCAAAAGTTTGAGTCTTACTGACAAAACATTCACCAAATTTTTTACTATATTTTATAAATCAGTGAAAGATTCGCCAAGTTTTTACAGTTTTTTATAATTAAGTGAAATATTCGCCAAGATTTTACAATATCTTATAATTTAGTGAAAGATTCTCCAAGATTTTACAGCATTATATAATGAAATGAAAGATTCCTCAAAAAAATAATATATACATGTTATATTATTGATAAAATCGCCTTCAAGTTTTCCTATATATCGGGGAGATTCACCCATTTTTTATACCTATAAATTTTTGGGAGGCTCATAAAATCATCCCTGGTCCTTGGTCTAACTCCTTAATGGAGTAAAAGCAACATAATTCAACTTATAGACTAATAGTTACATTCTACTCACATCTATACAAAGGGGTACTTTTCTTATAATTTCATTAATATACTTAAGTATTCAAATACGAAGAATAACTACTAAACCATAGTTTATCCTTTTAATATCAATTAACCAATTACTTTCCATTATACTCTTTTATTGTAATTATTATGATCACCAATTAAATCTGCATTCCACCCACTCCCCATGTATGTGGAATTTCTAAGTATGAAGGGACAAGGATTAAATAACATAAGCTAGAGTAATATCCCTATATTTCCTTAATAAGTTTTCAACCCACAACAATTGTTGATTCACTATTAATTAGCCCCTAATCTAATTTCCCCTTTTTATTTATTCTAAGGCATAGACTTAATGGGATAAGGAAATATAGTTAGTTTACCCTAATAATAATAATTCCTTACGACCTCTTACTTCACACCCTAGTATTTATCCATTTTGTCAAGGTATTGTAAGTCCGACTATCATTATTCATAGAAAATTAAGGCATAACCATTACTACATGTTTGCACAAATACAACTTAATCTATTATTTGTATTAGGTGTCAATCAAGAAGGTAAACAAAATGCAACATCATTATGAATCCAACTTTATCAATAGGTTCATTATGTCAACACATAATTATTACACTGCAAATTAAGTGTAGCGAAGTCTTATCTTTGGTATATATTTGCTCTAAAAGCTAACTTGTTTGTTCCAAAGCATAGTTAAGTATTTTAATAATGTTATCTATCTCAATTAGAAATTATATCTCCTACTAACATGATTTGACTTGTGACATTTGCTATACCACTACATAACGTCCTATCACAAATTTCACAAGATCTTTTACATCTATTACAATCAACTGTATGCATGGAGCTTGACAACCAAAACACATAACTAAGGCTTATCACAAGGTACATTAAACTTATTTAAATTGTTCAATGCTAAGGATAGCTCATCTTTACAATTCCCTACTCATGACCATAATGATAATAGTAAGTACATAACAACTGCTCATAAACTAACATTTACATGAATTAATTCAACATAGATATAAATGTGTCTACTTGCAATTCATAACAAGAGGTTAACGCGAATAAATCACTTATCTGGAAAGAGTTAGACTGGGGCGACTAAAAACTTGACTGCAACGTTCCTCCCAACCATTGGTTCCCTATTCGGTGTATGTTTTCCCACTGATCAACCACCCCCGAGCTGGGCAGGAATCCACTAGGGTAAAGTTATATGTATATGAACTTAAACAACCTCAAGTCTAGGGCTATGCCCTCATTAATTTGTTCCAGGCATAGTATAATAATATTATGTATACAATCCAATAATCAATAGTTTAAGACCGAGACCTCCTAGCTTTTCCCAAAACACAAGATAATATATAGTTTATATTTCAAGGACATCATCAACATTAAGCTAAGGGCTCTACCCTAGTTTGGATTCTATTAATTCATATATATATATATAATATTAAATTTTAACAACTATCAATTATTCAACATCACAAGACTACACATTCTCTAATGGCATCGATAACATATATATATATATATTTAATTCAACACCAAAGGGATGCACCCTATCTAAAGTCATAGGTAATATATATCTATAATTAAATTTTACTAGATATCAATATATCAACATCAAAGGGCTGCGCCCTCTCTAAGGACATAGAGAATATATTTCAGTAATTAAATTTTAATGACTATCAGTATATCAACAGCAAAGGACAATAGGGATTGGCCCTCTTCACCTGGAGGCCATCCTCTCAACAGCTCACAAGTTATTCCTTTCAATGAATTCAAATGGGCCTAAGCCCTTGACATACCTCAAGCCCATGTTAATTGGTGGCATGCGCTCAGCCTTTGATTCATGGAGGTATGCGCTCGACACTCAATTCCTTGAGGCATGCGCTCAACCCTCTTCATTTACGTAGAGGCATAAAATTGTAGAGAGCGGTCCCTTCCTTCACATGCAAAAGACACACGTTGCAAAAAACGCCCCCCTCTTTTTGATTCTCTTCTTTTAATAATAATGATATATACTTCATTTTTGGAAATTATATATATTCAAAAGCTTTTAAAGTAGCTTCGAAATATTTTTTTTTTTTTATAAAAGTTTGTTTCCAATTATAAGTAAAAAAAATATCCTGCCGAAAATTTATGTAATGAAATCCTTTTCTAGGATCTTTGGTCTTTAAATAATTTCTGTGGCTTGCCAATTAATTTTAACATGAATTGGTTATTAAAGCTTATAGCCTTTTTATAATTGATTTATCATAACTATTCAAATAGTCATTTATAAATCTTGGCTATATTAATATGTTTTTTTAGTATAATAAATCATTTTATCTTTCTTCCTAATTTATAATTAGGAAAAATACTAACCTTTTTCCACTTAGGAGCTTAATAATGTTTCTTGGTATTCTTTGCTGAGACTAAGATATTAATGATATGTGGACTGATTCCTTAATTTAAGTTAATAGCATAGAGTATTAGTTAGCCTTATGCTAATCGTTAGGTCATAGGAGCTTGTTAATGCCTTGCGGCGGATAGTAGTTTCTTCGACATCCTTATCTAGGACTGATCGTTAACAACACTTATAAACTTAGGTGCTCGCCCAGTGAACATCACGGCTCACGTTTTTTCAAGTTCCCGCAGTACTAGGATGACAACCGTCTTCAAACTCATGGCTACATAGCCATTCATCCTCTCCCCCTAGTGGATTCCATGCGCATTTCATTTTTTTGCGTCAAGCCTTTTAGTGTCCTAAGCCTACAAATTTACTTTACAACTTAGGAAAGCATAACCATACTTACAAAGTTTTACCTGCAGAGCTTCTGCCTTAAGCTCCTTGCCATGGGAGGGTACACAATTGCACTTTCTGTTGCAAAACAATAGGGGTAAAATAGGGATATTACATCCCCCTCCCTTAAGAATAACATCATCCTCGGTGTTCATACCCTTCAAAACTTTAACTTCAACCTACAGTTGCCTTTGTAAGCATAATTTTCAGCTATCTTTGCTTGCTTTGACTTTTTTTGGGATAACTTCGTTGTTTCTTGACCTTCATACCTGTACTTTTCACAACAACCACAAGTTGTTTCTAACATTTAATCATAAAATACATGCATACATATGATTTTTTTTCAAAAACAATTAGAACACAAATAATAATTTTTCCCTTACAACATCCCGTTGTTGGCTTTTCATGGCAACCTTTTTAGAGTTTGATGTAATTACAAAGCTTCACTTTGTAATATCCTGCACATGTACATCTTTTAATCATACATGATATATATAAAGCATGATCTAAGATAAATATTTTCAAAATTATTTTCATGGCACCTAACTTTTCCATATAAAACAACTTTATCCACACCTTCTATATGGTGGTACTTCTTCCCATTTGGTCATTTTCAACTTGCTTTTCCTCACAAAGCAATCATATCAATTCTCATAACATGAGCATAGCATGAATATAACATAACATGTACATGATATAAGCATAATATGTGCATAACATAAGCATAAGATGCACATACATATGCATAACATAAGCATAACATAAGCATAACATGTACATATCATAAGCATAACATGTGCACAACATATGCATAATATAAGCATAACATGCTTATAAGCAAAATATGAAATCATTCATAACTCACCCAACACGAGGACGATACCCTTCATTGGCATATCTCCTACCTATGCTATTCAGGGTGGTAAGACAACTAGTGTTACTAATTAGCACGCCATGTGCTAAGAGTACAACAAGTACTCACAATACATTGTTACACCAAAATATAGTCATCATGAATTATGTGTCCTCTATTTTCCCTAATTCCTAAAGCACTTGGGCCAAATGATTGAAATGAGAATTTTTGTTGCTCCTTCTACTTTTGTTGTCACCCCGATGCACCCTTCTCATTGAAAAGGCCTGTCAGACATTTGGTGATGCGCTCTGCACATTGACAAAGTGCGTTAATGACGCTAGTTGCCTTTTCACAAGATGCCTCACCCTTCAAAGATGCGGGTTGACTGTGTGAAAAGTGTGGCATTGTTAGTTTAAAAGGAGAAATAGAATCTTCGAGTGGATTCTAGAATCCTTGGTTACGTGGGGGCTTATCCCTACTAACTAGGAAAGGTAGCATTTAGTTCCCTTAGCTTTTGGGATGATCCCTTGATATTATCCCACAAATACTCAACCTCTCCTATCTTTTTAGGCCTACAAATACAAACCCCCTCTCCATGATCAAGGAGGAGGAAGATAGAGCACTTACATGCTAGTGAAATTATGCTAGAATTGCTTCCCTTTCATCCATCAAGAGGCAAAAGCTTGGATCTTTGAGGCTAGGATCATTTGGAAGGAGTTACGGCGTCAAAGATCGGTTGTAACCTCTCTCTCTATGTACTTCTTATAATTACATTAATGCAAATTCTTTCCATAAACATCTTGTTGTTGTAATATATTTATAATTAGATTCTTTGATTGCTAGTTTAGATTGATCTATGTTTATATACTATTACTACTTGCTTGTTTCCCTTGTGGTATATTGTTTTGCAGCTGTAGATCCAGAGATCAAGAGCTACCTCAAGCAAGGAGATAGCATTGCATTCATAAGGTGCTAGTTATCTTCTGAAATCCTTTGCAATTTGATCAATATAGGAAAGTAATTTGTATTGTTTACTTCTTTTGTTCTAGATCCGAACCATTCATACTAGGGAGATTGGTTAGTGTACGCATTGACGGATTGTCTACAAACAAAATTGGTGACTCCACTTGGAAAAAGTTGCCCATATTTTTTGATTTGTTTGTAATTTTTGATTTCTTGGTTTTCTTCCAATATCCTCTTAATTGCCTCTTTTTCATTGGATCTGTTTATCAGAGAGTTACTGGGTGATGTAGACTCTGATTGGGACTTTTGGCTTAGCCAATTATCTTTTTGTTCTTGAGATTTTTTACTTTTTTCAAACTTGTATTTCACTCGACGTACCTATGCAACTTTGTTCCCGCGTCACTGTTACTCTGACACACCTTTCATTTGGGAAATCTGTGTCACTGATGCGATTTGTTTGTGATCAACCTATGCCACTAACACACTTCCCACATGTGCAAAGTGCATCATTGGGCTCTCAACGCTCTGGTGTACACTTGTAGGGAACACCGCCCTACTAAACTTAGTGCACAAGGTCATAAAATTTCACAAATTGGTTTTGGCTTGATTTGCTGAGATTTGTGCTTTGTCTTTTATACCCACAGTATCCCTCAGACCTAGTGTGCTTTATCCTTGGTCTATTTTTGGAATTTAGAGTTTGATTTGAGTCCTAGTTAGTCAAGCGAAAGTCTCTCTAGTCATGGGAAATTTCAATCCCTCTTGAGTGCATCCAGTCTCGTGACTCCCTTTCAACATCTTTAATTTGTTCACTATGATTTCCAAGCCCTCCAAAAGTTAAGTTGTCGTGATTTTTGCAAAATTTGCTATGGATTTTTGTGTTGTATTATGATTTTGGGTGATTGATTTATTGAGAAATTCTATTTGCTTGAGAATTGCAGTAGTAAGTAGTCTCTAGTATTCCAAATCAAGGTTTAAGGAGTGGCATCATTCTCATATTTTCGAGTACATTAGTTTGGAAAATAAAAAAATCTTTATTATCTTCATTTCGAGTAAATTACTTGAGATTGTCGTGAAGAGTATTTCATGCTTTGCATAGTTGTTTAAGAAACTTTGAAAGAGCTAGAGATTGTCAATGCTTATGTTCTCTTGGTTTTGAAAAGTTCATCTTCATTTCCTTGAAAATATTAAGTGAATTTAGGCCTTATCGAAGTATTGGAAAGCTAGTGAAAGCTCTCATAGTTTTTGATTTTCTTTTCACTTCTTTTAGTCTTGTTTTCGAAGTAGAGTTATTGCAATCGAAAGTGAAGTTCATCTTTTCATTTTGCTCATATATTTTGCTTAGTTAGAAAGAAAAAGAAAAAATATTTATGATTTGGTGTGTTGTTTATTTTATTTTGTTGGATTACATGAAAGAAAATTTTTAGTCTTTTGGTTAAAGTTGAAAATATAGTAAAACGAGGTACTTTGTTCATTTTCTTTTGGAAAAGAAAAATATTTCTCCTTAGTTTAGTTAGTTTTCATTGAAAAGAAAAACAAAAGACTTGCACTCTATTTAGATTAGTTGTGCATATTGTTTACTTTACAAGTCTACACTTCATGCATTTACCTAACCGTACAAGATAAAATCAAGCGGTAGCCTAGGTTAAAATTGTATAGAAACTTGTGTGATAGGGTAGAGACGTGTTTTGACGTCTTAAAACATAGCAGTTGTCATTATATTCCTGAACTGCATCCCGAGGGCTTGTAGTTATTCCACATACCAGTCGGTATATCGAACGACCTTTCACGTACCTTCGGGTATATTGAAAGGTACTTCACGTACTCGACAGTATATCAGAAGGCTCCTGTCGTACGATTGTGCATTAGACATCACTATTACGGATTGGAGCTCCCATGTACCTTGAGTATATTGGGATACCCCACTAGGATTCCCGAAACCATCCGAGTTAACCATTGGTCTTCTTGGCATGGCAATACACTGAGAAAAACACTCGGGGAGCTACTACGCACATACTGCCAGGTAGTCAGGTAATACGGTCATGGGTACGGTCCTCATTCTCCTTGGTTAGTGCTTTGAAAAATTGGGTCGAGTATTACTATTGGACCTTGTAGTATATCGCAATTTGCGACGCCTTGATAATTCTTTGAGGTTCCATACTTTTTGAATCCCACCTATCATGTAAGTTTGCTTGTGTCTTTAGCTTAAGTAGGACTTGGAGTGTGTTTTTCTTTTTTAGAGGACTTTTAGGAGAAACTTTACATCAACCACCCTAGATGAGAAACCCTTAAGAAGATCTCGCAGAATATTAAATTTTTCACCTGAATATCCCCTTATCCAGGAGGAAAACTCATGAGCAAGCATGGATCAACCCACAACATCTGAATCACATGGAGAAGAAATTCCTACCCTTGAATCAAGAGTAAATTACTCTCCTCCTGCAAATCAACCCATCACTTATCCTATAGGACCTTTGTTGGTGGATCAACCTCCTCAGCATGACACATCTTTTCATCACCTGCTTGAAGGTAACCTTGGAGTTGTCGATTGGATTTTCACTCAATCCCAGGATGACCCGATAGCGACCGCTTTGGGTCCAACTGCATGATTTTGGGGGACCTCCTTAGGTCTAATATTTTCGATTTTGGTTCCATTCCGATGGTGGAAACTCCACCATGTTTGTTCCCTTCCCGATGGAATCCAAATGAGGAAATCCGTGAACTAGTGTATGAGACTATCGAATGCTTATGCTCACTTGATGAGCGGGTTAGGCATCGGAGTTTTCCTCCGTGAACCAATCCAGAGGTACCAATCCCCGAACAACATTCCCCTATACATTATTTTTCTTTCTCTTCACCAGGGATATCTACACCCATTATGACCATGTATGAACCAGGCCAACCATATTTTCTGTTTGGTACACCTCCAGATCATTCTTCCGGTTCTACACCCCTCTTGACCCCAACGACTGGAGGGAAACCTTCGACTATCATCAAATTCGTAACTGGAACACCACCTCTGCCTCAAAATTTGAGTGGAGGATACCCTCTAGTTAGTAGTTAGCATATTATCACAGGTCTACCTACAATTAGTGGTCAACATATGCTTACTGAGCATACTCCAATTGGTGGACAATTTTCAACCAGGGGGAAACCCCTAGTCAGTGGACAAAATCTAACTGGGGGGTTCCATCCAGTTACGGGACAAAGTGTAAGAGGAGGATATCCTTCATACATGAACTACAATATGTTTGGAATTTCACTCCCAACCATGGGACAACCTGCGTGGGCACATCAAATGGGGGGGAAATCTACTTGGACCCAACCCCCATGGGGGCATACATACCTGGGTAATCATAATATCGTAATAGGTCAAAAATACTCAGGGAATTGTTTTCCTAGATTAACCTATCCTGAAAATATGAACACCCATGGGGGAATCATAATGTTCCATTGAATGTACCTCCAACCAACAGACCCCCCCCCCCACCACCACCTCCACCATCTGTCCCACCCCCCCTCCACCACCTGTCCCATCTACACCTCCACCACCTGGATGACCCCCATACTCTGGGGGAGGACCCCCACACTCTAGAGGAGGACCCCTTTCAGGTCCACCTCCTAATTCGGGAGGACCAACTCCATACGACCAACACTCTATGGGCGAACCTTATGATCATTCGATCCATGGTCCTACTGGTACCCAAGTGCCTTATCAATATTATTGGTATCCACAGCTAAACTGACAATTACCATTTCTGGCTATGTTAGATCTTCTGGATCTGTCATGTTTGACCAATGATCCCATCCAACATGGTATAAATTGGCCAACTATTCTTGTGAAGTTACCATCAGACATACCTAAATTTGACGACAAACTCGATGAGGATACTAAGAACCACATAATGACTTACCATTTTTGGTTCTCCTCCAATTCCTTAATGGATGATTCTATCCGTCTGAGGATTTTTCAACGAACCCTTACCGGTACCACCGCAAATTGGTACATTGAGTTACCACCACACTCTTTTGCCGATTTTATATCTTTATCTATATCCTTTTTGAATCATTTTCAACTACCGATTTGCTATGAAACCGACACAAATATTTTGACATCCCTCCAAAAATCAACCTCCACTCACATTTCTGATCATATTCGCGAGTGGAGAAGAAGACGCCGCCTCATTAAAGCTCCCATTCTGGATCAACTACTCACCGATTGGTTCATGAATTCTTTATTACCCATCATAGTTAAAGTTGTTGCTATGGGAGGGGATGTTATGAAAGAACAAGCCATCTCATGTGATCATTACCTATACCTAGTGTATGCTCAATCTGGAAAATTATATGACATTATTCCTAATCCCCCATGCCCTACAAACGACCCAACGAAACCTCCTACAAGACCACACACCAATGGAATCATTGGTTCCATTCATACCTTCTACTCAATTGAGTGGATCGCACAACCACTTTGGTTTAGCTCCATCCTTGTCACAGGATGGCAATGACACCAATCGCTCACCCAAACCTACTTCCGTTGCGAAGGTGAATTCAGTTCAATTTGCTTAACCTCAGAAATCTAGTGGTAATAAGAAGAAAAAAGGAAAATCCAAGAAGCCTTCTAACCAGCAGGAGCCCAAAAACAATCTTGATCCTAATGACACAAAACAGAGGCAGAAGGCCAAATATCCTTGTTTATTGTGTGGTGATGATCACTTCACGAAATAATGTCCAGATCGAGACAAAGTGCAAAATTTTCTCAAGGAAAACCCTACCCTTGCAGTTTTAAAAGACCCCTTCCCCACACAACATCAGCAATTGGTTGCATAACCACCACCTCCTTCTCAATGAGAACCATCCACAACCTCTCATGTTCTCATGATGCGCAACGAAACGGTCAACATCTCTACCAGGTCACGTACATACGACTCCATTCCCGATAACGAATCTAAAAGAGGTAATACTGAAAAATCCTCCCCGTCTACATCCAATGCCCCTCCACCTCAAGGTTCCTTGACCATAGAGAAACCTTTACCAGATACAGTATTGCATCCACCAAATAACACAATTCAAAAATCCATTTTCAACCCTAACACCTGGGCCGCTCAAAACTACAACATTGTAGAAGATCTATCCCAAGCCCCTTATGCTATGTCGATGCTAGAACTCTTACAAAATAACCCCAATCAACATAGGAATATGATATCTAATATAGGAGCAGTGGATCCCGATTCCTCCAACACTATTATGTTCAAATTAGAGTATTTCAAGCCAAGTCTTTCCCACCAATTAGCATTTCAAATCATTACCAATGTTTATGGGAAACGTATCCATCGTATTGTTTTAGACAAAGGAGCCTCTACTTCGGTTATGTCGATATCTTGCTGGCGAGCCATCGACTCTCCTGAGTTGAACTGTTCCCCTACTACCTTGAAGGAATTTGATGGACGTGGATTTCAACCCCACGGGCTGTTACAATCCTTAGCCGTAGAGTTGGGAGGTAAGACTATTTCCTTTAACGTGGAAGTAGTCGCCACCCCATTGGATTATAATTTGTTACTTGGTTGAAATTGGTTCTATGCCATGATCGCGGTCGCATCATTTGTCTTCCGCATTATGCAATTTCCCCATCATGGGAAAATTGTCACTATCGACTATTTATATTTTTGTACACTAGACACCACTACTCATCCTGCAGATAATGTCCCTCTCTTGGGACACACCTCACAAATATATGAGAGTGTGGGGGTAGGAATACTTAAAGACTCATCCTTGATGGGAGTCTTTCCAACACTTGATCCCCCATAACATGATTCCATAGTGAACATGATCTCATCTATGATCCCATCCTCCTCCAAATAAACAGACCAATGGATTGTGCTTGATATTAACCATATGGATTTGATTGGAGACATGATGCCTCTCAGCCCCGCTGAAGCCACTTGTGAGGCCATCCAATCAACACCCGATTTACTAGATGCCCACTCTTCAGTTGTATCTACCTCAGGTTCTCTATCACCCTAGCGGAACTCATCCTTACCATCACTTGATTGTCTACTCCATAATTTTCACTCTGATGAATCGATCATGGATATTATGATCTTGGATGAGCCTCCATGGGAATACCTTCATCATCGATCATCCTTCCTTCTGCCTCTTGAAATGGTAGAGAGTGTGATTCATACTATTGTTTCACTAGATGTATTTTTTCACCCTCAATCTCCTATTCTTACACAGGATATAGTAACTGAGGGGAATTTGACAAACATCATGCCTACCATCACTTCAGAAATCTCGGTAAAACTAAGAATCGTGGAACATATTCACATAGGAAAAACTTGTTCTCCTGATGAAATCAATACGTTTATGGCTTTGTTTAAATAATTCCGTGATGTATTTGCATGGAGATATGAGTAAATGCCTGAGATTGATCCTGCTATTGTTATGCATGAAATCCAAATATATCCTAACGAAAAACCTGTCCGGAAAAAACTCTGTCTAGTGCACCCTAGGAAGACTGTAGCTATTAAAGCAGAGATTGAAAAGCTATTAAAATATGGGTTCATTTATCCCATTCCCTTAACAGAATGGGTCTCCAATGTCGTCCCAGTGAAAAATAAACAAGGAACCATCAGAGTTTGCATTGATTACAGGGATCTAAATAAGGCTTGTCCCAAGGACAATTACCCTACCCAGTTTATCGACCAAATTATTGACAACTGTGCTGAAAGTGTCATCTTTTCATTTATGGATGGTTTTCTGACTATAATTAGATTGAGATCCACCCAACCGACCAACATAAAGATTATTCATCTTCCCATGGGGTACTCTTGCATATTGCAAATTACCTTTTGGCCTTAAAAATGATGGTGCCACATTCCAGCATGCCATGCCACATTCCTTTCACGATATAAAGTATTTTGTGGAACCTTAACTTGACGATCTGCCTGCTCATTCAAATCATTGTGAATCCCACATTGACCATTCGGCGATTGTGTTTCTCAGATGTCGATAGTACAATATCCGTTTAAATCCTCATAAGTGCATGTTCCGTGTGGAGTCTGTACGCCTCCTTGGGTTCATCATTTCCAAAGATGGGATCTGCATTGATCCCCTCAAAGTAGAGTCCATTGTTTCTTACCCCCACCCACATATATTACAGAACTTCAAAGTTTGCAGGGGAAGGCAAACTACCTGTGTTGTTTCATGTGTAATTTTTCAGAGAAAAAATAGGGTTACATGCGATTGTTAAAGAAGGATGTCCCGTTTATTTGGGATGACTATGCCCAATAGGCCTTTGACAATCTCAAGTATGCTATTACTCATGCACCCGTGTTACAACCACCGAATTACACCAAGGATTACATCCTTTATCTTGCTACCTCTACTTCAACTATCACTATGAACTTAGTACATGAAGATAACAACGTTCATGAACATGTGATATACTACCTTAGTAAGGGTCTGATCGACTCTGAAACCCATTATTCGCATGTAGATAAGTTAGCTCTAGAAGCAGTCCTTGCTGTTCAAAATTTCCATCACAATATCCTACTATGCACCACTACCATTATCGCCGATTCTAACCCTATGTACCATGTTCTCACGCATCAAGTATTATGGGGAAAATATTCGTGCTGGATTGTGATTCTCCAAGAATTCGATCTCCAGTTTGAAAAGGAAAAATCTAAAAAGTCATTGGTATTCGCGGAGCTCATCTATGGCCGTGAAATTTTGGAATGCACACCAATCATAGCTCTAGGCTCTGATACATGTGAAAAAAAAAACATAGATATAGATCTAGATTCAATAACAACTTCACTTAGAATATTTCAAGAGATAACAGAAATATGAGAAGAAGAATATTGAGACAAAACTAGAGAAATTCACTCTAGAGATTTATTTCCATTATGCATTGTTGAGAAAAAGCTAGTACAATATATAGATTTAAGAGACAAAATTGAGAGGCTTAGTGGAAATTTGAGTAGCTCACAATAATGAGGCTTATATTGGACCAATTCACCCTTCAATGACATGAGGCCAAGTGTAACTCATAAATTGGGCCATAATGAGGTTCAATGAACATAGATGGACCATGAGGAGGTTAGGCTAGTCAAAATAGTGTGAAAGGTACCATTATGAGGGTGGATTAGGTGGTTTAGGATTGAGTGGAAGTTAGGTGGCCAAGGAGTGGCAAAAATAGTCAAGAAAGGGTCAAAATGACTAGATACAATGCATGGGCGTCTATGGTCAAAGACAACTCCTTAAAACAGGGGAATCATGGCGCCTTAATAGGGCGCCCAACAACTAGTTTGACTATATTTTGGCCCATACTTGGTGGATAAGTCATCATTTAACTTTGACTAACTTCTAACAACCCCAGAATAAGGAAATAGGCACACTTGTGGACAAACTTGGCATTTATGGTAAACCACTAGTCTAATATGTGGACAAACTCCCTAGACTAGGCACTATGAAGCCAAACCACACTACACTAGGTAGAACAACATGAATGTCCATGGCATGAATATGATGGTAATATTGTTCTAAACCCCCCCTTAAGCCAAAATGGTAGTGAGCATGAGAAATAGGGCCCAAGCAACAAAGGCTTATGGTCACCCTCTACAATTTATTCATCCATGTAAGTGAGGAAAGAGGAAAAACCACATAGAGAAAATCCTCCCTCTAAAATGGACATGAAAGACACCAAAAATAAACTACTCCAAAACAAAAGTAGGTGTGAACTTTTTCATATATATGGAGGAACCTTCTTCTTGGGAAGAAGAGGAATGTGCTCAACTAGATCATGTACATGTACAGCTGCATGATGGAAACTGCAGCCATGTAGAACAATTGAGTAACATTGATAGTAGAGTGAATGCATGTGATATTTAGAATTGAACTTCAAACCAACCAGGGTGCCAGGTCCAAAAGAGACTTGATATGCATAAGAATAAGTGACCCCCAACAAATCATAAGGCTCTTGAAGCATCAACATCAAACCAAGAGAGTTGTAATCAACTCCAAGAAGGTGGAACAAGAGTCCCAAGTTTGCCAATGTAATGGCTAAGGCTTCTCCATCTTCAAATGAAATTGAAGAAATTATGCTAGTCATGGTGTAGGAATACATAGGAAACAAAAGAGTGTGAAGCAATGAGAGGTCTTCACTTGAATTCCAAACTTCTCCTTGATCATATTTCGAACCAATACTTTCATATTGAGAAAGAATATCTTCTAGAGAAGGTTCACTATGATCACCAATAAAAAAACCCATCTTCAACATTCGTAATAGAAGACATAGAGGAGAAATAAGTGGAATGGAGAGAAATTGATTCTTATTCTTCTCCAATTTGATCAAATTATTGAGAAATGCATGAAGCCGAGACCTTTGGAGGGAGAACACATGAGGAGGTGTCCATTTGCTTGATCTCCATATAGCTAATATATTCTTTCTGTATGCCAAGAGATTTATCTAGATTTCTCCAAAGCTCAAATGGGTACTCAACAAAATCAATGAGATAATTCAATCTAGGAGGTATAGCCAAACACATAGTTCCATATTCTCTATCACAATCATTGAGCCAATCACACTTCTCTTCATAAGACTCTGTCTTGCTCACAGAACCAATGGGCACATCAAAGAGACATTTTCTCTTGAGATATGCACACATCTTTTCTTTCCACTCTGAATAGTTGAATGGAGAGAGGAGAGGAACATCTTTCGAATCCATATTGAAGTTGTTGCAGGAACCTACAAAAACCACTCAAGAAAGGATATGGAAATTGATTTGAATCAGTCTAGCTCTGATACCATGTGAAAGTTTGGAATGCACACCAATCACAGCTCTAGGCTCTGATACATGTGACATAACAAACATAGATATATATCTATATTCAATAACAACTTCACTTAGAATATTTCAAGAGATAGCGGAAATATGAGAAGAAGAATATTGAGACAAAACTTTAGAAATTCACTCTAGAAATTTATTTCCATTATGCATTGTTGAACAAAAGCTAGTACAATATATAGATGCTCTCAAGAGACAAAGTTGAGAGGCTTAGTGGAAAGTTGAGTAGCTAAAAATAATGAGGCTTAGATTGGACCAATTCACCCATCAATGACATGAGGCCAAGTGTAACTCATATATTGGGCCATAATGAGGTTCAATGAACATAGATGGACCATGAGGAGGTTAGGCTAGTCAAAATAGTGTGAAAGGTACCATTATGAGGGTGGATTAGGTGGTTTAGGATTGAGTGAAAATTAGGTGGCCAAGGAGTGGCCAAAATATCCAAGAAAGGGTCAAAATGACTAGATACAATGCATGGGCGCCTATGGTCAAAGACAACTCCTTAAAACAGGGGAATCAGGGCGCCTTAATTCAAGGAGTGGTAATAAATGCTGGAGGTGGCCATTAATATGGCGCCCAATAGCTAGTTTGACTATATTTTGGCCCATACTTAGTGAATAAGTCATCATTTAACACTAACTAACTTCTAACAACCCCATAATACGGAAATAGGCACACTTGTGGACACAATTGGCATTTATGGTAAACCACTAGTCGAATATGTGGACAAACTCCCTAGACTAGGCACTATGAAGCCAAACCACACTAGGTAGAACAACATGAAGGTCCATGGAATGAATATGATGGGGATATTGTTCTAACAGTGACCGATCAAGAATCTGAGCCCATTGAATCTCTCCCGGAAGAGTAATTATTTTTGATTAGTGCTTATGACCCTTGGTACGGAGATATCACATTGTATATCCAAACCCAACACTTTGGTCCTCACTTATCCCGTGATGAACGTCGTCATATCCGTCACCACGTGAAATATTACTTGATCATTGCTGATACACTCTACCATCGTGGTATTGATTCCATTGTACGACGTTGTTTAACTCATGAGGAGGCCGAGCATGTCCTAAATAATTGCCACTTGGGGGCATGTGACAGTCATCTTTCTGGGATGGATACAACCCATAATATCTTACAAGTTGGATACTATTGACCATCCATTTTCAAATATTGTATGGAAGTGGTCAATAAGTTTCCTCCTTTCCATCTTTTTCATTCTAAAAAGCGCTCACATCCCACCCCACTACATCTAGTTATTTCCATTGGCCCCTTTGCAAAATGGGGCATCGAATTCATGCATTGTAAGCCTACCTCGGCCGAGGGGAATGGTTATATCATTGTCGCAGTAGACTACTTTAACAAATGGTTGGAGGCTATGACTACATACAAGGAAGATGAAGAAAGTGTCACACTCTTTATGTTCAATCACATCATTTCTAGATTCAAATTCCCTCAAGCCATCGTCACCAATCACAGATCACATTTCCAAAACAAGATGGTGGATGAACTAAGTGCCAAAGTTGGGTTTTCGGCATGAAAACTAAATCCCTTACTATCCTCAATCAAATGGAAAAGTAGAGGCCATTAACAAGGTCTTGAAAACCATGATTCAATGCATGGTGGGCACACACAAGTCAAATTAGCATGTGATGATTTTTTCATCCCTTTGGACATACAGGAATTCCATCAAAACTGCCATTGGTTTCACACCTTTCCATTTGGAGTACGTACTAGAGGCAATATTTCCTATTGAGTGCGAAATTCCATCTCTAAGACTAGCCGTTGAACTTTTACCGAACACAACTACTGAGGAAGAACGATTCTTACACTTGGAGAAACTCGACGAAACCCATTGTGATGCAACTCTAGCCAACGAAGCACATAAGAAACACATCAGGGCCCAGTACGATAAATCCGTAAAATCCCGTATCTTCAACGAGTGTGATTTGGTCCTTACTTACGATGAAAAACATGATAACATTACTAGATATGGGCGGATTGTTCCACGAAATTTTTCCATTTTTTCAACATTCGTGGGTTAAAAAAATGATTTAATTTTTTTTTTTGTCACGGCGGAAAAACCGTAGCAATATCCACGAATTTTAAAGTTCCACGAACATTCGTCCCTATATCGACGAAATGTCTAGGTTTCACTTTTCGTGGAAACATGGATGAATGTCGAGCTATATAAACTACACACTCTCACCATAATTTTCACATTTTCTTTTCTTGCGGCACATTGAGCACGGATTTTGGACTTGCGGGGTGATTGTATGAGCTTGGATATTCTGCATAGCTCTGATTTTGAACTTGCAAGGTTAGTAATGCGTAATTTTTTGTCTATATTTTTATAAGGGTTAGATTTTAATATTGTTTAGTAACGAGGCTTAGGTCATGTTAACTTGATTTTTTTCCTTTCTAATATTTTTTTCAAGAACTTGCTATCATTTTCATTTAACTTGCTATATTTTTTTCAAGAACTTGTTTTTTTGGCTTAGGTCATGTTAACTTTCTTTTTTTCCTTTCTACCCACGAAAGGTCATTATAAAACCGTTGTGGCAAGGAAATTCATGGAAATGTTATTTTAAGTCCAACATACTTCTAGCTTAAGAATTGCATCACCTTGTCAAATCTAGATTCTAGTTAAATATTTTAGGGTAACAAGTTGATTTTCATGGTAAATAACATTCATTCTAGTACTAAAGTCATTTTTTAAAATTAAATTAAGTGGTACTTTTCTTGCTTGTGATTAATATTGTGTTTGTGATGCTTTTTTTTGTTATGAAAAATTTGTGATGCTTCTTAAGCTATGAAACATATTCAAGAAGCTTATGAAAACATATTCACGAGAGTTCACAAATAGCCCATCCCTATTTCATCTACAAGATAAAAATCTATAATGCATAAAGTTGGTTCTTGTTCAAATACTACATCTCCAAGTTAGGCCACTTGAACCCATTCTCTTACCAATTCTCTTTGTCATCCTAAGTTATGAAACACTATAAGTGACATAATCTCTTCTCCTAGTTCTAATGCGTACCACATTGATGTGTCCTACTAAGCTAGGGCTTATAACTTATTTTGTCAATCTTTACAACAAATAAATATTAACCCTACATTCTTCCCTTAGTCTGTATTCAATATCTTTAGTTTCTCACTCATCACCACATGACATCAATATTGGCATCTTTGAAAATGTTTTCTCTTGCAATTGGTACTATCTCTAGTGTGTTTGCAGTCCTATATAACATTTGACATACATAATGCTTGGGATCTATTACAATCCTTTTTTCTTTTTGCTTTGCATATTCAATGTCTATATGGATCCAATTTTTTTATGGCTTGACCTCATCAAGATTTGCTACTTACCTAATTACTAGTCTTCAAATATTGCAATGGATTGACTAAATAGAGGATTTTCAATAGTTGACCTTTAACCAACTCATTTCTTAGCTCTTGTGTGCAATTCTTAATATCATTGATCTTCTCTATCGTACCTCGAACCTATAAAGTATGATTATGGACTCACACCCTTCACTACCTAATGGATACTTCACAATATTTGTCAATAAACTAGTTAATGTTTCCAACCAAATTTGAGCTACCCAAGGTGATATCCCATGTCATGTGGGTGAAATACATATACAATATTGGTTAAGAGCCTAGCCTCTTTGGTGGTCAAACTATATGATCAGGTCTTCAAACTATACAAGTAGTTATCAATTTTCCAATATTTTTGGTTCCTTAACATTTTACATTTACCATTTTTTTTAGTAACCAGCCAGAACCACTTCTAATTTTAGTGCTCTTGATACAATGCATTCCTAAAAATATGGAAAGAATATTTATTTAAAATTCCAACCACTACATGGGTACAATCTCCCTCCAAGTGTTCACATTAAACGTTAGATTATATTAACTTACAATCTTTCCATTCTCAATTCACTTTCTCACAACCAACTTACCATCTTTCCATTCATATTAACTTTAGTCTTCATGTTTTTCTTTATAAATATAGAAAATATTGGATTATAATATACTATATTCAGAAAAGTACTTATAATATCTAATGTAATTGACAAGTTATTGTTTTGTATGGTGTAGGTAAGACAATTACTTGTACCACTAGAAGGATTTGTCACTATGAATGAAAATGCAAGGAAGCTTTCTCAGTTTAGAGTTGCATTAGAGGTGAGAGGAGATGGAAAATGTTATTGTCCTTGCTTTGATTGTAGGGGCTTGAAAAAAAGAAGACTTTTAATAGTAACACCTGAAATACATTGTAGGGAGAAGGGGCACGCCGAAGGGGGTTATGAATATCGTCCCCTGGTAAGACTATTTTTGGGGTTCAATTTTTAATATATTCACTGTAATATTCATCATGTCTGCATGAATTTTAGTAAAATGTCTTATTTTTTTACTATATTTTCTATACAAACTAATTTTTCTATGTTGTTTGTGAATTTATAGACAATGCCCCCAAAATGTCGTGTTCCAAAGAGTTATTTGCCAAGTACTAGCAAAAATACTCATTCACAGCCCGACGAACTTCTACATTAGAATATTGAAGATGATCAAGTAGTTATTTCTGATGACATAATGGATGTAAATAACATTAGTGATACAAATCAGGAAGATGAGATACATATATTGATCCAAGACACATTTGCTCCAATGAATGAGGACAACCAGGATGATAGTGATGATGTCGATCCTCTACTTGAGAAGTCACATCAACCTCTTTATGAAGGCTCAAAAACAAATCTTTTATCTGCTATATTGTTGTTAGTGAACTTGAAGGTTTTGAATGTATTATCAAACACCTGTATGACACAGATACTAAGGTATGTAATTTGTTTTTTTATTTTTGTCTGCATGTTCACAATATCTATATATAGAAAGGGTGGACTTTTTTCCTATATTGTTGCTATTTTTATCTAATGTGTAAAGTTTGGATGTGATATTGATGATTAATATTGTTTTCATTGATTTATTTTTTTGAATTTTGTAGATTGTTAGGTGAATTTCTATTACCAACTTCAAATATTTTACCATGCACATATCGAGAGATATATGTCATTATGAAAGCATTTGGTATGGAGTATCAAGCTATTAATGCATGTCCTAATGATCACATCATATACTATGGACAATATGCATTATAAAATGAATGCCCACAATGTCAAACAAGTAGGTATCGAACCGATAAAGTGACAAAAAAGGTGCCTCAAAAAGTTCTTCGTTATATTCCGATAATCCCACGTTTCCAGCGGTTGTTCAAGTGTCAAAGTATAGCACAGTTTATGGATTTCCATGCAAAGAACAAAAGTCGCGAAAAGTGGCCAATTTTTAAAGAAGATCCTCATAATGTTAAACTTTCTTTGGCAGCTGATGGTGTCAATCCATTTGGAGAGCTTCGTTCTACCTACTCAATGTGGCCTATTTTTGTTATAAACAATAACCTTCCTCCTTGGATGTCGATCAAGAGAGAGCACACAATGTTGGCAATGATTGTTCTAGGTATTTAATTAATAGGCATTTTTTTAATTGAAAGTATGATCAGTAAATATTTCATTGATTTGTTTCGTGCATGATAATTATGTCTTTTATATATAACGACATATAGGCACTAACTATAATTAATCATGTATGTTTGACCAATTAGGCAAGTACCAGGTTAAAGATATGAACATATATATTGAGCCTCTTATCGATGAGTTGTTGAAGTTATGGGTTGGCATCACTATGTATGATATTTCTAGACCAATTGGGCAAAGACGATTTCAATTCCATGGAATACTTGCATTTACAATTCATGATGCTCCCGGGTTAACACATTTTTGTGGTATGTTGTTACTTTCTTTTGTTCCTTAATATTTTATCTATCTATTGATAATATCATGCATTATTTTAAATTGTAATGCTAATTTGCTACACCAATTCATATATCTTGTAGGTCTTCAAAACAAGGGTAAATTTGCATGTCCATTTTGCGGTCCCAGGATAAAATCTCGTCATTCAAGGAGTTTAGCAAAGGAAGTGTTCGATGAGTATAGGCACTTTCTGCCTAAGAACCATAGTTATCGAACTACAGACAAAGAAAAATTTAATGGTAAAGAAGAGAATGGAAAAAAAACCACGAAGAATGACACCTCACCTATGGAAGGTGGAATATAATAGAAACCATCAAGGTATGCCAATTTGTTTTTTTGTATTGAATTATGTTCAACGCGATATGTTATACCATTATTGATTAATTGGTTTTAATTTGATTTTGTTGATGTTTCATGAATGCCATTAAGGCACACGAGGAATCAAAATTTACTCGATTCAATTCAATAGGTTTCCATACTACGAGCACCTACAAATAGTTCATTTGTTTGACACAATGCATATCGGGAAGAACATAACAGAAATGTTATGGCGAATATTAGATGGAAGGATTGACAAAGAAAAAATTGGAAATATTTGTACTGACATCCAAGAATCTAATCATGCATTGCAAAGTGTGATCATTAATTCTAATGGCGATAGCTGTCAACAAAATATTAGTCTTCCTTGGTGCTTGATGGAGCAACAGAGCAATATTGTAAGAGAGGTCATAAAAAAAATCAGGTTTTCGATGGGTATTTCGTCAAACATATAGAATATCTTGACGAAAAAGGTGATTTTGTTGGGGTTAAAACACATGATTGGCATACATTCATCAAGGTAATCATTAATCTATAATATATTTCATTATCGGTATGCACTATTTTAATAATTTTATTCTCTTATTTTGAAATAAATATTAATAATTATGTGTTTTTTGATACAATATGTTCTACCTTTATCTCTCCCAGATGACTTTGATAGCAACATAAAACACATTATTTATGTTCTTGGAAAATACATGAGGTAAGTAATGTTTTACTTGGAAAATGTACTTGGTTTGTGGTCTGTAGCGGAACTTATTGACATATATTATGTTTTTCCTGCAAATATTATATATGCCTTGACATATTGTTTTATTGCATCATTTGTAGGTGGATTTCATCAAAAGAAATACATAAAGAAGATATAAGGCATTGGAAGAGAGAAATTCCCCGACTAATGTGTGAAATCCAACAGTATCTACCTTCAACATTTTTCAATGCACAAGAACACTACCTCATACACCAAGTTGAGGAGATTGAATTATGTGGACCAGTACACACAAGGTCGATGTGGATGGTGGAGAGGTAGTTGAAGTCACTGAAGGATTTTGTCAGACAAAGAGCGCGTCTCGAGGGTTCTATGGTTGAAGGATATATGGTATATCAATGCATGGCATACATTAGTGAATATCTACCTAAATTAGCATAAAATATGAATGTGCCTCGCATTTGGTATCTCGACTCCATCAACAAATTTGAAGGGGAGGTCCTACTGGGGAGAGGTACATTGAGGACTGTGAAAGGTAATTATTATTATACGTTGTTGAATTAATATGTTACACATTTATTTTTTCCAATTTTATATTATCATACTGTTTTTTAAATCTTTTTAATAATTATGCATTTTCAACCATATTAAACTATGTTCCTTAAATGATGATCTAATTAATTATGAAATTGAATTGTTTTTTTATCCTATAGTTGGTTGAGTGTGGGATGCTTTACATTTATACATTGCAAACAACCTTGATTGGATGGAGCATTGGATAGAAGATTGTGAAGAATTCTTCGGTAGGTTATCATGGGAAGGGATTAATAACATGATTAAAACAACTCATCATCTTTGACATCAAATTCCCGACCTTACGTCGCAAAGGGAAGTTGATTTAGCCTATGGTTTAAAAGATAAAAAGGAAAGTAATTTTTTTACCCATATTTTTTCTAGTTACTTCGATCCATTTTTCCAATTACATTTCATTTGGTTAAGTTTTCAATTATATTTACTAACTCCTATATGACGTTTATTAATTCACAATGTATTTTTAACCTGTTGTCAATGTTGCAGCTCAAACATCACAAGGCTATGTTGTGTAATGGTCGTAAATTTCGTATCAAAAAGTTGGATGATAACAGAAAAACCTCGGATTGTGCGATAACTGCAGTGTTTAAGGTCACCAATGTTTCCTCTAGAAGTGATAGACATCCAGAAGAAACCGAGAATAGGTACTATGGGCATTTGGAGGACATTGTTGAGTGTGATTTTAATTCCTTTAAAATAGTTTTGCTTGAGGTGAAGTGGTATAGGCTACAGATGCATGAACGTGATCCTGAAAGAACTGTTATTGAGCATGCTAATGGATTTAACATGGTTAATACAAGGGAATTTGAACCAGGTACAGAGCCTTATGTTCTTCCAAGTCAATGTGAGCAAGTCTACTACTCTGAGGTACCAGGTAAAGCAGGTTGGTCATACGTTGTTCGATACGATCCAAGAGGAAGACCAGTAAAGTATAATCATGTACTAGATGATGAAGATAATCATGAAGAAGAAGAGGATGATGATGATTCATATCAGGCTGCAATCGACGTGTTATATGAAGAAGTTGAAGAGGATGATCATGCAAATGTATCAGACGATGATCTCATTGACGATATGGATGACTATATTAGTGAAGACTACTTTGATGCTGATGACGATGTCAATGATCCTTTCATCAATATCTATTCAGAACCAGATCCTGATACAGATGTTGAGTTGGATGAAGAAGAAGATGAATGATATTTAATTGTTGAAAAGTAGAGGTACGCAATGTTTTTAGGTTAAATTAAATGCACTCACCATATGTTCATTTTGTTGATTAACTTGGTTATATTTGAAAATTAGTTTTCTAATCTAATTATGTTCTACATGTGTAGTAGCATGGGTGTTCCTGGAGGTTGTAGTGTTGATGGTTTGAATCGAACATGTGTCAATTGAGCAAGATACAAAATTGTGTTATAAGATTTATGTGTTATTTTTTGGGTTATTTCATATTAGAACTCTACTAGACTCATTGGAAACATAAAAAACTTATTTTGAGTCTTTCATTGGAAGCATAAAAAAATTATTTTGAAAGGGGTTCTATCCTTGTTGGTATTTCTAAGCTAGTTTTAATCTTGTTGATCATTCATCACTATTTGTAAGTCCCCTTAATCAATCAACCACTTTTGTTTCGTGAGAACTAGATCTTGCATCGTCTGATGATGTCTTTTGCAAATATGTTGACACTTGGATCCACTTCATCGGAATCAAATCGTACACTTTTAGTTCATCTAGTACTATATAACTCTTCAATATCTACATCTCAATGGTCTAAACATCCCAATCATTATGATCGAGTGCATCCTTGCTCTCTATCCATTTATTGAAATTCCTATTGGTATGCTAATTAGTATGCTAATTTTTAATTAGTATTGTTATTGATAAAATTGTTATATAAAACAAAAATTGTTATAGAATATGATTTTATTTTTAAAATACAAATGTGAGAACCTTTAACATTGTTGAACTTGGTGGGTTAAAAACAAAAACAAAAACATATGTTATGTCGGGTTTGATGTGATTACTTTTGGTCATTTGCTAACTGTCTCTGTCGAGCTTAATGAAAACGCTCTGTTGCTCTCGTTCGACCGTACCAGCTAGTGATTGCAACTGGCTATAATTCCATTTCCTCTTGCAACTCTCACTGTGCAATTGCTATGAGGGGGGTTGAAGTTGGTTTCGTGTGCTCCGTCTGTTTCTGCAAATCCCCACAGACCCTTAATGGAAACCGTAATTGGATTCTAATTCACCAGACTTGCAGTAATGGAACTCAAATTTGTCTTAAAAAAATGCTGGAGATAGAGCTAGTATTGGTAGACCCTAAATGATTGCTTGTGTTGATTGCTAAGATAGGTTTTTTCCCTCAATCCCTATGAAAGCCCGTATGGTATTGCTAGAAGGATATTTGCAATGTAGTTTTATAGGTTATGCTTTGTCCTTTGTTATTGGGAGTGCTTTGGTAGGATTTTTTCTCTGTTACGAGGGAGGTTCCATAAAATTTTACACCGGGTTTCTGCTGCTTACTGCATGGTATCGTCCTCTGCCAACTATTGATATTTGTGTTGAAGATATGTCCAATCATGAATTGATTATGAATGCTGTGGTAAATTCGATATGGAAATGAGTATTTTTACAGGTTATGTGTGGTCCTTTGTTACTCGTTATGCTTTGGTAGGGTTTCTGCTATGTTATTAGGGAGGTTCCATAACAATTATGCATTGGAATGTGAGTATGTGGAACCCTTTTTGATAAACTTGTTTGCAAGTAGGGAGGTAAATTTTGGGGTTGAGCTAGGAGGGTTTTGCGCAAGCATTCCCTCATAGAAATTCCATCCCCTGCAACCGGATCTTGGTCCGTGACCTCCTTCACTGTGCGTGTTCCTTTGGGATTTTGAAACCCTCCTCTATTGAGTCAAATTTCTGCATTTTTGGGTGCGAATTAGGTGTTGTTGATTTCATTTGTTAATTGGGTGGTTTTGATTTTATAACAAAACCAACAGACATGGAATGCTTGTTGTTGATTGATGTAAAGGCTGTAGTTCTATTTAACACAGAAATAGTGATCCAAAGTTCCTTGATATGGTTTTTGAAAATAGTTGCAAACCAATTTTATTAGGATATTTTTCGTGCAAGTGGATTCTAGGAATATGAATTAGATATGTGCTCATTATCACATTTTGAGGGTGTTTATGCCTGCAATTTAATTTTGATTTTAAGCAGTTTTAAATCTCTCTGCTGGTAGCAACATTCTCCTTTGTTTGAGATGATGTGAGTTTGTAGCTTTGTTGTAATCCTAATTTTGGTTTAAGCAGTTTTGTATCTCCACCTTTTGCCACATTCTCTTGATTTGAGCTGGTGAGAGTTTGAGACTTTTTCTGTTATCCTGCAAGAATTTCTTGGGTTGTTTGCCCATGATACGAAGGCATAGTTTAACCTTCATGGCCATAGAAGAATGATTGTGTCAATGATATTGTACCTAGCTTATAGATTTTGGTTTTGGAATTTGAACCGGATTGCTTTCCAAGTTGTATGTGAAAATTTTAATAATTTTTTAAAATAAAACACTATGTTTCTGGGTATCAATGCTCAAAATGTGAATTCTCATTTGGTTTGTTAAGCTCATTTGGATTAATACATACATTTTGGGTATGATAGCTGTTTTAATTGGCGATATTAATGTGATTGCTTCAAACGAGGTCTTGAATTTCAACTTTTAGCCTTGAAAGTGCTCTGGATATCACTGCTTTGAACACCATCAATAGATTCCATAAGAAAACTTGAGTAAGATGTAAATTGTATTCCTTTTGATAGAAAATATGCACTTGTGTTCATTTCCCTCTAGAGATTATGACGGGAAATGTTATTAAAAACAAACTCACATCAGTTTCACCTGCTTAGAAATTACCTCTATGTTAGATTGTTCACGAAGTAGTCTAATGCTTCAAAAATTTTGCTTGGCATTAAGACGATTTTGTCACATAGACTACTTTGTCACATTCTTCCACAACCCCTGTCATTGTCTTCAACAATCCCCTCCTTGGTTCCCACCTCGTCAAGGCATCACCTACTCTAGGTCTCTCATTAATTCACCATAATGACGGTTTGGTAATTCCCAGTCCTTCCTACCCTGCTCCCTGTTCACTCTCACCTCTTCATTCGCCTATTTCAAATGACCCCCCTGCATCTGCTAAGAGATATTGACAATTCCAAACTCTGCTCATATTATCTCCTTTTACCCTTCGGTTGTTTGCTTTCCTGGGAGACTCACTTCATATTACTTGGTTAAAATAATACTTGATACAATGTGCATATTTATAGCGCATAACAGGCCTCCTAGGCATCAATCATGGCTTGTATTTCACAACCATATGCACATAGTATTTAGACGATGCTCCCGAGTGTATAGTATTCCCCACACATTTGATTGCAACTACGAGGTACTATCCACAGTGATTTGATTCTGAATTTTGATTCACCTCGGGCTTAGATCTAAGGTGTTTTAATGTGTCAATGACTAATAAGAGAATATTTGATTCACAATGGTTACTAATAAGAGAATATTTGACACAGAAGAATGTTGTTAATTTTTAACAAGTGGGCCTAAAACAAGCTAGCTTGGTGCAAGCGATCCTGAGGCTCATAACCCACAAGTAAACATGGAAATCTCTACTTGGACCAATGGAAAACATCAGATCTATACTATTGATGATAATATGATGTGGTTGGATTATATGCAAGACTGGAAACCTAGGTGGGAGTTGAGACATATTGAAGTGTTAGATGCTAACTTACAGGGATTTGATGCTTTTATTAGACTAGTTCCAGAACTTAGAAGAATGCCTATGGGATCCAGTATTGTACCAGAGATGATTTACAACAACTCCTTGAGAAAAGCAGCCAATGCAAGCAATTCGTTAACAAACCTATACCATGATCTTACCTTAATCTCGACAGAGGGCTCTACATGTCACCCCGGGCTACAACTAGACCAACAATACTACTGTATTAACCGGATACATTCTTTGGAAGCATGGCCACATAAAGATGCTAGTCTCCAGTTTCCAAGTACTACACACACTTATGAAAAATATACAAAATTATGGTGGAAATTCTTGAGAAAAGAAAATACAGATAGAACATATTATACCATGCTAAAGTTTGGACTTCAAATTCCACAAATCTATGAGGATCCTGCATTCTACATCCCTGATTGGATGAGACACTGGTGGCAGTCATTCAACATCAACCTGACAACATTATCACCAGTTGCTATTTATAATCTGAAACGGGGAGTTGGAGAGTCTCTCGAACAGGTCAAAGATATTTTGTAGACAAAGATTACTGAGGATCAAATCCTTGGGTACTACATTAAATACAATCAACAATGGCTTGTCAAAACCCGCATAGACATCCACATGCATCATAATAGACGCGTGGTTTGGAGGTCTATTTATTCAAAGGCATGGTGCAATGAAGACAACGCCTATCGAGAAATTTTTGGTCCACCATACTCCGATGATTTGTAAATATCTCAAAAGTATTTGTCTATGAGTGGGGCTTGTCCATTCAGATTGTCATGAAGATTGTAAAGAAAGTCATAAAAACTTTTAGATCTTACTATTGAAAGTCATAATAACTTTAAGATGTTTTCCATAATGTTTAGTCATGGTTTGGTTGTTTCCAACACTTATATCTCTTGTTGATTTCACTCAAGTTAAGGCTTAAATTGTCAAGGATTTGAATGTTTGCATCAAGCATGTGTGGTGTGTAAGGGTTGTTTGAGGGTCTTACATAACATTCCCCACACATTTAATTGCAACTAACACATTGGTCCCGAATGTTGTTATTTAATTATTTATCCTAATGGTAATATCAATGACCTCTATGATTTTGACTATCAGGTGCTGAGGTGGCATCCTTCGGTTGTTTGCTTGCTTGGGAGACTAGAGTGCTCCCCTTATTTGGCATATCTTGTAGTTATTTGGAGGCATAGAAACCTTAATAACAATCTATTAAAAAGGTCATTGGTACCATTAGGATAAATAAATAAATAACAACATTCGGAAGGAAATCAACCTTGGTAATTCAAAGTCCTCAATAACTGATGTTATCCAATTCTATAGCATGAAACATTGGAGGTTTACTGTTGCTATGAGGTCCAAACTCCACTCAACACACCCATTATTTATTCTCTTAGCCTTTCCATACCTCAAATTTTGCAAGCGTCTCATGTTGTAAGAAGACATGGATAGTCTTAATTTGCACTCAAAACTACCTCACATCCACAAAATTGGCCTAGAACTAAACGATGAGGTAGAAGGTGAAACGTGTCTACTAATGTTCAAAACATTACCCATATATGTTTAATTACTGTTGTAGCTTGTCATTATAGGGCCCATAACTGCCCAGATGTGAGGTATAAATCATGTTCATTGCCTTCCATTGTCCACAGTTGGCATGGGATGTCCAAAATTCATTTTACAACTAATAAAAAGGAAAAATCACACTTTAGATTTGTGAATTGAATCTGAAAGTACATTTTGGTAGCTATTACAGGAAACTATTTTTCATTAGAAAAATCACCGACAACTTGTTTTACAGCTTTAGGAGCAAGTGAATTTACCATAAATAGTTAAGAGAGAAATTTGTGGAAGTTGACCATAGGAGCATATATGAATAGGTATCTTCATAGGGTATTGAAGAACAAAACACTATAAGAAGATTTCATTAGTGATAAACCCTAGGTGTCACACTACTATTTTTTTGGTTGCTTTGTATATATTCATATTATCGAGGAGAAAAGGATTGAATTGAAATCCTCCGTTTCGAAGTGTGTTTTTGCTAGATATAGTGAGTACTCCGAGGCTTACAAAGTAAAAAACCAATGTTCAAAAGCTTCTTGAAACCAATATTTTTGCCTTGTCTACGTTTGGCCTAGTTCTCTTGATGTTGTGTGTTACCCCCTTTTTGTGATTAATGTGTTTGTTACCCCCTTTTTGTGATTAATGTGTTTATCTTACATTACATGTCACTGAAAATTGTATTAGAACATTGACCTAACTGGTAGTGTTGAATTTTATTCAACACGGTGACCGACTAGGGACTGCTCTCAGGTTGACATTTTTATGGTTTGGTCCTCCTGCTTGGTTGATGGATACGCTCATTCTTGATTGAAATTTATTATTTGTTTAAAAAAAAAACCAATATAGTCGGAAAATCAATATACACATAATGTCTGAAGATAGTCTTTGAAAATCAAATTTCTCATGGCCTTTTGAGTGCCAATTTGCATGGATTTGAAATTTGCAACATGTCTAAGGTGTAATATTTCACCTAAGTTAGCTGATGTATTTTGCGTTCTATGATGTAGTATTTTACAGATTATTTGGTTAAGATGTATTGACATGAAACAGTTACGAACACTGCTACAGTGTACTCCTGAGTGGACCCTCTCACTGTAGTTATGGTTTGTTGGGATGATATAGTCAATAATGTTTCTTAGTTGAGTGATTTTTCCAAACAGTTCACTAACAAACAGTTTTCATATGCATTAGCATAAAATACCAGGATGTAAATTTTAAAAGTGAAGGGTAGTATGCCAAAAATATGCCATTCAAAGAAAGAGGGTAGGCTACCAATAATATGCCCAACAGTGTTGGAAGGACCAAAATTGGGTGATATACTAGTTAACTTCCTACATCCACCAGGGTTAGGCATGTCCCTCCTAAGCCTCAGATTTGAGGGAAGTAAATGTGTTTAACTAAGTAAATGTGTACTTTCAAAGAAGAGAGAAAGGACCGTCTTGTTTATTCTTGTTTTATGGAGTGTAGGTACCACCAAATAGGTATCTGTCAGATCTATCTTCCTCAAGTGATGATGAAGATATACTCGAAGAGGTTGAAAGTGAGACGAGTTGTACTAGATCTACCGGTTTTATATCAACTAGATCTGAAAAGATAAGGAAAATATTTCATAGATGCATGAAATATTTTATTGCCAACGGTGGGTCGTGTAATTATGATGCTGAGAGCATAGGAGACATGAATTTTCCATTGAGGTATAAACATCTATTGCAACGATGGATACCTAATATGCTACCTCAAGTGGACACAGATTTCCTCATCAAAGGGAGGATGTATCGCATCGCTCCTTCATCCTTACATGGATTGGGGCTATTTTCCATGGATGGAATAATGGTCCACTATGGCACTGTAACTGAATTGATGGAGTATGTAGGACCACTATACAGATACAATAACTAGTTGATCTTGGTCCAATATACTCGAAGTATGCGGAGATACGGAGTTGTCGCGAATTATATTCAAATAGCAGAAAAAAATAAAAACAAAGGGGCGACTATGTATATTGATGGGAGACCAAAAGCGTCTGGAAATGTTGCTGGATTTATAAATAGTACACGACCAGTGACAACAAATAAGCAACCAAATTGCGAATTCAAGGCACGCGAACATCATTGTATATTTGTATGTGCAATAAAAACAATACTTGCAGGTGAAGAGTTGTTAATCGATTACAACTTAAATAGAATAGATGTGGCTTCCGCAGTCCAGGGGAACCGTGGACCGTCAGAAAATATTTCTCATAAGGTAAATGCCAAAAGTAGTAACTAAACATGACTACAATAACTAAATGTTTCGTTTTTTTCTGTTAACATTCGATTTCCACTATTGCCATTCGCTTTATTCATGCTTATTATGAATATTTCCATGTGATTACATGGTAATTACATTGCTATGAATATCTCATTTTTGTTTTTGATGCAATTATTGACTATTGAAATTTTTTTAGGGTGGCGGCAGTGGAAAAGCGCATGCCTCTTCCACGGTCCAGGGTGACCGTGGAAGGTTAGCATCTACGCCTCGTCAGGTAAATGTTAAATATAGTAAATAAATATGACTACAATAATAAGATGTTCTTATTTTCACTGTTAGCATTCGCTTTTTCTGTGCTTATTGTTAATATTTCCATATGAAAGCATGCTTTTTAAATTGTGGCAGGAGTCTCCTCATGGCCATGGAGCAGAACATGTATCTTCTACTTTCGAGGTAAAAATTAATATTAATGCAATATCTCATTTTTCTTTATGTTACAATTATTTAGTCTGAGGTAAACATTTATTTATTGATTTATTGTGTCGGCGTGGCACCATTGGAAAGGCACCTGCTGCTTCCATGGTCGAGGGTGACCGTGGAAGGTCACACTCTGTGGCCCGTCAGGTAATTGTTTAGTAAAATAACTAAATGTTTCGATTTAGTACATTCACATTTTTCTAAGCTTATGATGGATTACTGGTTCATTTTTTTGACATTATGATGGATTACTGGTTCATTTAGGACCGTGGAAAGGCACCTGTTGCTTCCATGGCGACGGTTCATCGTGGACACTCACCGGTTATAACACCGCGTCAGGTAAGTGTTAGTGCATAATAGTAACTTAATCTTAATTACAATATCAATATTTGAATGATGTTAAAATTATATTGCTTAATTTAATTTATTGTTTGATGAATTTAGTCACGTGCACACGCTCTGGGTGATGAGGGGTTTGAGGAAGAGATTTGCTATTCCACTAACCCAATGCACACTTTTAGAGTAGCATTGAAAAAGGAAAATTGTGAAATGCTTTCGTTGGCTCACCAAAGGCCCTTGTCACAGGAGAACAAGGCAAAGATTCTAGAGCTACAAGAGCTTATAAAGTCTTATGGGGTAAGTGGCATCTTCACTATTGTTTTTAAGATATGTTGTGATTTCATATATGATATTATGTTTTTTTATCATTCCAAGTGATCTTGTCAGAACCCGTTATTTCTGAAAAATTTAAAATTTTTATTCGTAACAATAAATGTTAATTAGGTAGTATTTCTGATATTGTTTTAATTTAAATAACTAACATAAACTGTTTAAAGACTCTGTTTTATTAAAACTTTGATTTCGGTGATTGTAATTAATGACTGTTTTGTTTTGAACCGCAAGGGAAGAGCTAGTCGTAGTTGACTGGCTTACTTAGCTTACGAGCTAATGCATACGTCGTCTTTTGTTTCTCAGGTGCGCCAGTGAAGTAAGGATCACTGTATGTAAAACTTGGTGAGCATCAATACTCCCTATACTTCAAAACTTAATGATCGTCATGATATTTCTTTTTCAGCTAGTATCGTCAAGTGTTACGAAGATTTACATTGTCTCAGTTATAATTATGTTTTTATGATTATTATGCTATGTTACTGTTGTAACTAACAATGAAACAATTGTGATATCAGAATTTTTGGCTGTATAAAGTGTCTTTGCATCATGTGACCTGTTGTCAACTTAATACCGGTGACTACTGTTTTGTTCATGCATTGATAATGCGAGTTGAGAAGGTGACGCCTCTAGCGTTGTTTCAATATAATCCTATGCATCGAAATCCAATGTCCACTTAGAGTTTAACTTATGTTACCTGACGGTGCCTTGATTTTAACTATCTTTACGATGTAAACCTGTAGATGAAGCTCTATTTCAACATCTTAATAATAGAGGTTTATTTTTTCAAATTGTTACTGTTAACAATAGTATTGGTAGCAATTCTGATGATAGTATATAATGGCCATGTATATATTGTCTTAAAGACTTGGTAACATTTCAAGTATTAAATAACGAGGCATTTTCATTTGAAGGTTGACTACCTTGGTACTTATATGAACATAGAAATGTAATATGCCTATGGCATTAATCTATGGCTTGGTATTAATTTATATATATAATATAATGATTGTGCAATAATCATAATATTCCATACATTGGCAAACTTTATATTCAATATAGTGTTATGGTTGTATTTATCATACTAGGCCATAGAGAAAACTCTAGGGTTGAAATTGACCACCACCTTGTGTAAAGTGATATGCTAATGACATTAACCTATGCCCTGGTTTCATTGTAAATGTGCATTAACTTGATTTTGTCATAGTCCTAATGTTTTTCCCTTACCATGGATAAGATTTATAACCAAAATATGTTAAGGTATTATCCACCCTATTAAGTTATGGAATAATCCATATGTGATGTTGACTAACTCTTATTTATATCATTGTAGTGATTATACATTCCAAGTGCTTGGGATTCTCGACGATTCATTTGCAAGGCATGCACTATATGCCAAATGATTATATATCATTTGTTATCTTATACGTTTGACTTATATATGAAATGATTTGGAATCGGTGTATAATGATTTGGTTTGCAATTTGAACTATGTAATCTCGACCCATATTACGTTGATGTATTTGTGTGCTACGTGGTTGAATCTCCTCCATGCGATGGGCGATATATAAGCTGCTATCGAAACCCTACAGGTTATTGTAGTTGCCTTCGGGCTCGGGTCCTAAGGATGAAACCCTCCCTGTCTGAGTTTTGTAATGAAGGCACTGTAACAATGTGCAGAGTGTGGTGGTTATGGCCTCGTGGTTCCATTCGGCAATAGGGTATGTCCTCGGCTCTGGTGATAGCGTCTGCTGTAGTTTTATTGCTTCGTGGTCTCGTTGCTCATTATAGGTTTAAGTCCCAGCTATTTACAGTTCGTCACTGTGCTGGTGTGGGTATGAGAGGGTTGATGCAATTGGGCTTTGGGTTTGCTTCTTGACTGGTTCAATCCCAGCGTGAGGGTTTCGTTGGGAACTGTTACCTTGTCTCGGCTGTCAAGAATGTTACGATAGTTTCTTTTGCTCACCCATCTGATGAAGATGATGGGGCTTCTCTGTTTGTTCAGCTTGTAGCTACCGATTGTCCACTGTTAACTTCCTCCATGTCTCGGTAAGATAAATCACAGTTCTTTTTACAGTCTTTATGTTTTATAATCATTAATTATATTTACGTTTCTAATTCTATTCTCGGCATTCAAAGTGGTGACTAAAACCCTCGGCATTTGTTATTTAACAGGTCACGCGGCTCTTGATGGTGTACAGGACTTTGTCACCCACGCAGGCTCCTCCGGGTAAGCCTGGTTATCCACGGCTGTCTCTTCCTTTGCTGGTTTTAGTGGTTAGGGTTGTGTCTCGGAGGGCAACTCCTGTGTGTTGAGGTCATTATCGACCTGATGTTTGTAGGTGCAGTCATATGTATGAAGTTGTTTTGTTTGAAATGAAATGGGGTTTGAAACCCTGTTAAGTTTATGGAGAGCCATTCACGGCCAAGACTTATGAGGCCAGGGTTTCGGTTGTTGTACTTTGTAATGGCTGAGCATGGGGTTTTTAACCTCGCCATATGATATTTATACTTAATATATACTGGGCCTGGTATGGTCGTGTTTATGTTTTGTTAAATTATTAGAATGTGTTTGGAATGTATGGATAGATGTATTCTTCAGTATGTGCAATGGATGATAACTCGGTTTATAAATGAAACCCTAAATTATCTCTCTGCGTTTTTATTCTATTGGAAAAGTTAAATAGAACATGGTGAAAGTTTATCGACTGTACCTGTAATAGTTATAATCATAGGGTTGTTCTGGCGAAATGGGGTTCTGTTTTGTGTTCAACCTATATATGCGGAGTTTGTTAACTAGATAGCGACCGGGAATGAATTGTAACAATGTTTATTTCGATTCTTGTATTGTTATTAAACAACACTGTGAGTAGAATAATATAAACATAGAACTATGTAATAAGATTCTATAAGTCTGTCTACCATATAAGGCATCCTTCATTTATTTTTAAGTCTGTTGTAGAGTTATTGTATGGCTACGGCCGTGTAGGTTTTTGAGAAAACTCCAAGAGAGACATTTAAATTGATTAAATATTATTACTGTGTATAAATTAGGATGGTTTGTAACAGCCAATGATGGTTGCGTTCGTCGACTGTTTCTCTGTTGTATTAATATGTTTGATTTGTTTTAAAAACAACTCTGTTATTTCTATTATAATGACATGACTACTGTGTTCTAAAACTAGATAGAAGGAAAATAATAATCTACAGTTGCTAGTGTTTGTACTTGACTACTGTGTAAATGTTTGATATTATGTGGAAGCTGGTAACAATGAAATATTATCACAGTCGCCCCTTCAGTTAATCAACAGCTGTCAGCATGTTCTGAGTAAGAACAATACCTTAAGATAAGTGTTGTTTATCTGTTAACTCGATAAAAGAATGACATGTAACTAAAGTTAACTGAAATATGCAATATATATATATATATAAATATATATACAGGTAGCTTACTCTAACAGGAAAATAGCTCGAAGTAAAACTAAGATTTATCTAGATTTGTTCTTATGATTGTTAATAGCTATAAATCTGGAATATCTACTGTTTAACATTTCTGTCTATTATTTAACAAATAACAGAAATTCTAGAATACGCATAAACTTGGTATTGTTAGCTGTAACAGTAACAACTAGGTTCTGTATAAGATAAATACTCCATTTAAATACAAATAGGAATTTTCTACAACATCTGCATTCTGAAATTTATACTAAAAGAAAGTACAGAGACTGATTTACTGAAGTTGAAAACAGTCAAAACATAGCTGTGCTAGAATATCTCATATGAAACTAAATTATACCAACAACAGGAAGAGTGACAGAACCTGTAACTATGGTAGACAATAACAGCAATGGGAGGCTGTTCCTCCCTACCAATTCCTGGAGAGTGCCCAGACAGCACTTCTCAGGACCCCCGAGCTTGCTCTGGTCTAACTGGCTGGAATCTAAGTACGGTCAATAATTCCCTCAGCCAAAACAGCTATACTGGAACCAAGTTACTGCAACTTCCTGCTCAAAACACTTCCTTACTATTTTCCCACTTCCTCAATGGGACTCCTGAATAGCATTCACCTGAATGTATTCTCCCTCTAGAACAATTGCTGACTCCCAGCTCAGTTCATTGAGTAGTATTTAAAAGATTGCCTAGGTCTTAGTTGGGATAACTGTCATTAATGAGCCACCTGCTCAGATTCCACTTTCTTGGGGAATCATGACCCCAAAATATAGGGAAGTTGCCACCTGCAACTCAGGAAGTGTTTGAGGATGCTGCCACTTGTCTTTTGTCCTTCCACCTAATTCCATCCACCAGTTAGACCAGTAACCTCTTTTAACAGCTCTCCCATGCTGTTGTCTCCATAATTTATTTATTAATAATAATTATTCAGAATTTACATTCCTTTTTTGGAGACTCTGCTGAGTCATCCATTCCTACTTAGCATTAAATTTAACATAATGTTCTCAGGAATATTAAAAATAATTACATTATTTTAATAAAATTGGGGTATGTGACAGATCTGATAAAGTAAAGTTTATTGTTTGTAGGATTTTTTAAAACCTGTGAATACAGAACCTACCGCGACAGGTATAGGTAGCAGTGATGGTCCAATGAAACAAAAAAGAAGCAATGTACCAATGAGGCTTTTTGGCACTCCTGCAGTTGGCCTCGATTCCATTGCTGACGACATTGGTGAGAGAGAGCATGATACCATGCCAGATCATGATGCCATGCCGGAGCATGATGAGATGGAGCCTAGGACTCCACATGACTCTGGAGATAAACGTACCATAGACAGCCAGGAAATGTTTCCTGGTGCAGCATGAGTTAAAAGCACCAGAAAACTAGATCTCACCTTTCTGGTGGATGACTCTTGTGTTCCTATCAAGATCCAGAAAATTGCTAGTATTTATCCATTAATTTTTTGATTTTAATCATGAAATTGAAATAGACATACGTTGAAATTATTATAAATTAATGGATTACATGTTTCTGCAGGAAACAATGTCTTCTACAGGATTTGAATGACAAAGCCTTGGATCTATTTGGCCCCACCATTCGCACACGGTGGAATAGCCAAGATAGCACTGAGAGAGATGAATTGATTGATCACATGGTCAACTTGTTCGGCAATAATTTCAACAGGAAAGTTGTTGCAAGGTTAAACAGTGAGAATTTGAAATATACCAGGGCCCAATATAGGGAAAGATTGCAAGATGACCTCAGGCATGAGCGCCCTCCCATGGTTCCTGAGAAAGAGTGGAAGGCGCTGATAGATGATGCAAAGGAGAACTTGCAAAAAATACAAGGAAAAAAACCACGGCCTGGTAAAGCAAGGTACAACATATATCATCTTTGATATTTAAGGTTTTTGAAAATTTTCATATATAGGCTACCTGACACCTCCAAAGCAACCAAGGCTAGAATGGAAAAGCACGAGAAACATAGACTGGGCCAGGGTGGCTATAGAAAACTAAAATCAAGAATTGTAAGTATTAAATGATTAATTGTTGGGAATATTTATTTAATAGTACCGAACAAATATCTGATTTTGATACTGGAAATTTTAAAATGTGTTATCATGCATTGCAGGGAAATACGTTCCAAGCTGCTTCCATCGACGAAGACCTAAAGCTTGGTTTTAAAAGTGGGGTTGAACATCGGAAAAGCTTGGGGCAGACTCCAATCTCCCTAATGACGCAAATGCAGGTATATCATCAATTGTAGTATACTATTAAAGTCTATTCAGTACTTCTGATTATATCACCCATAACTAAAAAATTATGTTTGTTTTTAAGCAACAATGCAACCACAGTAGTGAATCTAGCGGTACTCAACAAGTACAAATTGATGTTGGGGTGAAAATGTCCCATGATAGTGTGGAGCATAGTGTCCATTCTGGTATGTATGCTTTGGAAATAGAAAAGTACACCGGTATTAGATATATATATTTCCTGACCTAAACTTATAAATTTTCTTCTTTCAATGGAAGACCATGCAGCTCAGGAGCATGAACTGCAAGGGGAAGCAACTATACCTTCAATTTACACCCCATTTGTCACATCTACAGAGACTGGTAAAGATAAATATTGTAATTTTAATCAAAATAATGAAATATTTATTTCAATAATAATTCAACGTCATATATATATGCACCTCATTTCCGTTGTTGCAGTTCACACCCCTAAAGAACTGCCTCCACGCCCTGCTCAACGACGTACAAGAAGTGGCATAAATGAGGGCATGGAAACACAAACAATAATAGGAGATATCACAGTAAATACTGCGCCAATTGATGATTGTGATACCGTACTCGCAAGTTTTTTCAATGCAAAAACATAGAAATCAACGAAAAAGTAGTTCATGACTTGTATTTTGATGGATATCGATGTTGTTAGTATGAAACATTGTTAGTATGTAACATAGATAACTTTTATTTGGTTTAGTTACGAGGTACTTATCTTTTATGTGATGCTCTTAGCAATTTTCCAATTTATATCTTTTATTTTCGTAGAATTTGAATTTTAAATTTAAATGTCATCACAAGTTATTGTATGCTTGTTTATAATTATTTTGTATTTTAATATTCAAATTCTATGTTTTCTAACACATCATCACTCCTGTATGTGCTGCATGTAGATATATTAGTCTAAAAAATTGATTCTCTTTATATTAGATATATTAGATATGTTCATCATGACTTCGATGATCATCACTCTTTAAAATTTGATTACTGCCCAATACATCTCGAGGACCAACTTCAGCACAGGGACCACAGAGGAGTGCTGAAGTTGATAGAGATCAAATTTATGTTGTAAAATATTTTACTGTTGCTTTAGCACCATTCAGAAATAGTACCACACTTCATATCTGATTTTTTGTTAAATGTTGACGTGGAGATCTTCAACTATACCTCTGTTATTGTTATATGATCAATATGTTTATTTTATCAACTGTTACTGAAAGAGATGAAAATTATGCTATAAAATTACTGCCCATTACATCTCGAGGACCAACTACAACACAGGGACCACAGAGGAGTGCTGAAGTTGATAGAGATCAAAATTATTTTGTAAAATATTTTACTGTTGCTTTAGCACTATTCAGAAATAGTACCACACTTCAGATCTGATTTTTGGTTAAATGTTAACGTGGAGATCTTCAACTATACCTCTCTTATTGTTATATGATCAATATGTTTATTTTATCAACTGTTACTGAAAGAGATGAAAATTATGTTATAAGATTACTGCCCATTACATCTCGAGGACCAAATTTAGCACAAGGACCACAGAGGAGTGCCAAAGTTGATAGAGATCAAAATTATGTTAACACATGTGGATTTTATTTTCTATAGTACAAGGTACTTATCTGTTATGTGATGCTTTCAGGATTGCATAGAGAGAAATGAGGGATATTTTTATTTGGCATCCCACGACCCTTCCTCATAGTGTGATGATGAACTTTCAGGTTATATAGAACGGCTGTACATTTGAGAGAGATATGACTGGTTGTACCTTCCCCACCTTGATTGAGCTATGATTGGTCTTGTGGTACCTTATCTTTCACTGGTGTTTAATGGTGTCATTTAACCTCCTTGAGTAACTTTTTTAAAACCACCTTGTTGAAGTCTTGCTCTTATAGAGTACTATGGTTGTTTGGCCACATTTGGAGCATACCCTTGGTTCTAAGGTTCATGGGTCTTCTACTACCCACACCTATGTTATGACCATCTTTTATATTTTCTTATTTTACGACCATTGTTTATATTTGTACCCACACTTCAGATCTCATTTTTTGTTTAATGTACCTTCGCCACCTTGATTGAGTTATTATTGGAATTGTGGTACCTTGTCTTTGACTTGTGGTTAATGCGGTCATTTACCCTCCATTTTTTATATACCACCTTGCTGAATTTTTGGTCTTATAGAGAAGTTGAATTTGATCACCTGCGATCAGTTGTGGTGTGCTGATAATCACTTTTCTTTTTCTGAGACTTGGTTGAAGTTTATAATTTTTGTAACTTTGTTTATGTTGAATTCATTGACCTAATCAACTCCAGTCATTTCTCTCTCTCTGGTTTGTACAAACCCTCTTGAAGGGTCAGCTGGTTCCTAGAGAAGATTGGCCTCTCCGAGGCACACACAGTCTTTTATGAAAGTAACAATTCTGAGTATATTTTCAAGAATGGTTTCACACTGAGGTTGGTATCTTCAACTAAATATCTCTTTTTGTTATATGACATATATGTTTATTTTATTACATGTTACTGAATATTGGTTTATCGTTTTAGTTTGCTTGTCAGTGTAACTCATTATAATCTGTTGATATGGCAGTTTTGAATTTACCAAAGAGCCTTTGTTAAGAACTTACTCCTTGTACATTTGGAGTTTGAAGGAGACATTAGCAGTCACCTACATGACTTATTCTACACAATTGAGTATTCACTACTTCATTATATCAAATTGTGGTCTTTTATGAACAATCTGGGCATTGTGGTCTTTTACAAATTGCAAGCTATAGAAATTTTGGTGGTTACCGAAAGTTGGAGTTTCAATGGTGATTGGGAAACCAAAAGTTGGAATGTGGCACACTCCAACTTTGGCACCTTCCTTTAGACAAGCCTCGTAAGATAGTATAGAAGCCTTCACACACCAAACATCACCACATGAAACCCTAGTTGCTCAAGAAGAGAGATGCACACCACTTTTTGTCAAGTAGCTTATCCTAATTAACAAAAGGACTTCGAAACCAATAGATAATATTAGTGTTTCAAAACAAAAAACTGGCAAAAAGTTGGCACGGGTCATCAACTTGGAAAATCAGAAAAATTGAGAGAAAATCAACAAAACTCATCAAGTATAAATTCAGACCTTAAAAATTCAAAAAAATTGGTGAGTTGAAAAACATAGAAAACTTGGGAAAAATCAAGAATATGATAACGTCTCACTTGTGACAGTGATCTTCATTCTTACTCGCTTGACACCCAATTGATTACCTGGCCTTTTCCATTGACAGGAAATTAGGATCATCTCCATTTAGGGAATCTTCTAGCAGTGAGTCCCCTGAGGGGGGCTGCAAGTGATGTGCCCACTGGTAATGAACCAGATATTTGCTTCCAATTGAGGGAAGATGATCTATTTGAAGATAGAAGGCTTCCTCTAATTGTATCATGCCTTGGACTTCAGATAGGAAATTCAATGAAATTGGGAGTCCTTGATTGAGACTAAACCATTTTAGTGGAGAGATTTCATCCATAACTGATCATAGAATGAGATATAGACATTGTGGGAAAACACGTGATGATGTTGATTTGTGTGTGATTGCATATGCAGCTATAAAATATATAGAAGGTGGCATGAAATCAAATAAAATTCTGGGTAACAGCAAGTGCAGAGAAGTTTCATGTGTCACATAAGAAGACGACAATAGATGTATTGGAGAAAACTCACTATGGCTTGGGAATACCACAACAGAAAGATGACTACCAGAAATCTACTCAATTCTCAAAGCAATGCTATTATAAATGACAATGTTAAGATAATGGAGAAATCTAACCAACCTCGATCCAAATGTTTGAAGTAGATCCCCGTTGGAGCTTTCAATCCACGCACTTGAAATCTGCAAATTAGTCTTGACAGCCAATATCCAACAAGTACATATAATATATAATTGAAATTAACATGATCAATAACAATGGTCCATAATATCATAAGCAAATGTAACCCAATGTATAATAAATGACATTCACACCATGAATGGACGAGAATATGAGTATTTCTATTAATGAACAAGAAGAAGTACAAAGTGATACGACCTCTTGCCGGCAACCAATCTGAACCAAGATCTAGATCAATCCACTTGTGCCTCCACCACTTCAATCCTCCATGAATGGAAAACTCAAACTAGAAGGAGTTTGGAAAGTGAAAATAAGGGGTTCACAACTACAAGGATCAATGAGTGCAGACTCAAGATAGGGAAAAATCCACTAGAGTTCCTTTACTATTCTCCTCTTCCTCCCGTCCATAAGCCATATGTGCTCAATATATAGTCCTCTCAAAGGTAGGTGAAAGGATACATTGAGACGTTACTTGGGAAGATGGAGAGCCAAAGGTCACCAAATGACCACTTTTTGGGAGTAAAAAGTAATTAATAGTGGTTTTTACCATTTTACTTGATACCCGCGGGATATAGTGATGCAACTCGTGGGTACTCATGCTATAGTGATGCAACATGCGGGTAGGAATAAAAATAGGGAAAACTAGTATCACTGAAGGATATAAATGGATCCGAGTCATTGAAATGGATCCTACACGCCAAAGAATGCTGATGCTCACAGGGTGGAAGATTACGATGTAACAATAGATTATGGAGAAAATCCCATCTCCATGAAGTGTTGTATGGATTCAGAAATATTTGCATGGGAGATGTAAACATGGTTGTGCTACATGTAAAATTGTGTAATTTGTCTTTGTTTGAAGTTGTTTGATATTAAGTGAATACATCTTCCCATTTGAGTGCATGGTAATTGCATTGTTTGCATGTGGTGCCTATATAGTTCTATGGTATTTTTGGCAAATTCTCTTACATAAAGTGCACTTGACAGTGAAAATTTATGCAACTCATCAAAATTTACAATTGGGATCTTTATTTTTTTTGGTTTTTGTTGGGTTGGTGCATTCATTGGATCAGGTGGCCTCTAACATGGAAGCTAAGTTGGGTTCTTCTATTGTGCCTTAGCTCAAGTATTTTGCAAGTTTGTTATCTTGTGGTGTGATGTAGTTTTGGGGTTCTGCATTCAACTTGCACATGCCTTCTCTGTGCATTGTTTTTGGTGCGTTGCTTCCCACCTTTTTCATATCCGCACAAGTTAGAATTTATTTTGGTTGGATTCCTTTGTTGTAACTTAAATAATTGTTTGTTGCTACATGCTTAGTGTGCTTCTAGGATACTTGGTAAACACGGGCTTTGGTAGAGGTAAGATTGATTATATCAATTGACTTCAAAGTTTATTTATAAATATTTTCAACCATTGGTTCCACTCTATTTATTTTCTATTCAATAAGCCTACAAAGAGTTGCTTGTTCAAAAATGCAGTGAGTGTTGAGAATAGAAAACTGTAGCATTGCAAACTTCAAATGATAGAATTTATGGAACAATTGTTTCCTATAGGGTATTCATGGCAAGTAGAATTGTGATCTTATTTCCTTGTAGGGGTTTAAAGTAAAACTTTATCATGTCATTGCTTTAATGCAAGATACTAATGAAAAATGTATACTAAGGTCACATTTCTATAAAGTCAAATCTCGTACATTTTTCACTTCATATAGAAACATCAAAAATACATTTTGTATGTTCATTCAGGCACTCAAAATAAGTCCGTCCTCTCTTACCAATAGAGGGTTGAATTCACAAAGTTGTTTAAAAGAAACACAACTTGAAGACTAAAGCTCTACTTAATACATATTTTTTCGAAAAACAATAAGAGAACAAGGGACACTCCCTTTCAACAAAAATATCCATTGAAAACAAACTAGGGTTTTCTTTTGAATCCCTATCACAAAAGAGAGTTCTTTTGATGAGATTGAATCTGTAAGTATAGATCATTATTGACTGGAGATAGTGAACAGGGATTTCTATTTTCATCATTTAATGCTTTCCCAATGTTTGGGTACGAGTTCCAATCCTTCAAGTCCCAACAAATAGCCATTTATCTTCATCTTGGTTCAAGTCTTCTATCCATTTTGGCCCTTCAAAACTTGCAATTATAGTTTTTGTTGTCAGGTTAACACTTGTTGTTTTCACTGGTTTGGGTTTAGTGACTTGGTCATTGAGGTTTTTGTTATACCTAGATAGACATATCTTCTCAAGGGAGTATCTCAAGGGACCAATGATTCCCCTCTTAGCAAGATTTTTAGTAGTGAGGAATTTCCGTGATGAAAGTCCAGCTTAGGGATGGAGCAGGGAAAACATAAGTTTGTCCAGTTAATATCCGAAGGCAGGGAAGGAGGGGGATGAGTAAGGAAAGATTGATACCTTTCTTTTATTGAGTACATTACTGATCAGGATTCCCATGAGAATAGGGGCCTTTTCCTTTAAGGCCTCAATGATATATTACCATAGAGGGAGAAGGGCCTGAGGGAGAAGTTGAAGGCATGACTGTTCACCCAGATGTGGGGTTCAGAATGTGACAAGGAGGAGATTCTGGTGGTTACCGAAAGTTGGAGTTTCGATGGCAATCGGATCACCATTCAATTGCTATCCACATGTGCTTAAGACTAGGGCTTACAATTCTTCATGTTTATACATTTAGTTCAAGTTCTTGAGATATCTATCTAGGACTGTGTTGTTTACAAGCTCATGAAAAGTTTGATGATAAATGACTTTGAGAAAGTTTTATTACGCATCTAAATATATACCATTACAAAAGCATATAGACATTCTTAAGAAGTAAATAGAGCTAAGGTATAATTATTTGTAAGACCGAGCTCATACATTGCAAAATGTTGTTTAAGCCTTGTGATTATTCAAAGGACACAAGGATGTGAAATCTGAGCTTGAAGAAGAACAATTTGCAAAGCATTGAAACATATTGATAGCATATTTGAAGGACTTGTGTTATAACTTGAAGACTGAGCATATTCTTTGTGACCAAATTGAAGTTGAGTTTGAATAGTGTTATGGGAGAACATCAATTATAACTTGAAGACCGATCCTATTCTTTGTGACCAAATTGAGATTGAGTTTGAATATTTGTGCCATTAAAAGACAAAACTTGTAGTTGAAGAATTGATTGTTGAAAAGGGATAAGTATGAAAACTAATTGAACAAATTTTATTTGTGTTACTGCTTATCATAAAGACTTGGTAACAACTTTAAGGAATACAATGCAAGATTTTTTGTTTGATGAAGTTTGATAGAATTGGAAACCATCATTAAGCAGACTTGTTTGCAGATCTGAAAGGAATCGTTGATAAGGATTTGATTGTAGATGTAAGAGCTAGTTCATGAGAAGTGCTTTTAGTCTATCTGAAGCAAATATATGACTGTATCGTTGCATTCAATTTTTTTTTTTAACACTTCCAGGTATCGTCTCTATATCGACGAACATCAATGTAGGCTATAGAAAATGTTTCCATGCAGTTGCTGAACCTGCCACGAAAGTTTGTGAATGCTTACATGGATACTGCGACGATGATTCGTGGAACTACAAAATATCTTCCACGCAGGTGCTGAACCTGCCACGAAATTTTGGGAATCCATGCATGGCTACTATGATGATGATTCATGGAACTATAAAATATATTCCACGCAGGTGCTGAACCTGCCACGAAAGTTTGGGAATCCATACGTGGATACTGAGACGATGATTCGTGGAACTATAAAAGTATCATCCATGCAAGTGCTGAATTTGCCACGAAAGATTGTGAATGGATGCATGGATACTGCGACGAACATTCGTGGAAGGTTCAGCACCTGCGTGGAAATTTATAGGAGTTGTGCATCGATATAATGACGAATTGCGTGGTAGGATTAATTTTCCGTAGATATGAGAACTGTTGTGTTGTTGACACATGGCAATAACGAAGCGTTTCTATTGCCACAACGTGGAATTTTCGTCCCTATATCCATGAATCACTTTCCACGAAAAAAAAAACCCCAATTGTTGCAATAGGGACGAAAATTTGTGGCTATTACAATGAAATTTTGTGGCAAATTAGACCACATGTAGTAGCATGAAAACTTGAGTCCATGTGGCATGGTCCATATGTAGTAAAATGTGTTTTGGAAAAGGGAGCTTACGAGTTGGTTGATTTGAAAGAACATCCTTAGGGGAGCCCCATCATGGTCTCTACCTAAAGTGGTACTATGCTTAAGTTACCTTGCATTAGTACTTTGTATAGATTGTACATGACATGTGTTTGTGTTTGGTGTGACACTTTATTTTAGTGTGTTATGATCTTATATCAATTTTTGCTTATGCCATGTTATGCCTGGATATGCAGATGGGAACCTACTATGGATTCGTAGATTTCACTAGCCGGCATGCCCGAAGCCTCACCTCGACGACATGGGTACTCTATTCCCCTACCGTTGAACTGATAAGCTCAAGACGAACTTTCCTAGATCCTGCAACCAATAACGTTGTTGAATATCACACGATGATCGGATTATTGACCGACGCTTTTTCCCTTGGTGTGGAGCACATTGTTATCTACCTCGATTATCAACTAGTGGTATCTCATTTGAACCATGTATACGCTATCCGTGACCCTATATTACTCCGATTATTCCGGTGGGTATGCCTCTTGGAAAGGTCTTTTGAGTCCATTCAATACTACACATTCCAAGAAGGATGAACATAGTTGCCGATTCCTTGGCTAATTTCATGTTAGATTGGCATATTACACATTCATAAACATTTTGATCAAGTATTCATAAATAAAAATAACATGTAAACTATTCATAGTGTATATGAAAGCACGCATAAGATCCAAATCCATCATAAAAACACATGTATAAACCGCTAGATAGTGTTTTATATATATCATGTATGGAAAAATGTTGTGCAAAAATGTACTGATACACAAAATATGAAGCTCATAATATTTCAGTAGGTCACATCTACAAAAATATGAAGCCTATGGCTTCCAGTATATCATCATATATACAACCTATCCCCGAGGATGCTCATGATAGCATATAATGGACCTAGCCACCCAAAAGAGTAACCAGCCAAAACGTCCCTAGACTCCAGCTGTCTTGCGCTGGTAATGCCGAGGAAGATCATCTATGGAAATGTATAGGATATCAGCAGTCAACCATTGGAGGTTCTCCTCCATCTCATCACACTCCTCCATGGCCTCCCGATGGATTGCTGCCATCTCCCGAACTACTCCTTGCCTCTCGATGGGTGAGGATCCCACCAGTCTAGATGGGACAATATCTATATAATCAAGATATGACATATTAGTACTATACAAAAAAATGAAAAAATCATAAAATACATAAAAACAAAAGAGTCTCGACTCTCTTTCTTACCAACATCTCCCCATTGCTTTTCATTCGGAAGAGCCAAATCAGGATCTCCTCTGAAATACGCACCTGCATAAGCATAATTCTCAACCATGAGGATATTTCCTCATAGCCACCCAAAGAAGGTTAGACCATATGTAATCATAGGTCCACCGCCACCATGGCACGTCATCACCTCAACCCACCTATGCATACGTGGATCTCGCGGATCAAGATCATCAAGCTCAACCTATGGACGAAGAAGTGGAACCATTTCCAGGAAGAAAGAGACCACAATGAAACCATACCCAAACTGTTTCAACTCCCCTCTATGACACTTGGTCAGTTTATCTTTTAAGTTTGCGAGGATCCGGCCTCGCTCCAATTAAACATAGTAGGCGTCATACACTCTATGGCATACATCATATGGGCCTTGGTGGCATGATGTGTAGCCGTACTTCCCACCACTCGCTAATGGTAAATAGCACGGTCCTCAAAGGACAGTCCCATACATTTTTTATGGGGATTTTCCCACCTAACATCTGCGTTCCTGGAGTATAGAACTATGCGATAAGGTCCTCAGTGGACCGGTCACTGCCCTTGAGTCTGGATAGTGATACTAGGGCTCCATGCCTAGATAATCCTATCAAGAAATAGATGTCCTCTACATCTAAAGTGAGGATATGAGCCCCTACCCTGAAGTGTCATTGATTCAGATCCCATAACCGAATCAAATAGTCTATTAACTGTATCTGGGCCCTCATTCCTTGGACATGGAAATTGTTTAGCAATCCACACCCCCTCAAAGCATTGGTGGAGTGAGGATCATTTGCGGCTTGTGCATCTTATAATTTGTGCTCATGCTCCTTCCACTGCACCATTTTGATGGATAATACCTGGATGAACACCAAAATAATGGGAATTAGGTCCTTTCCAATGTTTCAAGATTTTTTTTGGGCCCCATTCCCAACTTTGTGGGTCGAATTGCGTCGATGCACCCCGTCTTTGTAGACAGGGTATCAGGGACGTGCTTTTCCCATAGGAAAATCGCGTCACTGCTGAGTGACGCACTTCCCGAAAGGGGAAAGCAAGTCACCTAGGGTGCACATTTTCCCCTTTGGAATGATCCCCAAAACCCCAAAAACATTTATGAAAAGCAAATTTTCAACCATCAAAACAAAGAGGATGAGATCTAGGAATAACTGGTGTTGACATGAGGCTGAATGACTGACTGAGGCTTCCACAATTTCCGTTGAGAGATTGAGCTCCAAATAGGTTTTTCTTCACTATTCAACTTGGTAAAAATGAAATGGTAAAGAATTTTTACTATTCACCCTTTTTAATTTTTGATATTTTATGGGTTTTTTACTGATAGTTGATTTCATTTTTATGTTTTAAAACCTTATGATGGATCCTAACTTGTTTCTGGAGCTTGCAGATAGAGGAAAGTGGTGTTTTGATTATGTTGGTAGCCATCATTGACTTTTCATACTCCTTATCAAGTGTGAAAATGTCTTTGAGTGTTTTTTTAACAATTATCAATATTTCAGCATCAAAGGATTGTGCACTCTCTAACGACATCAATAATATATATATATATATATATATAGATATATCTTTCATTCAACACCAAAGGGTTGTGCCCTCTCTAACTTCATAGGTAATAGATATCTATAATTAAATTTTACCAGATATCAATATATCAAGATGAAAGAGTTGCACCCTCTCTATGGACATGGAGAATATATTTCTATAATTAAATTTCAACGACTATCAATATATCAACAACAAAGGACTGTAGGGATTGGCCCTCTTCACCGAGAGGCCATCCTCTCAACAACTCACAAGTTATTCCTTTGTGTGAAGTCAAATGGGTCTACTCCCTTGACATACCTCAATCCCATGTTGATTGGTGCCAATCTAATCTAGTATATAAATATAACACAATATCATGGAAGTGCCTTAGACAGGATTCACACCCAGGTTGGTTATGTGCAATTATAACATAATATATATATAATAAATGTCAGGGATGCACCCTAGAAAATACTCATGCTGAGGAAGGCATAACCATACTTACAAAGTTTTACCTATAGAGCTTCTGCCTTGAGCTCCTTATTACACCAAAATATCGTCATGATAGGTTTTGTGTCCTTTATATGCCTTGTTTCCCAAAGTACCTGGGATGAAATACCAAGAGAAGTGTTGATGTTCATACTCTTAACTTTTGTAGTCACCCCGACGTGCCCTATTCTTTGGAAAGGTGCATCAGACTTGAGGTGATGCGCTCTACACCTTAGTAGAGCACATCAGTGATGCTGCCTGCCATTGCACAAGGTGTGCCACCCTTCCACTGGCGTGTTTTGTCCTTGTACAAGGTGCAATGCTGATGATTAAAAAGGATAAAGAGAATCTTTGAGCGACTTCTTGAAACTTAGATGGCATGGAGACTTATCCATACATATCTGGGAAGGTGGCATTCAATCCCATTACCTAGTGGGATGATCCCTTAAGCCTTTCCCCTAAATACTCAACCTATCCTATCCCTTTATCCCTATAAATATGAAACCCTTCTCCATTATTAAGGGAGGAAGGATAAAGTATCCACATGCTGGTGGAATTTAGCTAGGAGACCCTCTTCACCCAAAAGGAGGCTAGAAGGCTATAAAGCTTGGATCTTTGAGGCTAGATCACTTGAGTTGGTGTTACAATGTCAAAGCATTGGTTTTAATGTCCCTACTTTGTATTTTCCGCAAATTACATTTAATATAAATATATTTCCATAAAATTGTTATGTTTATAATGTTTAGGATTAACCTCTTCAACCGTTGATCTATTTAGATTCATAACCATATGCTTTCATATTGTTCGTTTTTTTCCACTTGCTCCTTGTTTTCTAGCCGAAGATCGAGGAATTGGAAGTATACCAAATGAGGAGAAATGAATTGCGCTTATGAGGTAACTTAATTTCCAATCTACCTGGCAATTTAATCTAACTAGGAAGGATAATTATATTGTGTACTCATTTTGTTCTAGATCTAAACCATTTAGACTAGAGAGATATGTTTTTGTCTGCATTAACTGATTGTCTGCCAACAAAAATGGTGAACATACTGGGGATATTATAGCTTGTAGTTTTGGTTTGTTTACAATTCTTGTTTTTGATTGATTTTGCCTCTAATTTCCTCTCCCTCCACCGGATCTGATTATCAGAGAGCTTGTGGGCCATACAGACTCTGATCAAGGTTTAATTGAGCCATTTCTCTTTTTTAAATTTGAGATTTTTGTTTTTTGAGCTTGGATATCGCCCGATGCACCTGGGAAATTCATTTCCTGTGTCTGTCTCACAGTGCCACACTTTCTTTAGAGAAATCTACGTCGCTGACACCGTTTGATTGTGTGAAATTCGCGTTGCTGATTCACTTCCTCTATTTGTAGAGAGTGTCGCTGGAGCTCCCAATGATCTGGTGTACTTATATAGGGCGCGCCACCCCTCATAATTTGGTGCATACTTTGAGAACTCTCTTACTTTGATTTTTGGTTTGATTATTTGGATTATGTAGGTTGTTTGCACAGTCTCAGAGCCTCCTAGGTACAACATGCTTTGTCCATCAGTTTACTTGTGAAGTTTGAGCTTGATTTGGGTCCTTGTTAGTCAAGCAAATGCACCTCTCATAGTGGGAAATTTCAATCCCTCATGAGCACATTCAGTATTGTGACTCCCTATCACACCATCTGATCTGTTCAGTTTGACTTCTCAGCCCCCTCAATAGGTAGTTTTTGCAATTTTTTCAATTAGATTTCGTGCATTTGAAGATATTGGGTGATTTACATTTTTGCAAATTTCTGATTGATAAAAGATTTGCAGTTAAAAATCTCTTTAGTTATCTGAATTTAGATTGAAAGAACACCATAATTCTCAGATTTGTTTGAGTTCTTTGGTTTGAAAATCAAAAGGTACTTATCATTTCCATTTCAAGCTTGTTTCGTGAAATTGGTTCAAAGAGTTTGTATCTTTTGAAATTGTCATTTGAGTAATCTTTGGAAGGTGAAAATATAGTAATGCTTATGACTTCTTGGTTGTAAAAGGTGCTTTTATCTCCTTCGAAGTTGTTAAGTTTCATTTGAACTTTCTCAAAGTATTTTGAAAGGTAGAAAAAAATTGAGTGTTTTTGGTTTTCTCCCCATCTCTTTTAGTCTCCATTTCAGAATTTGAGTTAGTGCACTTCGAAAAGGAAATTCTTCTTTTCGTTCTTTGCTTGTATATTTGCTTGAACTAAAAGGAAAAGGAAAAAAATAGTTTGAATTTGGTGTGTTATGCTTTTTTATTTTTGTTGGATTGTTGAAATAATATTTTTTATTTCTTTTGGTTAAATTGAGAGTATAGGTGTTTTGTTCATTTTCCATTATCATAAAAGTAAAAAGACTTCTCCATACAATTACTTGGTTTTCATCGAAAGAAAAACGAAGGCTTGCATTGCATGTAGAATAATTTTGCATATTTTTAAATTCCAAGTCTACACCTCATGCATCCACTTAACCGTCAAGATAAAATTTACTGGTAGCTTAGGTTAAAATTGTATAGAAACTTGTGTGTTGAGTTAGAGACGTGTTCCGACGTCTTTAAGTGTGGCAACTGTCATTATTTTCCTGCACTACATCTCGAGGGATTGTAGTTCTTCCACGTACCAATCGGTATATTGAACGACCTTTCACGTACCTTCGGGTATATAGAAAGGTACTTCATGTAGTCGATAGTATATTGGAAGGCTCCTGTCATGCGGTTGTGCATTAGACAACACCACTACGGATTTGAGCTCCCACATACCTTGCGTATATAGAGAGATCCCATTAGGGTTCTTGAAACCTTCTAAGTTAAATTTTGGCCATATTGGCATGGAAATACTACGAGAACAACACTCTAGGAGATACTCTACATGCAATTCTAGGTAGTTAGGTTATACGGTCAAGGGTACGGCCCTAATCCTCCCTGGTTAGTGCTCTGGAAAATTGGGCCGAGTATAACTATTGGAACCTGTAGTATATCATGAGTTGAGACGCCTTGATAATCCTGTAAGGTTCCAGACTATAACATACCCACCATCTATCCAAGGCAAGGAGGCGTACATGATGGAAATCTCTGGGGAATTTCATAAAAATCATCCCACTCATTAGAATCATATGAATAAATCGTTGTGTGCAGATGTAAAACAAATCAACTATGCACAATGGAATTAAACTATACACACACATTACTCATGCATACAGCATATCAACAGTCATCAAATTAATACAATGCATAAGTAAATACATAGACATAAAAACACTTATCTCCATTTTGCAACTGTCCCAAACAACTAGCTATGTCGCTGCAACGTTCCACCCAACCATAGGCCAGTTGTGTTCATCAATCTCTCAACACAACTGCCACCCCCGAGCTGGGCATGATTCTTACAAGGAAAAGGGGACATTCCAGCTCATTCACAACCAATTACTCATTTAATCTCAGCCAAGCCAGTCCACAACTGGGTTTATCAGGCTACATTTGAACCTTGGAGGCTTACACTCAAGCTCAAGCCAAAGCAATGGATTTACCAACAGGATGGCCATGGGTTTGGGATTTCCCCAAATCATTTCCATCCAAAAATGAATTATGGGATGGGGAAAACATTCACAGGGAGGAAAACGTCTTCTCCCCAACTCTCTCAGCATTTAACAGCAAAAACAGTCCCTATGGAACCCCAATTCCATTCCCCTTCTTCCCCACTGGTATACAATACAGAAACTCCCTTTCTCAGCTGGGAGAATGAAAGAAAACACATCAAACATGGCTGGAAAACGCCTAGGTAGCTCCAAACTCGTGAGGGAGGAAGACTGGTTGATGGATAATGGTTTGGGGGAGAAATTCATGGCTCTTTTCTTGCCCAAGAAGTAAAAAGTGATTTCCCATGCAGGGTGGCTTGTCCATACTCGAATTTGGATAGCCATACCTCTCATTCCCCAAGGCATTAACTACCTCAACCAACTCTTGGGAGAAATCAATGATTGGATACAAAAGTCAACATGGGTAGTTGAGGGTTTGATGGGTTCTCTCATTGACACTTGTCTTGAATTGATTGGATCTAAGGGGTTGAATATTTCCCTCCCAATTCCTTGTAAAATCATGCCCCCATATCTTGTTGCATTGCATAGCTAGTTGTGGGTATTTTATTAAAAATGCATATTTACATGATGTTTGAATTTCCAACGTGCCTGGCTAGCATGTGAACCATACGCATCAATAAATCGATGGTGGGGCCTTGGCGTTGAGCTCCTCACCATGATTTTATAATAATATTACATCATTTACATTTAAATGAAATAGGGTCAAGATGGGGACGTTACATACCCCTCCCCTTGGAATAACACTGTCCTTGGTGTTCCAATTCTTAGGAATAAATACCCATTTTACACATGTCCAAAATTCACAACTGATGGCAGGTCTATCCTGCGTTTCATCTCTTGAATTTGAACTTTCGGGACCGTGTCCTTTGGCTTCCTCAAGATGCTCCTGCTGGCTTTGAGATTCCAGCTCCGCAGGTGGGCATTTCTCCACAACAATTCCTTCCTTTTATTCACCTTCCAGCTGATCCACAAGTCTGGAATCTCATGGATGCCATCTTTCTTGTTGTCCTGGAAACTATTTGAGGAAGATTTTCAGCCAAATCAAATAGCTTTTGGTCTGCTGCCATGATCAAAGTGCGCAACTAGCTCTCACTTTTCTTCACCAGCAACACTCAGCTAGTACTAGCTGCACTCAATGGCTTTTAACGTCTCACCTGTGGAACTCATCATGGAAATTCTTGTTAGGACAAGCATAACACAATATTAACATTAGTCAATTATTTTCCCAATTGACTTGGAACGTCCCTGCTTTACTCATGAGACTTCCACACATTTCATGCTTTCCCAACATATACATGAACTCATCCATGTTCATACTGTCACATGGAAATAGCTATTTCAGCATTCACAATTTGTTGCCAGCAATTAAACACAATCTATTTTCAAGCATGACATGCACTCAACAATATTTTGTTTCTAAGATGCATCAGTTAAAAAGGAAAGAGGAGAGTAAGAGTTCCCCCTCCTAGTCTTGTTCCAATCTGGAGCCACACCATCACTTGTGGTTCTATGCTCCTTAGACTTTTTCACTTCAATGCGAATGCTTGCCTTGCCCTTTCTTGGCCATGCCACTTAGTGTCTAAGGTCTGTCTAAGGATTTTCAACTAGAGGATCCTTCCCCATTGTTTCTTATAGAGCCTTTGGCTGCTAAGACCCACACATGTCCACTAGCACCATCTTTCATTACTGCTCACATTGAGCTCTTTCGGATGATCACATGTCCACATGCATCCTCTAGATGCTTTCACAGTCCTTGCTTCTAGCAACACCTATAGCCAAACATTGAATCAATTCACATGTTTAGTTTATTCTCATAGGGTTTATCTCTAAACAAGAGCTTAGGGAATCATAACCCAAATCATATACACGTATATTCATATTAAATAAGCAAGAAGTTGCAAGATAACCAAATACTTATCTGTATTGGATGTCTTCACTTTATTCCACAAGATCCTTCTTTGCTTTACAAGCCTTGGATTTCCCATGGACACAATAACGAATGTTGGGCTAGCACCCAGGCTACTCCACAAGCATTCGAATAGGCAATGCCAGGCCAGTACGTCGACTGGTTTTTATCAATTAATTAAGGAATGTTTGGCCAGCACGTCGGCTACTCCACAACATCAAGTGGTTAATTCCCCCACCAATTATTCTCTGAGTTTATTGAGCTTTAGTTACTCTCTGGATTTACTGATAATTTTATAGCGCCCGACCAGTTACTCTCTGGTTCTACCAAGAAATTTATAGCGCCCAACCAGTTACTCCCTGGTTTACCAAGATTTTTATAGTTCTTTTAGGGTCCTTGCTTTCCTGCAATGCCCAAGGTTTCCAACAAAGAAACAATAGTGTATCAGCTTAGCTGTTAGAAGACTTGTACCTGAAATATTCATTATTCCAAACAATAAATAAATGGAAATGAATACTTATCTGTATTGTGAGTTTCCTTGCTACTCCACAGGTTTCCTTTTCTGCTTTACAAGCCTTGGATCACCTGTGGGGTGGATGCTTGGCCAGCACACCTGCTGCTCCACAACATCATCCGAATAGGCATTGCTAAGCCAGTATGCCGACTGGGTTTATCAGGCATCCCTAAAATCAGTATGCTAAGCCAGTATGCAGATTGGGTTTATCAAGCATTTCAAAAATCAGTATGCTAAGCCAGTATGCCGACTAGGTTTATCAAGCATTTCAAAAATTAGTATGCTAAGCTAGTATTCAGACTGGGTTTATCAAGCATATAATAACCATTTCCAAGCCAGTTCTCCGACTGGGTTTGTCAGGAAATAACACCCTTCACCAATACCTCCACAACATGCAAATAACCAATGCCAAGCCAGTACACTGACTGGGTTTGTCAGGCATTAATTTAACAACATGCCAAGCCAGTACACCGACTAGGTTTATCAGGCATCCAACAACCCTTTGCCACAACACCCAAATAGCTAATGCCAAGCGAGTACACTGTCTAGGTTTATCAGGTATACAACAACCATTGCCAAGCTAGTACATCGACTGGGTTTATCAGGCAATATGAACAACATAATATGATTACATGGCTCCTTCTCTTATTCAACCAGTGGTTCCCTCTAGGAACTCCATAGGTGACTCACTTGACTGCAGGCTAGCATGGCCCCATAATACTCACTCATACTACTCAAGGATGATACCCCTTTTTTGCAACGCAGCTCCTCGGTCCTATCCATCTCTTCCAGTGTCCTTTAGTGTGAGCGTAGAAAGGTTACCACTTCCCATATAGTTCTCTTGAGCACCCTTTCTTCACTTTGCCTGTTAACGTGCAACACCAAATTGCATCTGTGTAAGCTGGTAGCACAAGAAGGATAAGCAGGCTCATCAGTATTGCTGCTCTAAAATTGTAATCATATTTCATAACATTCACTATCAGGTATTGAAACACTAGGAATGCGTCCATTCCCTTAGGGTGTAGTCAATATTGACAACCCTAACATAACCCATCACCTGAAAGGTATGCATCCCTTTCCGATGTGAGCCATGTAGGCCTTAATCACACTCAAGCAATTTGGAATAATAATGAAACAATGAAACATGCTTTGCATATCAAATCTAATAACCATACGGGTATATTCTTAGTTAGGGTTATATAATACTGATTCGTTTCACAGATGTATCTTTTCTTCATTTGCGAAGAATGGGGGCTCCCTTCTTTGAGTCAACAGTCCTTCAGTTTGCCACCCCAATATTTTCATGTTCCATAACCCACACATGCCTTCTTGGCATAATTTTACTGTCTCACTCACATGCTTTACCAACATGCAATTTGGTTGAGACATTATCGACATTTACAATGGTGTTTCACCCGAAACCCATTTCCAAAGCATGGGATCCTTCCCATCTAGTTTGGCTTCTATAGGCCATCACACATGGTCTTCCTACAATGTGTCATCCTGGTGTACTTATCAAATAGCCAAACAATCAGCAATATTTAGCAATAAGCTTCAAATATGATTGTTCCATAGCCAATCAATAGCATTAATAATTAATTCAACATGAATTTACAATTCTGCCTCCTACAGAAATTGATTTGTTTAACGATGAGGCCACCCTCATATTATTTGGATCTTGTAAGTGGTATCACTCTGTCCATTATGGTTTTACCCTTGCTACCATACATGAACATCCACCTATAACATGTCCTCAAATGGTGATTAGCAATTATAAGCAAATTCTCAAATTTGAAATCTACAAATCTGTTTTCCTACATAAATTAGATTTGCAACCATAAGAACCTTCTCATAACCTTTGGCTTCTGCACATGGTAGATCCCGATCTTTACTATGGACTTATCCTCATTTCCATACGCAAGACCTTTCTACCTGAAATTTGAACTTTAATTAGCCAAACACATTATGAGTATCTATGCATATAGTCTTTCATTGCTACAACAGTCACTAAAGTGATCTCAGAATTATAACACTCAATAATTCAAACACTTTCAGCTATTAACATTTTAAATGCAATTCTATATATGCATTATTATCATAATAAAATTGCAAGACATAGTCACACTATCCATGCAATTTAGATAAACAGTAAATACTCATTACTTCACATTCCATGCAATCTCTGTCCTTCCACATAGCACTCTGGTAGCCCATCATCATGTCTACCTTCTTCATGCAATCATTTCCCTGCATTCACAACAACTCAGGAAATGGTCTCAGGATTAACAATAGTTCACCATCTCATCTATTATCAAATTGCATTGAACATATATATATATATCACAACCATGCATTCTCACAATGCATCTCAACATGTGCACCTACACATGCATGCACATTTACATCAATCACATAATCTTTCAATTGTGCATTCACTCAATGCATACCCACAAGATTGTACCAAATATTCTAATGCACATCCCTTCAATGCAACCCCGCATTAATCCATGAATACTATGCATTCCAACATATTATGGCCTAACCATGGCTATCTCATATGGCATACACTTACAACAAGGCCATAAGTCATCACTTGTTTTGGTTGTTAAAATCACAACCATCCTACCCAAATGGCATGATATAATTTCATATGAATGCATTGAGGTTTCTAAGAAACTATAGGGTGTAAGGCTCCTTGCCTTCACTTACCCATACCTCGCCATACGTGGTAGGTTGACATTCACATTCAGGCACTCAATACCATATGTAAACCAAATTATCATAGTTTAAACATAGTTAAAGGGATCTCACCAAATCCTCTTTCAACATTCATGCAATTAAGCACAAATAACCATCACCTGCATGGCTGTCATTAACATCGCTTGATGTTACCTAATCAGTTGGCCTCTTACCAAGGCTTCATAGTCCTTTTTCCAACCTCATGATCACAGATTGGTTGCACCATCCTTTCCTCATAAGGTTGTTGGTCATGTGCAACAACATCATCCACATCCTTAGCCATGCTTCGGTTTTCTTTGGTCCTACAACCAATGTGAACGCAACTAATTATCAACAACCACCATAATGATCTTAAGTGGCTCATTGCATATGTAAAACCTCACTATTTTACCAATATGCAATATCATATATATATATATACACAAACATTTTCACATGCACTGTGCAAAGTTTATTAATATGTCATCTAGTGCATAGTCATATCATCTATCTAATCTCTTGCATTTTCATTATGCTTCTATGGTATGATTTGTACAACCATTATCAATCAACATTACTGGTGATCAACCATAGGAAATACCATTAATGGGCTATTGCATGTGTAACTTCACTACTTTTACCCATATGCAACATCATGCTCATGCATAAGCAATTCACATGCACTATGCAGTGACTCTTTAATCATGCCCACTAATTCATATGCATTACTTTCTTGTATTTCTAGCATCCCTATGCCATAATTTCCAGTATATAAAACTTGGGAATATAAATACAATAGCAAGAGAGGAGTTAAGGAATTCTCCCTTTCCAATTCCTCATCATGACATGGAGTTCCTCCTCCACATCATAGCTGATCCTTTTCTTGGCTTCCCTACCAAGCACACAAGGATTCATTAGCTATGATCTTCTCATGAATTAACAAATCAGTATATACATACGTGTATAACATTCATTATTGCTATTTTCCAAACATGCAATTCTTATGCTATAAATAGAAATAGTTTAAGGTGAGGAATTTCCCTCTTATCAACATTGCCTTGCTGCTCCCATTGCTCTTCTTCAATGCATATTACAGTCAATTACTCTTAATAAGGCCTCCACAGCCTTTTATGCAATCCCTGCTTCTCATCCCAATCATAGAGAATGCATCTCACACTTTCAATGACTATCTCCGGGGGACGACGGGGGTCAAGGGGGCTTGCCTCCTTGTGGCTTCCGCCACTGCAGGGCGGGTTGAGGGCAGCGCCCTCATTTTTTTTTTTTTTTTTTGGTAAATCCTTCAATTTTGCGCAATCTGGCGCATGAGTTCAAAGCCATTTTTTAACTTTTGGCACCTAAAAAATTTCCCTGGAAAATGGCTGAAATTCCCTGTTTCAGAGCAACTCACCGAGTTCTTTCGACTTGTTTCAGGTCAACTTGCCGAGTTTTTCTGCAGCTTCGAGCCAACTTGCCGAGTTTTTCCGCAGTTGCGGACCAAATCGCTGAGTTCTTCTGCCGTTGCGGACCAAATTGCTGAGTTCTTTTTCCAAAAGACACTTAGAAAAATTTTCGGACCAACTTGCCGAGTCCTTCCATCATTGCGGACCAACTCGCTAGCTTCCTCCGACATTGCGACGCAAACTCACCAACTTTTTCCGCCGTAAACACTTAGAAAAATTTTGAAATTTTCTTAACGATTACTGCAGAGTAGGAAGCATACTTATCTCTGCAAGTTGTGATGGGTAGCCCATGAAGGCCCAATGCTGCAACCAACAACTCTGATACCATTTTATAACATACCCACCATCTATACAAGGCAAGGAGGGGTACATGATGGCAATCTCTAGGGCATTCATAAAACTCAGCCCACTCATTAGAATCATATGAATAAATCATTGTGTGCAGATGTAAAACAAATCAATTATGCACAGCGGAATTAAACTATCCACACACATTACTCATGCATACAAAATATCAACAGTCATCGAATTAATACAGTGCAAAAATAAATACATAGACAGAAAAACCCTTATCTCCATTTTGCAACTGTCCCAAACAACTAGCTATGTCGCTGCAACGTTCCACCCAACCATAGGCCAGTTGTGTTCATCAATCTCTCAACACAACTGCCACCCTCGAGCTGGGCATGATTCTTACAAGGAAAATGGGACGTTCAAGTTCATTCACAACCAATTACTCATTTCATCTCAGCCAAGCCAGTCCATAGCTGGGTTTATCAGGCTACATTTGAACCTTGGAGGCTTACACTCAAGCTCAAGCCAAAGCAATGGATTTACCTACAAGATGGCCATGGGTTTGGGATTTCCCTAAATCGTTTCCATCCAAAAACCAATTATGGGATGGGAAAAAACATTCACAAGGAGGAAAACGTCTTCTCCGCAATTCTCTCATCATTCAACAACAAAAATGGTCCCTATGGAACCCCAATTCCATTCCCCTTCTTCCCCATTGGTATACAATACAGAAACTCCCTTTCTCAGCTGGGAGAATGAGGGAAAACACATCAAACATGGTTGGAAAATGCCCAGGTATCTCCAAATTCATGAGGGAGGAAGACTGGTTGATGGATAATGGCTTGGGGGAGAAATTCATGGCTCTTTTCTTTCCCAAGAAGCAAAATGTGATTTCCCAAGCAGGGTGGCTTGCCCATACTCGAATTTGGACAGCCATACCTCTCATTCCCCAAAGCATTAACTACCTCAACCAACTCTTGGGAGAAATCAATGATTGGGTACAAAAGTCAACATGGCTTGTTGAGGGTTTGATAGATTCTCTCATTGACACTTGGCTTGACTTGATTGGCTCCAAGGGTTTGAATATTTCCCTCCCAATTCCTTGTAAAATCATGCCCCCATCTCTTGTTGCATTGCATAGCTAGTTGTGGGTATTTTATTAAAAATGCATATTTACATGATGTTTGAATTTCCAACGTGCTTGGCTACCATGCGAACCATACGCATCAATAAATCGATGGTGGGGCCTTGGCCTTGAGCTCATCACCATGATTTTATAACAATATTACATTATTTACATTTTAATGCAATAGGGTCAAGATGGGGACGTTACACAGACTATTGAATCCCACCTACCACATAAGTTTGTTTATAAATTTAGCTTGAGTAGATATTGAAGTTTGTTTTTCTTTTGTAGAAAATTCTTAGGAGAAGTTTTGTTTCAACCATTTGGATGATCAACCTTTAAGAAGATCCCATAGAATTTTAAATATGCTACCTGAATATCCCCTTAAACAGGAGGAGAACTCAGGAGCAACTATGGATCAACCCTCCACTTCTCTGTCACATGAAGAAGGCGCTTCTACCTTAGAATCATGAGTGAAATAATCTCCTCTTGCACATCCACCAATCACTGATCCTACGGGACCTTTGATGGTGGAACAACCTCCTACACATGACACAAATTTTCATCATTCGCTTGAAGGACATCCCAGGGCTATGACATGGATTTTCAGTAAGCCCCAACACAAACCGATAGAACAAATTTTGGTCAACAACATCATTCTGGGAAACTTCTTTAGGTCAACATGTTTCTGATTTTGGTTCACTTCCAATGATTCAAACTCCACCACATCGATTTCCTCGGATTCCAGATGACTTATTTCTCGTGCAAGTTTACAAAACTATCAAATGCTTACGAACGTTCGGTAACCAACTTAGACGTGAGAGTTTCCCCCCTAGGTCCAATCCAGAGTACCAGTTTTTGAACACCATTCACCTCTACATTCTTTTTCTTTTCTTCACTAGGAATATCTACATTGATCATGTATACTTATGAGCCATTCCAACCGTATTTCCCATATAGTACTACTCCAGACCATTTGACTGGCTCTACACCTTATTTAACCCCAACAACTGGAGGGAAACCTTTGGCTACTACTAACTACATTACTAGAACACCACCTCCACCACCCCCACCTCAAAATTTGAGGAGAGGTTATCATTTACCTGCTAGTCAACAAGTGAGCGGAGGTTATTCCTTAGTTAGTAGTCAACCAATTGGTTTGGGTCAAACTACTATTAGTGGACAACATACCCATGCTGGCCATATTTCGATGAGTGGATATTTTTCAACTAGGAGGCAACCCCTAGTCAGTGGAAAAAACCTAACTGGGGGACATCATCCAGTTAGGGGACACAATGTGAGAAGAGGAAATTCTTTACACATGAAATATAGCATGGTTGTAAGTTCACTCCCAACCACAAGAAAACCTACACATCAAATGGGGGGACCATCCAATTGGAGCCAACCCCTATGGGTCCATATATACTTGGGAAATCATAAGGTTTCTATATATGCAAATTATTCGGGAAATATTTTCTTTGGATTACCCTATCTCGGAAACATGAACACCCCATGGGGGCATCATAATGTTCCACCAATTGGAACTCCAGCCGGCGGACCACCCCCCCCACCCCCAGCTGTCCCACCTCCTCCCCCACCACCTATCCCACCACCTCCACCCGAAGGACCCCCATACGGCGGCGGTGGACCTCGTCATTCTAGAGGAGGCCCCCCTTCTGTTCCATCTGGATTAACCCCATACGACGGCGGTGGACCTCCCCATTTTGGAGAAGGACCCCCTTTTAGTCCACCTACTCCTTCAGGAGGCCCACCTCCATTTGGACAACCCTTTATTGGAGGACCTTACGATCAGTCGATTCATGGTCCTACTGGTACCCAAATGCCATATCAATACTACTAGTATTTGCATCCAAAATGATAGTTATCCTTTTTGGATACATTAGATTTGCCAGACTTGTCTCGTTTGACTTACGATCCCATTCAACATGGCACAAACTAGACACTAATTCCTGTGAAGTTACCATCAGAAGTTCCAAAATTCGATAGAAAACCCGATGAGGATCCCAAAAACCATGTTATGAATTATCATATGTGGTGTTCCTCTAACTCCCTCATGGATGATTCTATCCGTTTGAGGTTGTTTCAACGAACCCTCACCGACACTGCTGTGAAGTGGTACATTGAATTACCACCACATTCTTTCATCGATTTTCGATCATTAGCTATGGATTTCCTGACTCAGTTCCAATTTTTGATCCATTATGAAACCATCATGGACCTTTTCACATCCCTCCTCCAATCCACCTCTACTCACATTTCCTATCACATCCATGAATGGAGAAGGAGACATTGCCTTATTAAAGCTCCTATTATAGACCAATTATCCGTCGATTGGTTTACAAAGTACTTACTTCCCATCATAACTAAATATGTGGCTATGGGGGGATCGTTACAGAAGAACAAGCCATTTCACTTGCCTAGTACTTAGACTTAGTCTATGCTCAATATGACACCTTCTACAGTATCATTGCTAACACCCCATGAATCACATATGATCCAAAACAAACCCCGATGGGATCACATGCCGATGGAATTATTGGTTTCGTTCATGCCCAGCCTACTACACAATCAGGAGGATCACATAACCACCATAGTTCAACTCCACCCTCCCCATAGGTTGGTAACAACACCAAATGATCACCCAACCTTGCTTCTACTGCCGAAGTGAATTCAGTACAATCTGCTTTACCTCAAAAATCCAGTGGTAAAAAGAAGAACGAAGGGAAATCCAAGAATTATTCTAATCAATAGGAGCCTAAGAACAACTCTGATTACACCAAACAAAAATAGAAGGTTAAATATCCATGTCTACTGTGGGTGATGATCACTTCACGAAAGAATGTCCATATTGTGAATAAGTGCAGAAGTTTCTCAAGGGAAACCCCAAACCCACAGTACTAATCGATCCCTTCCCCACACAACAACAAAAAATGATTGCACAACCACCGCCTCCTTCTCAAGGAGAACCATCCACAACTTCCCATGTTCTCATGATGCAGAGTGAATCAGTAAACTTATCCACACGATCACGCACTTACGACTCTATCCCAAATAAGGAATCTAATGGAGGTAATATTGAAAAATCCTCCACATATACATCTGATATTCCTTCTTCTCAAGGCCCTCTGACCATTGAGAAGCATTTACTAGATACAATATTGCATCCACCAAAGAGCACCATTCGAAAAGACATTTTCAATCCAAACACCCAAGCCGCTCAAAGCTACAAAATTGTAGAAGATATAGCCCAGGCCCCCTGTGCTATGTCAACGCTCAAAGTCTTGCAAAACTTCCCAAATCAGCGTAAGACTTTGCTATCTGCTATAGGAGTTGTAGACCCTGATTCCTCTAACACCATCATGTTCAAACTAGAGTACTTCAAGCCAAGGCTTTCCCACCAACTAGCATTTCAAATTGTTACTAATGTCTCTGGGAAAAGTATCCATCGTACCGTCTTAGACGAAGGACCCTCGACTTCTGTTATGTTGATATCATGTTGGAGAGCCATTGGCTCTCTCGAGTTGAACCGTTCTCCCACCACATTGAAAGCGTTTGATGGACGTGGATTCCAACCACAGGGGATGTTACGATCCTTAGACATAGAGTTGGGTGAGAAGACCGTTTCCATTCACGTGGAGTTAGTCACCACCCCATTGGATTATAATTTATTAATTGGTCGAAATTGGTTGTATTCCATGACTGCGATTTCATCCTCCATATTGCACATCATGCAATTTCCCCACTAAGGGATAATTGTCACTATCGACCAGTTGGATTTCTGTACGTCAGACACCACTACTCATCCCGTGGATAGTGTCCCTCTCTTGGGACATTCTTCGCAGATATATTAGAGTGTGGGGGAGGACTCCTCAAAAACTCATCTTTGATGGGGGTCTTTCCAACACCTGATCCCCCTAATAATGTTGCCATGGTGAACATGATCTCGTCTATGATCCTGTCACCTTCCAAATCCACTTACCAATGGGTTGTTCCCAATCCAGATCATCTTGATTTGATTGGAGATATGATGCCTCTTAGCCCTGCTGAGTCCACTTACGAGGCCATCCAATCAACACCTGATCTACCCGATGCCCACTCTTCAGTGGAATCTACCCCTCACTATCAACCATCACAACAGAACTCATCCTTACCATCACTTGATCCTATAATCCAAACCTTTCATTCTGATGAATCAATCATGGATATTATGGGCATGGATGAGCCTCCATGGGAAGACCTTCATCACCAATCATCCTTCCTTCCTCCCCTTGATATGGTAAAGAACGCCATTCATACCATTGTTTCACCGTATGTCTTATCTTTCCCCCAATATCCGATTCTGACCCAAGACACGGTAATGGAGGGAAATATGGGCAATATTAAGCATACCATCACTATAGACATCTCAGTTAAACCTGACATAGTGGAGAATATCCATATAGGACAAACTTGTTCATCTGATGAACTTGTAAATTTTATTCAAACAATTCCACGATGTATTCACATGGATCTACGAGGAAATTCCCATGATTCATCCTGCCATTGTTATGCATTAGATACAGACATATCTCGATGAAAAAACTATCCAATAAATTCTCCACCTAGTGCACCCTCGGAAGAATGCAGTGATTAAAGTAGAAATATAAAAGCTGTTGAAAGTTGGATTCATTTATCCTATTCCATTGATGGATTGGGTCTCCAATTTCGTCCCGGTTACCAAAAAACAAGGAACCATTAGAGTTTGTGTCAATTATAGGGACCTGGACAAGGCTTGTCCAAAAGACAATTACCCTACCCAATTCATCAACCAAATCATCAAAAATTGTTCTAGAAGTGTTATATTTTCATTCATGGATGGATTTTTCGGCTATAATCAAATCAAGATCCACCCAGTTGACCAATATAAAACCACTTTTATCTTCCCATGGGGTACATTTTCATATCACAGAATCCCCTTTGGTATTAAAAATGCTGGTGCTACATTCCAATGGGCCATGTCATACACTTTCTATGATGTGAAGGATTTTGTGGAACCCTATCTCGACGATCTACCAACTCATTCAAATCGTCGTGACTTCCACATTGACCATCTAATGGTCGTATTCCTTAGATGCTAACAGTACAATATCCGTCTAAATCCTCACATGTACACATTTTGTGTAGAGTTAGGGTGCCTCCTATACTTCATCATTTCAAAATATGGGATCCGAATCGGTCCCCTCAAGGTATATGCTATTTCTGCCTTACCATCACCCATGGATATTACAAAGCTTCAAAATTTACTGGGGAAGGAAAAATACCTACTTTGTTTCGTGTGTAATTTCACGGAGAAAACATAGTGATATGTGCGATTGTTAAAGAAGGACGTCCTGCTCATATGGGATGATTATGGCCAACAATCCTTTGACAATCTCAAACATGCGATCACTCATGCACCCATGTTACAACCACTTGATTACACCAAGGATTATATCCTTTATCTTGCTACCGGTACTCCGACTATCGCTATGGTTCTAGTATAGGAAGATAGTCATGTGCAGGAACATGTGATTTATTACCTTATTAAGGATCTCATTGACTCTGAAACTTGTTACTCACACGTAGAGAAGTTAGCTCTCGAAGCAATCATTGTTGTCCAAAAGTTCCATCATTATATCCTACTAAGAACCACCACCATCATTGCTGAATCAAACTCCATGTAGCACATTATTACGCGTCAAGTACTTGGGGGAAAGTATTCATGATGGATTGTCATTCTCCAGGAATTTGATCTCCAATTTGAGAAGGACAAAGCAAAGACCCATGGTATGCAGACCTTACATTATATCTCCAAACCCAATGTTTCGGTCCTCATCTATCCCATGATGAATGCCGTCATGTCCGTCACCATGAAAAATATTACCTAATCATTGGTGATACCCTATATCATCTTGGTGTCGATTCGATTCTTCGTCGATGTTTAACTCATGAGGAGGTCGAGCACGTTTTGAATGATTGTAACTCAGGGGAATGTGGAGAGCATCTCTTTGGGATGTCTATAGCTCAGAAAATATTATGCGCTGGATACTACTTGCCATCTATTTCAAATATTGCATTGAAGCAGTTAAGAAGTGTCCTCCCTGCCAGTGTTTTCAATATAAAAATTGCTCACGTCCAACCCCACTTCATTGAGTTATCGCCGTTGGTCCCTTCACAAAATGGGGCATCAAATTCATGCATTGTAATCCTACCTCGACCAGGGGGCATGGTTATGTCACCGTAGCTGTTGACTACTTTACCAAGTGGGGCAAAGCTATGCCTATGTACAAATAAGACGATGAAACTGCCGCACTCTTTACGTTTAACCATATCATTGCGAGAATCAGAGTTCCTCAAGCCATCGTCACTGATCATGGATCAAATTTCCAGAACAAGATGGTGGATGAATTAAGCGCTAAGTTGGGTTTCCGGAATGAAAACTCCATCCCCTACTAACCTCAATCAAATAGAAAAGTAGAGGCCATAAACAAGGTATTGAAAACTATAATTCAACGTATGGTAGGTACTCACAAGTCTAATTGGCATGGGATGATTTTTTCATCCCTTGGGGCATATAGGACTTCCGTTAAAACTACCATTGGTTTCACACCTTTCCAATTGGTGTATGGACTAGAGGCATTATTTCCTATTGGGTGCGAGATTCCGTCGCTAAAACTCGTTGTCAAACTTTTACCAAACACTACTGCCGAGGAAGAACGTTTTCTTTACTTGGAAAAATTCGATGAAACCCACCGTGATGCCACCTTAGCTAAAGAAGCACATAATAAACACATAAAGGCCCAATATGAAAAATCCGTCAAACCTCGTATTTTTAACAAGGGTGATTTGGTCCTCACGTATGACCAAAAACACAATAAGATGGGGGCAGGAAAATTTGAGTCCATCTGGTATGGTCCATATGTGATAAAATGTGTCTTGGAGAAGGGAGCCTATGAATTAGTTGATTATGATGGGATACCTTTGGGGGAGCCTTGCAATGGGATCTACCTAAAACATCACTATGCTTAAGTCTTTTTGCATATGTACTTTGTATATAATGTACGTGATGTGTGTTTTTGTTTGGAGTGACACTTTTATTTAGTGTGTTAGGATCTCATCATTACGCTTATACCATGTTCTGCTTGGATGTGCAGATGGAAACTTGCTACAGATTCACAGATGGCACTAGTTGGAACACCCTCAACCTCACTTCGATGGCATGGGTACTCTATTCCCCTACCGGTGAAATCATAAGCTCAGGAGGAACTTGCCTAGGTTTTTCCACCAACAACATTGCTGACTACCACATAGTGATTGGGTTATTGACCGATGCTCTTTCCTTGGGTGTAGACCACATCATTATCTATCTAGATTCATAGTTAGTGGTCTCTCATTTGAACCTTGTCTAATCTATCCGCGACCCCACATTACTTTTTCTATTCCGACGAGTACATTTCTTGGAAAGGTCATTTGAATCCATTCAATACCTACATATCTAGAGAAGGATGAACGTAGTTGCTCATTCCCTAGCTAATTTCATTTTAGATTGGTACATTGCACATTCATAAACATTTTTATTAAAAAGATGGATAAAATGACATAACATGTATCTATCCATAGTGTATAAGTCAACATCCATGAAGATCCAAAAATCATCATATAAGACATATTATATGAAACCATTAGATAATGTTTTTATATATATATCATCATGTCCGGTAAAATACAAAAATTGTACTGATACAAAAACCTGAAGCTCATAAGCTTTCATTAGAGCCTATAAAAAAAATCTAAACCCTATGGCCTTCAGTACATACATCATACATAAGAGCTATCCCTGAGGATTCTCATGATAACAGATAATAGCCTGAGCTACTTGACGAAGCAGCCGACCAAAGTGCCCTGAAACCCCAGCTGTATGATGCTAGTAATGGCAAGGAAAGTCATCGATGGATATGTTAGGAATATCAAACATCAATATCTGGAGGTTCTCCTCCAGCTCGTCTAACTCCTCTGTTGCATCCTACTGAGCAGCTACCATCTCTTGTACTACCCCTCTCCTCTCGATCGGAGAGGAACCTACTGGTCGAGATGGGACAACATGTGCATGAAACATGTGTGAACTATTAGCACTTCCCAAAAACATTGAAAAACCATAAAATTCATAAAACCAACAATATTTTCATTCTTACCAATGTCTCCGCACTGCTCCCCCTCTGGAATATCTAGGTCCGAGTCCCCCCTAAAAGTTAGTACCTGCATACGCATAACACTCAATCACGAGGAGATGCCCGCAGAGCCACCTGAAGAAGGTGGGACCATAACTTATGATAGGTCCTCCGCCTCCATGGCGGGCCATAACCTCCAACCATCGGACCATATGAGGATCTCGTGGATCGATATAATCCAAATCAACCTGTGGTCTCAATAGTGGAATTCGCTCTAAGAAGAACGAGACCACGATGGATCCATATCCAAACTACTTCAGCTCACCATTGCATCACTTGGAGAGATGATCCTTCAGATTTGTGAGGAGTCCCTCACACTAGTTGAAGACTGTTGGTGCCATACACTCAATGGAATTCAACATGTGGTCCGTGGTGGCATGATGAGCATCCCTGCTTCTTGCCACCCACTCTATGGTAAATAACACAGTCCTTAGGGGTCGATCTCATATGTTCTTGATGAGAATTTTCCCAGCAAGCATCTGTGTCCCTGGTGTACAGAACCGTGCCACCAGACTCTATGTCGACTGATCACTACCTTGTGGCCTAGATTGTGAGACTGGGACTCCCCACCTAGATAAATCCTTAAGAAAATAAATATCTTCCACATTCAAGGTAAGGATGTGGGAACCTACTCTGAAGTGTTGTTGATCTAGGTCCCATATCCTGATCAGGTAATCTAGTAGTTGTACTCAGGCCCTCATGCCCTGTACATGGAAGAATTTCAAGGGTCCACATCTTTCCAAAGAGTTCATAGAATGTGGATTTTTCACCGCTTAGGCATCTTCGATTTCATGCTCTCTTTCTTTCCATGGTGACCATCATGCACTATTCATACTTGTCATCAAGTGTGAACGAGTCTTCGAGTGCTTTTTAATGTCATCATCATGCTTGTTAAAATAAAGTATTAACGACATTAAGCTTACTTTTTGTTCTTTCTTGTGCTCGTAAAATTATGAGAATAAGTTACCGAGTTACATTTTATCACTTTTTTTGGGCTCGTAAAAATACCACGAAAAAGGAACCCCTCAGAGCTCCTCATTAAGATCTTTTCAAACTCCCTAAATATGAAAAGATTGCCAAGCGAACTTGATTCTTTCACGCTTGTAAAAGTATTTGAAAGGTCATCTTTTTGGTGATAGTTTACTCCTTTTTTAGACCGGAAGGACTATTTACGAAAAAGGAGCGTGTTGGTTAATCCTAAATGGAAGATTTCTCTCTCATAATGTTTTATCCTTTTTCGGATGAGGAGAGTAAATTTTACGAAAAAAACCATATGGAGTATTCTTTAGTTATTTTCGGTCTCCCAAAATATGAAATGATGATGAGTTTTCCTTCTCTGGACTCATTAAAATATGATATTGAAGGGCCCTTATTGGGACAAACCCCTCCTATCTCAGGTTCGTAAAACATTTGAGAATGGACTCATCCAAAGGATGATCTATAACGAGCATCTGTTATCCTCCTCAAGCTCCTTAAAAAACAAAGAGGCACTCATCAATCATGATGGGGAATAATGGGAAGAGTTTGCATTATTTGTAATCATGGCAGTACTTAATCACTAGATTGAACATGGCGCTCGTTTTCATTTCATTCAAACTTCTTGGTTCATCTACTTGTCCTCGAGTCTCACCAATCCCCTGAGTTCCTTTACTCCTTCGAATCATCCAAATAATGATTCCAACATCAGTTTCATTAGGTATAGGTGTCAATCTCATCATGTCAATGCTCCCAAGTCATTCCATTCCATGTTCAAGAGAAGTCTATTCATTGAGTCCATTTCTACAGTAATTATACCTTCTATCATGTCGGTCACCCCTGAGTTAGTATCAAACATTGGTCTACAGTACGATTTTCTCCAAAATATATTTGATCGTGTTTCGTGTTGATGATGGGGGGAAAATCATGGCCTTCCTTCGATGGATTTGTCCTCATCGACTTCAACACGTTATCCAAGGATTAAATATAGAAACCAATCAAGTACCTTGTGATTGCATGCCTTAATGGCAGGTTACCTCGCTTTCAATAGTAAGTTCACATCATTGAATTTTGATTGAAATATTCCACTAAGTGTTCAGCCTCAACTCATTGATTCACATTCATTGGTATGTACTATGATACCTTGGGAATCATTGACATCAATGATGATTTCCCTTGTGCTTGTTAACGATATACATTAATGATCGGTAATAAAGTGGTTTCTACCATGTTCGACTTCAAAACATTGTAATCACATGGTTAGATTCGTATCATTGTGGATTCAACTTGAAGACCCTGGGTTAAGTCATGTATCTCACCCAGGTTGCGATGGAGAATTTTTTAGTCATATCACACAGATCCACTTTGTACTGGTCATGGATGTGTTATCATCTCATCATGGATCTACGCTTGTGTCTAGTAGCCATGATTTGTTCAGTCGGTATTTAATACCATGGATCTGCATTGTATTGGTCGGAATCCATGTTATGATTCATTTGATACATGTATCTCAGAGTCAGTTGTATTGCAGAAGTATTTGTTCATTACTCAAACCAATGATATTTTCCTCGATCCTACATATTGCAAAGCATTTCAACCATTCTATTTTACCAGCTTCATGATTTGGGGGGCATTCTATTACACCAAAATCTCATCATGATAGGTTTTGTGTCCTTTATATTCCTTGTTTCCCAAAGTACCTGGGCTGAAAGACCAAGAGAAGTGTTGATGTTCATCCTCTTAACTTTTGTAGTCACCCTGACACGCCCTGTTCTCTGGAAAGGTGCGTCAGAATTGAGGTGATGTGCTCTGCAACTTAGTAGAGTGCATCGATGACGTTTTCTTCCCTTGAACAAGGTGCATCACCATTCCACTGGCGCGTTTTGTCCTTGTGGAAGGTACGTCACTGTTGGTTAAAAAGGATAAAGAGAAGTTTTGAGCGATGTCTCGAAGCTTGGATGGCGTGGAGACTTATCTCTATATATCTGAGAAGGTGGCATTCGATCCCCTTACCTAGTGGGATGATCCCTTAAGCCTTTCCCCTAAATCCTCAACCTCTCCTATCCATTTATCCCTATATATATGAACCCCCTCTCCATTATTAAGGGAGGAAGGATAAAGTATCCATATGCTGGTGGAATTTAGCTAGGATACCCTCTTCATCCAAAAGGAGGCTAGAAAGCTTGTATCTTTGAGGAAAGATCACTTGAGTTGGTGTTACAACGTCAAGGAATTGGTTGTAATGTCCCTACTTTGTATTTTTTGCAAATTGCATTTAATATAAATATCTTTCCATAAAATTGTTATGTTTATAATGTTTAGGATTAACCTCTTTGAATGTTGATCTAGTTAGATTCATAACCATATTCTTTCATATTGTTCGTTTGGTTTCACTATCTCCTTCTTGTTTTGCAGCTGGAGATCGAGGAACTGGAAGTAGATAAAATGAGGAGAAAGGAATTGCGCTTATAAGGTAACTTTCATTCCAATATACTTTGCAATTTAATCTAACTAGGAAGGATAATTATATTATGTACTCGTTTTGTTCTAGATATAAACCATTTATACTAGAGAAATTTGTTTTTGTCCGCATTAACCGATTGTCTGCAAACATTCCTTTCCATGGGCGACTACACAATTTCATTTTCTGTTGCGAAATAGGGGTAAAAGAGGGATATTACAATATGATATTTAATAGACATTAAAATAGTTTTGCTATAATTACTATAGTTTGGAAATGTTATAAGGTGTTTTTTCTGAACATAAAACATATTATTTTTATATATCAATTACATTACAAATTAATAATAGATCTACACGACCACTTCATTTTATAAGATAGTGATCACTCTATTTTGGTATGGAAGAATGTCAGATAACATTAGTCCAAAAGAAAAACAAAGGATTCTTGTTAGGTTGTGGGCAGTTTTAAGAGAAAGGGATGATAAAAAATGTTATTTCCATTGCGCTTGACGTAGCGGATTTGTTTAGAGGAGAATTTTGATAAAAAAAATAAAATACATTATAGGAAATATGGACACGTTGAAGGGGGGAATGAATACCATCCCTTGGTAAGCTACATACATTCATTATATGTATTTATATTGATTGCATTTGTAAAATTTTATATCATATATTTGTTTATACACACTAATTTTATGTGATTTTTTTTAATTCTAAAGACAAGTCTCCTAGGTGTTTCACATCAGAGAATGCACTAAATACTAGTGGATATAAGGTTGTTGATCCACTCAGCAGTTGGAATTGTTGTCGAATGCTAACATCAACCTCAACAAGTCATCAAATTCGACACAACTTCAAAGAGTTTCGAATTCGACACGACTTCGACAACATCAACAACTTCGACAAGTTCGACAACATCAACTGTTCTGTGATGTCGACATGCAGCGTTAACTTGTGGCTTGCAACTTTCGCACTATGAAAGAATCTCTCTCTGTCTTCCCCAGTTGACTGTAACAGTTGAACTTTTGAAACCGCTTTAACTTCTTTTGTAACTGAACGTAACGGGAAGGCACCCAAGCATCTCAACATTCCCTATATAAGCATGTAAAATATTGTAATATACATTTCATGATCTTATCTATCTGTTTGCCAGTAATAGATAAGAACAGTTCGCATTCCAACATATTGTTTGTGTGTATTTGTGTAGTGTATTCCTGCTTTGATTATTCTATTTCTTATGCTTCCACCGTAACAAAACTGACTCATTCAGTCAAACTATTGTCCCCCTCGCGCACCTAGGCATGTGCAGATCATTGGTATTAGAGCATTCAACTTTGTTCATGCTTAATTTTTGTGTAGACACTTCCAGCGAAGTTACCTGACTTATTCCTGTTCAAACACACTCACAATCTCAACAACCCAAGAAGACACTACCTCCAGAGTTGGAAGAAGAAACAAATGATAGACATGCACTCGACGAGACAGCATAACGTATTGAGCAAGCACTGGCTCGAAAACATACTGAGATGTTCTCCCAGTTCAATGAAATCCTCACACGATTTGATTCGACATCCAGAGTATTTTCGATGAGAACTAGCTCCAACAAAATGAGGCCCTTCAAAGTGAAAATGAATTTGGACATACCAAATCTAGAAGGCAAGATTGACGCGGAATCCATCGACAATTGGGTACAACAATTGGAATCCTACTACTCTATGAATAAAATATCAGAAGCCGAAAAGATCACCATTGCATCCTTAAATATGTCAACATTTGTACACTCCTAGTGGGAGAATCTCTCGACAAATATGGAGAAAAGCAGAGACCCCATCGACACATGGGATAAATTTTTTGAATACGTTCGAAAGGAATTTTACCTGCCCAAATACCTCAAACAATAGTATAAGAAGTGGCAGTAGCTAAGGAAATGGAAAGACCAATCAGTATAGAGTTACACCGACGAGTTCTATCGACTCATGGCTAGACTTTGCGTCCAAGAAGAAGAGAAATTGCTTGTTCTGAAGTACATCAGCAGATTGTCCCAGTACATTCAACATAAGATGGAGTTTATGACTATCAATACGCTCGCAGATGCATTCCACTATGCCAGAAAACTTGAAACCAAGTAGAAAGGAAAAGCACGCTTCGCAACAAAGCCGACATCAGGACGACCACTCGACAAGAAGGCACTAGCTGACTTCGAAAAGTACAAATATTCTCAGCCGAAACCACCAAAGCCATATCACGACAAAAAGCCTTTTTAGAAAAGGGAACATAGAAAACAATTTCCTACTGGGAAATGGTGTGATTACCACCACTCATCTTGGCATGATACGTCTGAATGCAAAGATCGAAAGACATTTTTGGAAAAAGTGTTGACATCCAATGCGTTCGACAAAAATATGGAAGAATTTGATCCAAACACAACAACCCTTTTGACATCAACAACAACCACTTCCGCAGCCTCGACTATCGTCGACAAGGAGGAATGGGAGCGCCTATTCCATACACGGATATGGGTTCATAGTAATCCATTACATCTAATTGTGGATAAAGGTATCTAGAAGAACTTCGTTTCTGAAGATCTCGTGAAGAAACTAGGTCTTGTCACCACTCCGCATCCTCAGCCTTACAAAATCGGTTGGATAAAGGATGGATAGGAACTACGGATCACCCGACAATGCAAACTCCCCTACTTCATAAAACCTTTTGGAGATGAAGTTCTCTGCGACGTGGAAACACTCTTCGTAGCTGATGCCTTTTTTGGGAAACCTTACTTGTGGGATCACCATGGAAGTTATCAGTGATGTCCTCAGAAGGTGATTGTCAAAATCTGAAATCGATGGTACGACACACCAGAGCGACGAACTACACCAATGGTCTCAATTATTTCTGCTAAACAGATGAAGAAGCTAATCAATCATGCTCAGAAGTTCGTGTTAATCATGATCAAACCACAACATTCTAGGAATACTGCAGTGTCAAGTCGACTCATCGACCAGTGCAGCTCCAAACAGAAGCAGTTGATCAACAATGTTCTCGACTAGTATCAGAGTTTATTCCAAGATTCGGATGGAGTACCTCGACATTGCCAGGTAAAACACTCCATTGAACTTGCTCCTGGTTCTTCTTTTCCTAACACATCTATTTACAGAAGATCCATTCTCGAAAATGAAGAGATTCACAGATAAATCCAAGATTTGATTGACAAAAGTCATATTCGACCCAACTCCTCTCCTTGTGGAAGTCCAGTTGTCCTCGTTCCAAAGAAATACGGGACTTGGCGCATGTGCATCGACTATCGATCCCTCAACAAAATTTTGGTAAAGAATCCCTACCCTCTGCCATGGATAGACGAGCTCATCGACTATTTGAAAGGTGCCAAATTATTTACTAATCTCGACCTCAAGTCAAGATATCATCAGATTCCAATCAAGCTCGCAAATGTGTGGAAAAATGCTTTCAAGACCAAGGAAGGATTGTTTGAATGGTTAGTCATGCATTTCAGCTTAACCAATGCACTTGAGACCTTCATGCGATACATGGATAACATTATTCGACCTTTCATTGTTGATGTATATGTAACTTCGGAATGTATTTCACATATATGTATATTGTATTCCTATAGAGATGGTATTATTCCTCTATAAGGAAGTGTCGTCATTTATATTGTAAGTGTCGTAACTTATACTTGATGGGTTATTAGACCACCTTATTTGGGGTCGGCCCTGTATAAGTCATGTGGGTCAAAGGGTTATTAGACCACCCTATTGGGGGTCGGCCATGTGGGTCAAAGGGTTATTAGACCACCCTATTGGGGGTCGGCCCACTCAGCATTATGTTATGTGGTTAAGTTCGAGCCTACATGAGTTAGGTAAAAAGGCAAGCCAAGTCAAGTATAAATAGAGTGCGGGAGGCACTCTATTTGCTCACTCACTTCTCACACATGCACTCAAGGAGGAGTGGCGCACTTATGGAGGAGGAGGATCTGCTGCTAGGTTATGGCTATCTCTCTTGGTTGGTTGTATCATTGCTCTATCTATCTCTGAGGAAGTTATTGGGGTTTTTCACCTTTATGGTTTTCCCCAAGTAAATCTTTGTGTCTCTTGTGTGCTTGCATTATTGTCTCCATGATTGATATGCTGTAGATATGCTGTACATGTTGTTCTCTCAGTTAAGATCCTAGATCAGATTGAAGTAAATTCTGAAAATCTAACATGGTATCAGAGCTAGCCTGAAAGAAGGCATGATATGGCATGTATGACACTTGTTGCACTTACGATGCTAGGGCTTGATATAGCAAAAACCAGTCATCGTAGAACTTTCGCTATAAATCTGTTTTGGCGAAGTTTTCGGATCTGAAATTGTTACAGGACGAAGATTAAATCTCCAGGTACCTTGTGTCCAAAGGACAACCTCTAATTCATTGTACTTTGTGATTTATGATCTGTGCAATATAGGGTTTCTGCCTCTTCCAGATCTGAGTCAAAAACAGGTGACCTTAAGAAAAAGGTCATATATTGGGATAGGAAGCTCCAAATGAAATTTCGTAAAAATTGACAGGTAGTACACAGTCTGTAATATCTCAGAAAACTTTTTCAGAGGCCGAAGTTGAACCAGTGACACGTGGCACTCCGTACAAGTTCGCTCTCCTGTATTATCCAATAAACAGGTCACGTTGCGACATTTGGCATAACTCTCTCTCAGAGAGTCCAATGGAGGTCAGACCTGTCAGGATGGAAAGGTAACAGGCCGAGATATCTCAGAAAACTTTTTCAGAGGCCGAAGTTAAAACAGTGACACGTGGCACACCGTACAAGTTCGCTCTCCTGTTTTATCCCAAAAACAGGTCACGTTGCGACATTTGGCATAACTCTCTCTCAGAGAATCCAAATGAGGTCAGACCTGTCAGGATGGAAAGATAACAGGTCAGGCTATCTCAAAATTTTTTTTCAGACCCTGTGGATCAAGAATTTCGGAGTTACAGCAGAAACAATCAGGTACATATTTCTGTCAAAACAGAATTATTTTTTGGTACCTTCATTCATGGCTTCCGGAATTTAGGGCTTTGGAGAAAGTTGGAATTTTTGTAATCGGAGACCACGACTGAATGCTACTCATCAAAATAAAAATTTAGAGACCAAAATCAGAATTTTTGGTTGGGCAGAAGGCCGGGCTTCATCAGACCCTAGTTCGGGACTTTGATCAGGAAAGTGGAAAATTAGGGCTTCTATAAAAATGGGAATTTTTGAAATCTGAGACCACGGCTGAAAGCTCCTCAGAAAAATAGAAGCTTAGAGCTTTGGATCAAACCTTTTGATCAGGAAAAAGAGTGGGATTCATCAAACCCGAGTTCAGGGTCACGTCCAGTGAATCCAGAAGTTTCAAAAGCAAAATTGAGGAGTGAAACTTTGCAGTTTTCAATTTCTGAATATACCAACTTGATCAGCTCATCAAGGCACATATTTCTATCCTGTCAGAAGTTTGAAATTCAAAGTTTGAATTTTTGGGGTTTCTCTGACAAACCCATATCCAGCTCAAGGTCCAGTTCTTGCAAATCAAGTGGATTGGGTTAATCCTAGAAGAAGATGGATTGATCACCTGCATAAGTGAAGAAGTTCCTATCTCAGAGGGAGATGAGGATAAGGCCTTACATAAGAAGATTACAAGCGATCTTGACAGGTATGACTCATCGAGGTATGTTTCGATATTTGTCCATGATTAAGTTTATGATATGTTTGTCTTCATGTTATTACGGTTAGTACAATTTTGATTTTAGATTTGTCGTATCACCTTAACAAAATTATGAATGCATGATAGAAGATATTCATTGGTTAGGGTGTTGACACTTATGATTGTACTAATGCATTATGGTGTTGTATGAGGTTCATGTTGTCTACTAACATGAAAGGTACACCAAGAAAGACAAATCATGTTCCAGTTCAAGAACATATGATCATGATGACATGAGGATAAAGACTCATCCATTGTCATGGATCTCATAGAAGATCCATTTATGAGGTATGTATAACTTGGTTTTGTAATAGTTAACCTATGAGATATACAGGTTACTAGCACAAGTCATTGAAGAAGAACAAGAAGACATCATGTGAGTATGTTAGACATAAATAGCTAGCATGCTAATCCAGGTATGTTTTTCCTATATCAAGATAGAATCCTACCTTGTGTTAGGATCTTATACTGTTGTTGATAATGATTATTCATGAAGTCATAGGTTTGAATAATCATGATTGTATGCATATTATGTTTCTTACCATAATTGATGATATGACTAACCAAAAGAATCATGAAGGTACAGGTTTGAATAATCACATGTTTTATGCACATTATATCTCTTATCTTAATTGATGATTCAACTAACGCGAAGAGTCATAGGTTTGAGTAATTACAGGTTTAGACATGTTATGTTTCTTATGATTTGACTAACCTTAAGAATTCTACATAAACCTTGAATGCTAATGCTTATTATTTTCTGTTTGAAATGATCATGACTATACATGCTTGAGATTATTGTGTTTTAATAGTATACTAATGAATGTATGATTTTATATGAGTTCACAAGGATAACACAATCATGATACTAATAAGCATGCATAGGGACCAAGGATGAATGTAAGTTCAAGGAAAGGTAATCCAGGAAGCAACGATCAAGAGGGAGCACACTCCAGTTGTTCCTGCAAGAAAGCAAAGGAACACACTTTAGTAGTTTCTGCAAGGATGCAGATATTCAGAGGGAGTTGACCATCTCTCTACATTCCACATCAAAAGGTGTAGAAGAAGCTACTTCAGATCAGGACTCCAGTAGCTCCTGCAAGGAAGCGAATACTTAGAGGGAGTCCACCCAACGAACAAACAAAGATAAGTATTTGAATTGTCATTTCTTAAATAATACTGTTCAATAATGTATATACTGATGTTCCTAGAATTAGGTTCTGTATTATGCATATTAGAATAATTGCATTGATGAACAGTATACTCCTAATATGCATGGGTAAGTGGCCTATGGCATTGTACAACATTCCATTGCTACTTATCTAGAATGAAACCTCTTTGCTGACATGTTGGGAGTTGTGCACACTCTTAACAATGTTCTGGTAGAGATTGGAAGGCATCTAGAAAGTTACAGGATATGGATAAATGTTGTATTGAAGCATTGGCTAAGATGATTGCATGACTATATGACATATTTCTTTATGTGTAAGAATTTGTTCTGAAAATTATGAGATGTTTCTAATCATGCAATTTAACCTGTTTTGTAGGAAAGACCGTATATCTTCACCTACAAAAGGACTACAACATTTGTTCCAGCAACAAAGATATCTATTGAAGATATTGAAGTTCCCAGGATCTGGGATGAAGAAATGAAATGCCATGATCCGTCGATCATGAAGAATGATGTTTGGGATGTAATCCCAAGACATGAAGGGAAGTTTGCTATGACTTCCAAATGGAACTATCAGATCAATCATGTTGCAGATGGCAGCATTGAGAAATATAAAATTGATGAAATAGAAGATGCACCAGATGGATCTCAAGACAGCATGGTGTAGTCATATATGTGTGCAGAACTTGGTATGGTAGGATAGACATCTTTCTATCCAGTTTGGGCGTTACCAAGAGTAAAGCAGATTCCAACCTTTTCTACAAGGTTGAAGAAGGCAATCCAGTGATACTACTTTTGTATGCAGATAACCTGTTTGTTACAGGTAAAGATAGATTGATTGCCGACACGCAACGGAAGCTTTCTTCCAAGTTCGAGATGAAGAACTTGGGGATGATGCACTATTTGTTTTTGGCATGGAGGTGTGGTAGAGTGCATATGGAATCTTCCTTGGACAAGGGAAGTATGTAGTAGAGATCCTGAAGAGGTTCGGGATGATGGACTGCAAGGATATGGCCACACCTATGGCATCAAATCTGAAGCTTCTATGTGATGCTTCATCTGAGCCGATTGATGTCTCTATGTATCGCCAGATGATTGGGTCCTTGATGTACCTGATGAACACGAGACCAGACATTTGCTTTGCTGTGAACACATTGAGCCAGTTCCTGACGGATCCGAGGAGTGTTCACCTGGTTGCTGTAAAGCATGTTCTGAGGTACCTGAAGGGTACAGTGGATTATGGGCTCAAGTATGAAGCGAATCAAAAGTTTAACCTGCAGGGTTATGTTGATTCAGATTGGGCTGGCAGTGCTGCAGATAGGAAGAGCACATCTGGGTGTTGCTTCAATATGGGATCAGGTGTGATCTCTTGGTTTAGCAGGAAGCAGTCCTGCGTAGCACTGAGTACAGCAGAGGCTGAGTATGCTGCAGCCTGTTCAGCTAGTTGTGAGGCAGTATGGCTACGGAAGCTACTGTCTGGGTTATTTGATCTCCCATTGGAGGCTACTGGTATCTTCTGTGATAACCAGAGTTGTGTGAAGCTGTCCGAGAACCCAGTGTTTCATGACAGGTCGAAACACATAGAGATCAAATATCACTATATCAGGGATATGGTGTAGAGAGGAGCTGTGAAGCTCCTATATGTTGCGACAGACGAGCAGATTACAGATGTGCTGACGAAGCCGCTAGCCAGAGTGAAGTTCGAGTACTTCAGAGAGAGGCTTGGCATTCTTCAGATCGAGGACACTTCAAGGAAGAAGTGATGGACACATTTGCTGAAGCCATTCCAAGCATGTTGGAAGGAGGATCCTTCACATGGCTGTGGATGTAAGTGCTGGATGATGAGCATCAGGATGATGTTCTGGTTTCTGCTCAGATATGATCAGTTGGATCATTATATGTATGTATGTATGCATCATGTTGGATGCTGGATATGATCAGTTGGATCATTTATATGTATGAACGCATCATGTTGGATGCTGTTGGATACATTGTGTGGATCATGTATCTATGTATGATCAGGTAGATCATGGATGCTGATGGATACATTATGTGGATCATGTATCTTTGTATCATCAGGTAGATCATGTATGTTGATGGGTACATTGTGTGGATCATGTATCCTTGTATGATTAGGTAGATCATGTATGTTGATGGATACATTGTGTGGATCATGTATCTTTGTATGATCAGGTGGATCATGTATGTTGATGGATACATTGTGTGGATCATGTATCTATGTATGTATCAGGTGGATACTTGGATGATCGTGGATGACGAGCTTCTCTAGATGACATGCAGCAGGATGTTGCAGTGATGATGATCAGGATGATCATGTGTACATCAGGATGATGTTTGATGAGTATCAGATGATACTTTGTGGCCGTGGATCAGGTTGTGCAGGAAAGCATGTAATTTGTGCCCTGGGAGATGTGCAGATGGTCTTTCGAGGTTTTGCCTATGGCATGTAATTCGGTGCCCTGGGACATCTGGCAAATGCTCTTGCGAGGTTTTGTTTGGGAGGACATGTAATTTGTGCCCTGGGAGATTTCAGGTTGGAGTTGTGTACCCGTAACATCCTGAGATGCTCTTGCGAGGTTTTGTCCTATGGCATGTAATTTGCTCCTGGGAGATCTGGACAGGATGAAAAATGCCTCAGATGCTTCAGCCAGGTTTTGCCATGACCACATGTAATTTGCTCCTGGGAGATCTGGACAGGATGAAAAAGGCCTCAGATGCTTCAGCCAGGTTTTGTGGTGAGATCACATGTAATGTGCTCCTGGGAGATCCGACAGGTAGAGCCGCGTGCTCGTAACAGCCTGGGATGCTTCAGCCAGGTTTTGTGATGGGTCACATGTAATGTGCTCCTGGGAGATCCTACAGGTAGAGCTGTGTGCTCGTAATAGCCTGGGATGCTACAGCCAGGTTTTGTGACGCATGTAATAAGTCCTGAGGATTCCACAGTATGGCCAGTGATGATGAAGACCTGCAGGTGGTGGGCCTACATCCAGTATGAAAAAGGACTGGCTCTGTAGAACTTCCTATGACGAGTAGATTCAGAGATTGATTGAGATAGCAGCAGCAGTGACGATGATGATGACTCGATGACGATTATCCAGTGACGATGATCCAGAGAAGATGACTAGTGCTAGAAGAACTGTGCTGAGAAATACCTTCCTAGTTAAGAGGGAGTGTTGATGTATATGTAACTTCGGAATGTATTTCACATATGTATATTGTATTCCTATAGAGATGGTATTATTCCTCTATAAGGAAGTGTCGTCATTTATATTGTAAGTGTCGTAACTTATACTTGATGGGTTATTAGACCACCTTATTTGGGGTCGGCCCTGTATAAGTCATGTGGGTCAAAGGGTTATTAGACCACCCTATTGGGGGTCGGCCATGTGGGTCAAAGGGTTATTAGACCACCCTATTGGGGGTCGGCCCACTCAGCATTATGTTATGTGGTTAAGTTCGAGCCTACATGAGTTAGGTAAAAAGGCAAGTCAAGTCAAGTATAAATAGAGTGCGGGAGGCACTCTATTTGCTCACTCACTTCTCACACATGCACTCAAGGAGGAGTGGTGCACTTATGGAGGAGGAGGATCTGCTGCTAGGTTATGGCTATCTCTCTTGGTTGGTTGTATCATTGCTCTATCTATCTCTGAGGAAGTTATTGGGGTTTTTCACCTTTATGGTTTTCCCCAAGTAAATCTTTGTGTCTCTTGTGTGCTTGCATTATTGTATCCATGATTGATATACTGTAGATATGCTGTACATGTTGTTCTCTCAGTTAAGATCCTAGATCAGATTGAAGTAAATTCTGAAAATCTAACATTCATCTCCAAATGGGTCATTATCTATCTCGATGACATATTGATTTTCATTCGATCATGGGAAGAACATGTTGGACAGCTTCGACAAGTCCTCAACACTCTCCAGCAACATCGACTCCAGTTGAACATCGACAAGTGCACCTTTGCGATGACCAACATCAAATATTTGGGATATGTAATTGACTCTGTAGGCATTCACGTCGATCCATAAAAAGTACAAATCCTCAAAGATTGGACCATTCCTCAAAGCATTAAATAAGTAAGAAGTTTTCTTGGTTTGGAGAATTTCTATCGACGATTCATACTCAGCTTCAGTCACATAGCTTGGCCCTTGAATCAGTTGACGAAGGGAAATGGAAAAAATGTCTTCAAATGGACATCAACACAACAAGAAGCTTTTGAACATATCAAGCACAATCTCTGCACTCCACCAATACTTGTGTTACCTAATTTGCATCATCCCTTTGAGATTGAGATGGGCGCATTGGACTATGCCTTGGGCGCAGTGATCACTCAGTATGGTCACCCAGTCACTTTTCATTCTGAAAATTTTAACGACATAGTTAGAAGATATTCTACATACGAAAAAGAACTGTACGCCATTGTGCAAGCTCTCAATCAATGGAGGCATTACATCCTTGGCAAGGAAATGGTCATCCTCATTGACCATAAGCCTCTACAGTTTGCTATGACCCAGTTGAAACTACAAACAACTAGACAAATCAAGTGGATTAATTACCTACAATAATTCTATTTGGTGATTAAGTATCAGAAAGGTAAAGCTAACACCGCCATCGATTGTCTAAGTCGACCACCCATTACTCTCCTTTTTACAGTGATGAGTATGCAGGGATACGACACGACCACTTGGCCTCAACTGTATCAGGATGACAACGAATTCTCAACAGATCGATAAGTCGTCGAGCTTCGGCTATTTCCTGAAATACACCTTGCTATACAAGCTTGGATAGCTTTGTGTACCAACCGGTGAGCAACGACAACAACTCATTTGGGACGCGCACTACAACAAGACTGTAGGACAATTTGGAGTAGCGAAGACACTTTCTATCCTCCAGAAGTATTTCTTTTGGCCTACACTTAAAACTGACGTCATCAAGTACATTTGATCTTGCGTGGTTTGTGCCATTCATAAACCACCTAATCGATGACAAGGATTGTACACACCTTTTCCAGTTCCTAGTCGACCATGGGAATCTACTTATATGGAATACTTGATGAGATATCCTACTACCAAACATCATCATGACGCGATATTAGTAGTAGTCGACAGATTTTCCAAAATGGCCATTCTCATTCCATGTCGGAAGACCACGACAACGCACCAGACCACTCAAATCTTCTTTACACATGTTTGGAAACACTTTGGTTTATCAACAACCATTACTTCCGACCGAGATTCAAGATTCATCAGCATCTTTTGGAAGACTCTCTAGAAACAGTTGGAAACACGAATCTCATTTTTGACCACTTTCCATCCTCAGACTGACGAACAGACAGAAGTTGTGAATCACTTGGTATTACAACTACTTTGCATGTACAACCATAAGCATTAACGAACGTGGGATGAAAGTATTTCATACATACAACACAGTTACAATCGTGCTCAGCATAGGTCTACGGGAAAGAGTCCATTTGAGATATATTACGAATTTCAACCCTCTGTGCCTATTGACTTGATCAGCTCCTGGAAACAGTTGAACCTTGACACCGACTACAGCCGTTGGGAAGTTGATAAAGCCTTGAAGTTTCGAGATTAGATTTGCGACATCCAGAAGAAAGCACAAGAAATGTTGCAACAAGTAAACACTAAAGCTAAGGTCCGACATGACAAGCATCATATTCCTCATTCATTCCAAATTGGGGATAAGGTCTGGATACATCTCAAGAAGGAGCACTTCACCTGTCCATACAAGACGCTCAAACCTATGCGATATGGTTCATACAGTATTCTTCGAAATATTGGAGAAAATGATTTCCAACTTGACATTACTGCATGCCTGGGTCTACATCCAATATTTAATGTGGATCTACTTCTACCATACCATGCACCATTGTTGGAACATAACGACTTATCGATAGTAGAACCCGAACACATCCATCCAAATGTTCAAGAGCCTCTTCCTTGTGACAACATCGTGGGATGATGAGTACGCCATACAAGGACGAAAACAATTCCCTTGTTTCAGGTTTCTAATGTCAGACAATTCCCATCCCAAGGAAAGTGGTACTTTGCTACTGAACTGACCGACAAGTTTCCTCACCTGACCGAGCAAACAATGGGGACCATTGTTTCTTAAGGAAGGAGGTCTGATCCAATTAGCAGTTGGCATTGTTGTCGAATGCTAACATCAACTGCGACAAGTCATCGAATTCGACACGACTTCGACAACATCAACAACTTTGACAAGTTCGGCAACCTCAATAGTTCTGGGATGTTGACATGCAATGTCGACTTGAGTCTTGCAACTATCGCACTATGATAGAATGTCTCTTTGTCTTCCCCAGTTTACTATAACAGTTGAACTTCCGAAACCACTTTAACTTCTCTTGTAACTGAACGTAATGGGAAGGCACCCAAGTGTCTCAACATCCCCTATATAATCATGTAAAATATTGTAATATACAGTTCATGATCTTATCTATCTGTTTGCCAGTAATAGAGAAGAACAGTTCACATTCCTGCATATTATCTGTGTGTGTTTGTGTAGTGTATTCCTGCTTTTCTTATTCTATTTCTTATGCTACCTTCATAACATAACTGACTCATTCAGTCGAACTGTTGTCCCTTTGCACACCTGGGCGCGTGCGGATCGATTGTACAAGGTAAACATGGAGTGAATATTGAATACAAAGTTAATGATCCTATGGAAGAAGATGATAATAATAACATAGTTGAATATGATGGGACAAACAGATAGATACAACAAACGTTCGCTCAAATGGATCATGAAAAATTTCATGATATTCATGATGTACCTCTACTTGAGAAGGCGAATCAACCACTTTATGAAGGATCGAGAGAAAATATTATCTCTGCTACATTATTGTTGGTGAACTTAAATGTTTTAAATGGTTTGTCAAACAATTGCATGACATATATCCTAGTGTATGTTTGATCGCATTGTTCTAAAGTTATATTTTTTCCCTCTATTTTGTGTTAATTAATTCCATGTAAAGTAAGGTTGCATTATTTAGTACAATTAATGTTATTTACATTAACTAGTGATCTTTTATGTTGTAGATTGTTAATTGAATTTCTGTTACTAGCTTAAAATATATTGTCTCTCACATATAGAGATTTATTTGACACTATGAAAGGCATTGGAATGAAATATGAAGCTATTGATGCATGTCCTAATGATCATATTATATATTATGGACAATATCCGTGGGAAACAGAATGCATGGAATGTCACATCAGTAGGTATCAAACCGATCAATTAACAAAAAGGGTGCCTCACATGGTTCTTTGTCACATTCCCATAATTCCACGTTTGCAGTGATTGCTCAGGTGAAAATCACAGCACACTTTATGGATTACCATGCATGGAACATAAGTGGAGATGATATTCTTTGAATGCCTACAGATGGTTATGCATTTATGAGCATCGAGTAAAAATGTCTAGTTTTCAAAGAAGAACCTCGTAATGTTAGGATTTCATTGGCACCTGACGGTGTCAATCCATTTGGTGAGCTTGGGTCTATTTACTCAGTGTGGCCAATTTTTTTTTTTATCAACAATAACATTCCTCCTTGGATGTCATTAAAGAGGTAGCACATAATGTTGGCAATGATTGTTCTAGGTATTTGTTTACAGTAATTTTTTGAATGTAAGATTTCATTTCGCTTGTTTGTTTCCTAATATCTTATATTTATTTATTTGATTATATATATATGGTAGTAATTATGTGTATTTTCAAAAAATTAGGTAAATACCAAGTTAAAGATATGAATGTATATATCAAGCCTCTTATCGATGAGCTAGTAGCATCACTATGTATTGCATCTCTAGGACAATATGGAAAAAGGAATTTCAATTCAGTGGAATACTTGTATGGACAATTCATGATGCCCCAGGTATAACACATTTTTATGGTATGTGACGTTCCATTGCAATTTAATAGTATATTATTTTTTGAAGATATCGTGCATGTTTTTTAAATGTTCCCTTCATATATATATATATGATATTAATCTATCTCTTGCGGGTCTTCAAACAAAGGGTAAATTTGCATGTCTAGTTTGTGGTCCTAAGATGAAATCTTGTCATTCAAGAAGTTTAGGAAATGAATATAGGTACTTCCTCTCTAAGAGCCATAGGCATCGAACCACTGAAAAACATCTTTTCAATGGTAAAGAAGAGACTAGATTAAAACCACAAAAAATGACACCCCACCTATGGAAGGTAGAATATAATAGAAATCGTCAAGGTACACAAATTTTCTATGTATCATATATGTATTATTTTTTGTAATATTTATTTTTATTGCATTATGTTTACCGTATTTGACAATTATTTTTGTAATTTCTTTTATGCTTTATGGAGGTCGTCAAGGCATTAATGGGATTCCATGAGGAATGAAAAGTTATCCCATACAATTTAGAGGGTGTCGCCACTATGAGGACCTACAAATATTTCATTTCTTTGATACAATGCATATTAGGAAGAATGTAAAATAAACGTTATGGAAAATATTAGATGGTATACATGACAAAGAAAATATTGCCAAAATTTGTAGTGACATTTAGGAAGCTAATCATGCATTGCAAAGTGTGATTCATTCAAATATCGATGGAGACCGAAATAGCCTTCCATGGTTACTGACATAGCAACAAAGCAATGCTGTAAAAAAGGTCATTCAAAAAATTAAGTTTCCCACAAGACTTTCTTCATACATAAGTAATATCTTAACAAAGAAAGCTGAATTTAGTGGGGTTAAAACTCATGATTGGCATACCTTCATTAAGGTAATTATTTGGGTATATGTATTTCTATATTGGTATACATTGTTTTTGTATTTTTGTTTTGTTTTGGAAACAAATAATGATTCCTTTTTATGGTTATAGTATGTCCTACCTCTGTCTCTCCCATACAACTTTTATAGCAATGTTAAACAAGTAATATATGATCTTGGAAAATACATGATGTAAGTAGCGATTTGTATGCAAAATGTTTGTTAAATTTTTTTGTCGAACCGAATGACATGTGTTATAATTGTAATGTATATAACACTTTTTTTGAAACATGTGATTTGCTTGCATCGTTTGTATATGGTTGTCATCAAAAGAAATCAATAAAGAAGATATAAAGTATTGGTGGAGATAAATTCCTCGACTAATGTGTGAAATGAAAAAGTATCTACCTTTGGAATTTTTCAATTCACGAGAACAATACCTCATACACCAAGTTGAAGAGATTGAAATGTGTGGACCTGTACACACAAGGTCAATGTGGATGGTGGAGAGACACTTGAAATCATTGAAGTCTTTGGTTAGACAAAGAGCACGTCTTGACAGTTTAATGATGGAGGGGTATAGGGTATATTACCAATCCACGGTATATATTATTCACTATTTTCCTATGTCAGCATTAGATGTGCAAGTGGATCACTTTTGGGATGTGAAATTCATCAAGAAATTTCAAAGGGAGCACCTATTGGGGAAAGGTATAATCAATAAAGTGAAAGGTAATTAGATAATATATATTTATAATACATTCGACTTCTATTTTTATGTATATCGTAATTATTATTGGTATATTGTACTTTTTGTCTATAATGTACTTTTTTAGCATGGTATCTAATTATTAGTGAATTTTATTTTTCATGCAGTTGGTCGAGAGTGGGATGCTCTACATTTATACATTTCAAACAATCTTGATTGGATGGAGGTATGGATTGAAATATGTACACACCATTATGGAAGTTTATCATGGGATGGGGTATCTACATTGGTTAAAATATCTCATCTTGATCAATATACTAATCTTACGTAGAGGGAAATTGATTTAGCATATGGTTTGAAAGATAAACATGCAAAAATACTAACTTTTGTTTTATCATATTGATGTGTTTGGGGTGTTTCTTTTTTTTCACGGGATACTTTCCAAGTATATTAATATGTTTAATAATTAAAAATGCAAATTTTACGTATCTGGCATATTGCAGTTGAAATGTCACAAGGCTATGTGGTGCAATGGTCGCAAATTTCACATTAAAAAGTTGGATGAAAAGAGGAAAAATTCTGATTCTGGGATAACTGCAGTCTTCTAGGTCATTGATATTTCCTCTATGAGTGACAGACATCTATAAGTATCTCAAAATACATATTATGGGTATTTGGATGATATACTTAACTGTGACTTCAGATCATTCAAATTAGTTATGTTCGACGTCAAATGGTATATGTTACAAATGCATGAACGTGATCCCGATAGAGTTGTTATTGAACATGATAATGGATTTACCATGGTTAATACAAGGATGGTTTAGCCAGGAACATAACCCTATGTTCTTCCAAGCCAATGTGAACAAGTATTTTATTGAGAGTTTCCAAGTAAAGCGGGTTGGTCATATGTTGTTAGATATGACCCAAGAGGAAGGCCTGTAGAGTATTATGTATAGGAGGAAGTTGATATTGAAGAAGAAGATGATGGTGAGTTCAAGAAGGACATAGCAGATGTGTTAGACAAAGAACTTGAAGAAGTTGAACCAAATGTGGGGGACAATGTTCTCGACGATGATTCTGATGGTGATATTTAATTCAAAATGACAGTGATGATAATGTTGATACGGTTAATCCTTTGAACATATATTTTGAACTATATGATACGTTTTTATATGCTAATCAGTTGGAAGAAGAAGAAGATTAACGATACTGATAAGTTCGAATATACGAGGTACGTAGTAATTATACTTTTCTATGATTTTTTATCTTTAAATAATTTACTTATATGGGTTAATTACACGTTTTCAAGTTTATGCAATTTTCTATGTTGTATGCTAAATGTTGTTTATTATGTCAATTTGGGTTTTGTGGAATTGAGAGTGGTATGAGGGGCTTCACGTGGTTGGATTTGTTCAGTAGAGAACAAATTATTATCGAAACAAAGAGGAGCTCAATCAGGTTTATACCATCAATGATTTTTTCATCATCGTCATCATCATTGTTATCATCATCATCATAATCACCATCACTATTATTATAATCATCATCATCATCATCACCACCACCATCATCACCATATTCATCCTCATCCTCATCATCACTATATTCATCTACATTGTTATCATCATCATCATCATCATCATCAACACCACCATGATCACCATATTCATCCTCATCGTCATCACCATCATCCTCATCGTCATCATCACCATCACCATCACCATCATCATCACCACCACCACAATCATCATCATCATCACCATTGTTATCACCCTCATCCTCATAATGATCATCATCACCATCATCATCATCTTCGTCTTTATGATCATCCTCATCCTCATCCTCATCCTCATCCTCATCATCTTCATCATCATCAGCCTCCTCCTCCTCCTCCTCATCATCTTCATTTTTATCCTCCTCCTCCTCCTCATCATCATCTTCATTTTTATCATCATCCTCCTCCTTCTCCTCCTCCTCATCATTGTTGTTATAGATTATTTTAAAAAAAATAATTCATAACAATAATGTTATTTTCATCAGTGCCTTCTCAATGTATATTTTCTGTTATTGCACATTTTTTTTCTATTTCAATTCTAACAAGGTTCATTGATCATTTTTTTGGATATCTTTGTTGCAAACATGCAATAATTTGATTCTTGCATTCAATGGTTTGTTTTTTGTATTGTAAATGAAAAATACGTCTATATAGTCTTTCCACCAATTCCTTCATATTTTTTTAATAGCTTTCCCCTTTTTCATTAGCTTCCAACATCACTCTAAATGAACTTAGGACCATTTCATCATAATTTATATACTTTGGGAATTTTTTCTTCTTACATCGGCATTATGGGCCCTTGTTGGCATGGCCATTACAAAATTTGACATCTATGAAATCAAATACATGAAATATGTTAGTTAGTATTGCTATAAATCTCAAGGTAAAATAATATCAAAATAATTTTTTATGTTGATCACCTTCTGATCCAACATTTCCTATTTGTAACGTTTTACGCTATTTTTCACTTAAATTGTGAATGACGTTCTCAATTTTTTTCTCTACATGATAGATGTTAACCACACCACATCATTTAAACCTATAGGTATTTCAAAATATATAACTTATATTTTTTAGCTTAAAGTACATTTCCTTTTTTCCCTTCCTTTTTGGGTTTGTTTCTCATATTCATTGTAGAGAATTTTTTCCCCTTAAGATATTTGCATAATAATCCCTCAATAGAACCACCAATCCTAGTATTGGATGCAAAAATGTGAACAACATGGCTAGGGTCCTCAATAGACTCACCAAATCCATTATCAACAACATACAACCCCTGTGTCCATAATAAACAAACGAAGAACAATCAAACCCCCACAATCCCTTAACTCTATAGAGGAGACAGTGACCGATTCCCACATGAGACAAAGGATATAGCTCCATAGAGGAGACAAAGGAGATCCATGTGCGCAGAGGAGAAACAGGAGACCCACAAATATCAATAAACCCTAAGCATAGAGGAGGAAGAGGAGGCATGCAAATATGTCTTCGGTAAGTTTAGATGGTGTTTTTTTCTTTTCAATTTCCCCTCTTGTGATTCAAAACCCTTGTAATGTAACGACTTATATCAGTGATAAAAAAGCTATTTTCTTCTCAAAATTAATTAAAACAATGATTGGGGAAGCTGGATTAACTGAGGATGGTAAAGATCAAAAGCTATGGAAGTATATGATATGGAATTATACCTCTACAAAAAGTATTGAGAACTTTTATGTTTCAAGAGCAGCAAGGCTGCAATTTACTCCAAATCTCCTGGGCCCCTCAGCATATGCAGACTAGTTGGGAGGAAACTTGACAGGAGGATGGGGATGGGTGTTTTAGACATAAGAGAGGATAAATATCATTCATTTATAGTCATTGAACCATAAAATATCATTCCAAAATTTTTCATAAATATCTGAGCAAGTCTCACAGTATTATTAATAACATTTCCTTTCAGGACTACTCAACTATTGTGATTTATGGGCTCCCAAACAGTCATTAAAGGCTCACAAAATTATTATATGAGACATGGAATGTGAGATATGACATCTTAATCAACTTCAATAACAATAATCACTTCATTTGAATAAATACTGATTCATTTATTAATTGCAAACTGGAAACTAGTCAAATTCTAGCTAAATCTAGAAGGGGTGGAGAAATATGAATTCTGTAATTTTAATTGATATGAATGATATCATAGGATTAAATTCACTTTTAATACATCATAAATGAGCCAAGATACTCCTCAAATCATTACAAAATTTTATCTCCATTCTTACTGAACAATATAGCACTAGAAATCAATGAAGAGCTCCGAGATTTGAACCAGAGACTTGTAGGGGATTTATAAAATTCGACCCAGCCTTGGTTCAGATACTAGGAATGCAAATAAAATCAGTGATAATGGCTGAATTACATCATCCTCTAATGACTAAATTCCATCATCCTCTCATAGGAAGCAGGGCGCGTTCTTCATAGCTCGAACCCTTGGATCTAGTAAAATGGCCATAAATTGCTCATACAGACACCTTTTTTGATGAGAAAAAAATTGTTTCCTACTGTAAATGATTCTACGGATGCAATGTAACAATTATAAATGTCCAGAAACGATCATAAAGGTAGAAACTAGAACCTCCATTTTGGCCCTCCAACACTGTTCCTACTTAATGAAGGAGTTAAACCGCACACCAAGAACACCAACCAATGGATCAGACTTTAGGACTTGAAATAGAATCAATGATGAATACTAGATGTCATCATCCTTTCATTAGAAGCATGGGGCACATATCCTAGCTAGGACTAGGGGCACATCTCCCAGGTCAATGAGGCAAAATTGCACTCAATTCAAATCACCAATGATCAAAAGATGTGAAATGGAGTTGTAATAATTATTTTATATATTGAGGTGACTTGTTGAGCAAGTAAGATAGGATAAGGCACCCTCATGGAGTGGATAAGGTTTATTTTCTTTCTACTTTATCTTTTGCCTTACTTTCTGCTTTGCTTTGATTTATGCTTTATCTTTTGCCTTGCTTTCTGCTTTTGTTTTTGTTTTTGCTTTTACTTTTAATTTTTCTTTATCCTACTTTTTCTTGCTTTTATACCTTACTCTGCTTTTCTACTTTGTCCTACTTTTTCTTTCTTTTCTACCTTACTCTTCTTTTTTTCTTTGTCCTGCTTTCCCCCTCCTTGTGTAACTTGGAACTAGTTCATTAAGGAGGAGAGTTCACATTTGGATCTAGTTGTTTGATGGCCACCTCTTAGCCTATAAAAGGAAGCTATTGGCATGCATTTTGTATAGATAAATTAGAGCAGGGCTATGGTTTTGGATTTGAGTTGCAGCTTCCTCATAGCCCACCATTTCCTACCATTGTGGGCATTCCCAAGCTTGCTTGCCACCTACCATGAAGGGGGGAAAGTGTTTCTCTCCATTGTTCTTCCATCTAATTATAATTTAGTTTGTACAAGAAAGGCCTCCCTAAGGGAGATTGTTGGATTCCCTTGAAGCCTTCACCTCCTAGGTGTTGTACAGTTATTCCATTGGGTAATACAAGAGTGGTTTAGCATAACTTTGGTTGTTGTTGAAGTTTGCATTCTCCTCCAATCTCTTTCATTTTTTTTTATCAATATTTTCATGTTTGGATGTGAACTACACTAACAATCTCTTGTAGGATCATTTGGAGGAATACTGACCACATCAAAAGGGGCTCCAAGGACTAAGGCCTTTCAACAACCTACAAATATTATCCCCTTCCCCATTATTGTATGCGATTTCTACCAAGTGTAGGTAGTCTTTCTATTGGGTGGGTTTATCCATGATGTACATTAGTTAATCCATTTAGTTTGACCATGTATTGGGGGATGGTAGGTTGTGTTGAAACTTAATTAAGTGTCCAAACCTTTAAACAAATCCTTCCAGAAGCTTGATGTAAACTTAACATCTATGTCCGATATGACAGTTTTTGGTACCTCGTCTAATTTAAAAATTTATTTCATGAATATTTATGTAATGTTAATAGCCTTAAAAGTGGATTTAATAGGGATGAAGTGGGTTTCCTTTCTTAATTTGTCCACAACTACCATTATTGCATCATGATGCCTCCTTGTTTTAGGTAGTCATGCGATGAAGTTATTTGATATTACTTCCCACTTCCATCTTGGAATGGGAAATGGTTGCAGTAATCAGGGTGGACGATGGTGTTATGCTTTAACATGTTGGCATTCAAACATCTTTCCAAGTAATCAATAACCTCATGTTTCATTCTTGGACAATAATATATATTTGACTACTGTAATCATGTTTGGTACTTGAGATTTCTTGAAAACTGTCTCTTATGCATCTTATCAAATACTAGCAACTTTAATTCTGTTACATCAGGTACATAAATTCTGTATTTAAACAACACAATGTATCTTCAATAATGTTGTATTTTTTAGTTTTAGGATTAGATTCCCCAATTTGAAATCTTTCTATCATTTACTTATAAAAATCATCATTTTAAAGTGTCGTTTTAAGCTTACCTTTCATACCAATTTGATAATTAGTTGCATTTTTAGCATGAATTTGGTGTATGCTCCTACTTAAAGCATAAAAAACTCTATTTCCTTCCCCTTAATGCGTTTAATTTCAAAGTGATACTCATTACTCACTTAGGAAGGCCATCTATCTTTCTTTCCTAGCATTAAGACTAGGTTGGTCAAACATATATTTTAATTCAATGTTTCCTGTCATGAAGAGGAATCTCTTTCCTATTAGATAATGTCGCCAAATATTTAATGCATGAATTATTGCAGCCAACTGAAGATCATAAGTGGCATAATTTCCTTCATGCTCTTTTAACTTCCTAGATTCATAACAAATCACATGATTGTCTTGGAGAAGCACTCCACTGTTAAATTTTCAGAATTTACTTCAATCTGATCTAGGATCTTAACTGAGAGAACAACATGTACAACAAATCTACATCATATCAATCATGGACACAATAATGCAAGCACACAAGAGACACAGAGTTTACTTGGGGAAAACCATAAAGGTGAAAAACCCCAATAACTTCCTCAGAGATAGATAGAGCAATGATACAGCCAGAATACAAGAGATAGTCTTCTCCTAGCAGCAGAGCCTCCTACTCCACAAGTGCGCCACTCTCCCAAGTGTGAGTGAGAGAATAGAATGTGTAAAATGAGAGAGACACACTCTCTATTTATACACTAAGTTGAATTGACCTTTACTCAACTAGGTCGGCCTCAACTTAACCACTTAACATAATGTTGACTGGGCCGACCCCCACTAGGGTGGTCTAATAACCCTTTGACCCACATGGCCGACCCCCAATAAGGTGGTCTAATATCCCTTTGACCCACATGACTTATACAGCGCCGACCCCAACAAGGTGGTCTAATAACCCATCAAGTATAAGTTAAGACACTTACAATATAAATGACGACACTTCCGTATAGAGGAATAATAACATCTCTATAGGAATACAATATACATATGTGTGAAATACATTCTGAAGTTACATATACATCAACACTCCCTCTTAACTAAGAAGGTATTTCTCGACATGGGTCTTCTAGCACAAGTCATCTTCTCTGGATCATCATCACTGCTGCTGCTATCTCAATCAATCTCTGAATCTACTCGTCATAGGAAGTTCGACAGAGCCAGTCCTTTTTCATACTAGATGTAGGCCCACCACCTGCAGGTCTTCGTCATCACTGGCCATACTATGGAAATCTCAGGACTTATTATGTGCATCACAAAACCTTAAAAGAGTCTCTTGACTAGCAAGAACCCTAAAGAGCATCTGAGGCCTTTTTCATCCTTTCCAGATCTCCAGGACTTATTACAAGTGACCCCACCACAAAACCTCGAAAGAGAATCCCAGGACTGATTACAAGCACAAGGCTCAACCTATCAGATCTCCCAGGGCACAAATTACATGTGGTCACCACAAAACCTTGAAAGAGCATCCCAGGACTGATTAAGAGCACAAGGCTCAACCTATCGGATTTCCCAGGGCACAAATTACATGTGGTCATGGAAAAACCTCGAAAGAGCATCCCAGGACTGATTACGAGCACACGAATCAACCTATCGGATCTCCCAGGGCACAAATTACATGTCATAGGACAAAACCTCGAAAGAGCATCTGCCAGATATCCCATGGCACAAGTTACATGCCATTGGAAAAACATCGAAAGACTATCTGCAGATCTCCCAGGGCACAAATTATATGTCCTCCCAAGAAAAACCTCGAAAGAGCATTTTCCAGATATCCCAGGGTACAAATTACATGCCATAGGCAAAACCTCGAAAGACTATCTGCAAATCTCCCAGGGCACAAATTACATGCTTATCTGCACAACCTGTTCCACGACCACAGAGTATCAACCTGATACTCACCATACATCATCCTGATGTACACATGATCATCCTGATCATCATCACTGCAACATTCTGCTACATGTCATCTAGAGCAACATCCCAAAGCTCATCATCCATGATCATCCTGATCATACAATGCATCTACCTGATGCATACCAAGTATCTACCTGATACATATCATCATACATGATCCACCTGATCATACAGTGTATCCACCTGATACAAATACAAATACATGATACATATCAGCATACATGATCCACCTGATCATACAATGTATCCACCTGATACATATACAGATACATGGTCCAAGCATCCAACATGATGCATATACAAAAATACATACAATTGATCCAACTGATCATATCTAGCATCCAACATGATGCGTACATACATATAAATGATCCAACTGATCATATCTAGCATCCAACATGATGCGTACATACATATACATGATCCAACTGATCATATCTAGCATCCAACATGATGCGTACATACATATACATATAGTGATCCAACTGATCATATCCAACATCCAACATGATGCATACACAGAGTAGTAACTAGAGCATTGTCCTGATGCTCATCATCCATGATCCTCCTAATCATCATAGCATCGTCCTCTTCAGAACATCTCATCATCCACGAAGCACAGCCCAGATGCACATCATCCAGCACTTACACCACCGACATGGGAGAACACATCTACCGCCATTTGGGGAAGGCTCCAGCCCATACTTTTTCACCATGGGAGAACACATCTACCACCATGTGAAAAATGGCTCAGCAATTACATCACTACCAAGGGAGAACACATCAACCATGTCAGGAAAGCTCATGTGCATGTGCATCTTCTGGACTCATCACTTCCCTTTGGAAGGAACCTTGATCTGAAGTGCACCAAACCTCTCTTTGAAGTACTCAAACTGCACTCTGGACAACTGCTTGGTTAATACATCTGCAACTTGCTCATCCGTCGCAACATACTCTGCTTCAGCTGTACTCAGTGCTATGCAGGACTGCTTCCCGCTAAACCAAGAGATCACACATGATCCCATACTGAAGCAACACCCAAATGTGCTCTTCCTATCTGTAGCACTGCCTGCGCAATCTGAATCAACATAACCTTGCAGGTTAAACTTTTGATTCGCTTCATACTTGAGCCCATAATCAATCGTACCCTCAGAATATGCTTTACTGCAACTTGGTGAACATCTCTCGGATCCGTCAGGAACTGGCTCAATGTGTTCACCGCAAAGCAAATATCTGGTCTCATGTTCGCCAGGTACATAGAGGACCCAATCATCTGACGATACATCATGACATCAACCGGATCAGATGAAGCATCACATAGAAGCTTCAGGTTCGATGCCATAGGTGTGGCGATATCCTTGCAGTCCATCATCTTGAACCTCTTCAGGATCTCTACTGCATACTTCCCTTGTCCAAGGAAGATTCCATCTGCACTCTACCACACCTCCATGCCAAAAACAAATAGTGCATCATCCCCAAGTTCTTCATCTTGAACTCAGCAGCAAGCTTCCTCTGCGTGTCAGCAATCAATCTATCCTCACCTGTTACAAACAGGTCATCCACATAGTAGTATCATTGGATTGCATTCCTCAACCTTGTAGTGAAGGTTGGAATCTGCTTTACTCTTGGTAAAGCCCAAACTGGATAGAAAGCTATCTATCCTACCATACCAAGTTTTGCACATATATGACTCCCTGTCATGTGTCTCAGAACCAAGTAGCTGCACCACATACACTTCTTCTTTAACTACACCATTCAAGAAGGTTGTCTTCAAATCCATCTGGTGTATCTTCTATTTCATCACTTTTATATTTTTCTATGCTGCCATCTGCAGCATGCTTGATCTGATAGTTCCATTTGGAAGTCACGACAGACTTCCCTTCATCTCTTGGGACTGCATCCCAAACATCGTTCTTCATGATTGACGGATCATGGCATTCTTCTCGTATCCTGGGAACTTCAATATCTTCAATAGATAACTTTGTTGCTGAACAAATGTTGTAGTCCTTCTTTTGTAGGTGATGGTATACGATCTTTCCTACACCACAAGTTAAATTGCATGATTAGAAAATATCTCATAGTTTTTAGAACAAATTCTTACACATAAAGAAATATGTCATACAGTCATGCAATTATCTTAGCCAATGCTTCAATACAACATTTATCCATATTCCGTAACTTTCTAGATGCCTTCCAATCTCTACCAGAACATTGTTAAGAGTGTGCACAACTCCTAACATGTCAGCAAAGAGGTTTCATTCTAGATAAGTAGCAATGGAATGTTGTACAGTTCCATAGGACACTTACCCATGTATATTAGTAGTATACTGTTCATCAATGCAACTATTCTAATATGCATAAAACACAACCTAATTCTAGGAACATAAGCATATACATCATTGAATAACATTATGTAAGAAATGACAATCAAAATACTTATCTTTGTATGGTTGCTGGGTGGACTCCCTCTGAATCTTTGCAACTCCATTCTGATGTGGATTGTGAGAAGTGGTCAACTCCCTCTGAATATCTGCATCTTTGCAGAAACTGCTGAAGTGTGCTTCTTTTCTTTCTTGCAGGAACAACTGGAGTGTGCTCCCTCTTGATCTTTACTTCCTGGATTACCTGTCCTTGAACTTACATCCATCCTTAATCACTATGCATGCTTATTAGTATCATCATTGTGTTATCCTTGAGGTCTCATACATAATCACACATTTATTAGTATAATCTTAATACTATCAAAACACAATAATCTTAAACATGTATAGTCATGATCATTCACAAATAATAAACATTAGTATTCAAGGTTTCAGGGAAGTCTTCTTTTACTCATGCATATTCTTATTTGATCCTAGGACTCTTCTGATTAGTTAAATCATCAATGCATAAACCCGTGATTACTCAAACCTTTACCTGCATGATTCTTTTGGTCAGTCATATCATCAATTATGGTAAGAAACATAATATGCATATAGCCATGACTATTCAAACCTATGACTTCATGAATAATCATTATCAACAACACAACAGTATAATATCCTAACACAAGGTAGGATTCTAGCTTGATATAGGAAAAACATACCTGGATTAACATGCTAGCTAGTTATGTCTAACATACCCGCATAATGTCTTCTGGTTCTCTTTAGTGACTTGTGCTAGTAACCTACATGTCTCATAGGTTAACCATTGTAGGACCAAGTTATACATACCTCAAAAGTAGATCTTCTATGTGATCCATGACAATGGATGAATCTTTGTCTTCATGTCACCATGATCATATGTTCCTGAAGTAGAACATGATTTGTCTTTCTTGGTGTACCTTTTATGTTAGCGAACAACATAAACCTCATACAACATCACAATGCATTAGTACATTCATAAGTGTCAAAACCTTAATCAATGAATATATTCTATTAAGGTGATACGAAAAGTCCAGTAATTAATCAAGATTGTACTGTAATGATATGAAGACAAACATATGATAAACTTAACCATGAAACATACCTGTAAGCCATACCTATCAAGATTGCTTGTAATCTTCTTATGGAAGGCCTTAGCCTCATCTCCCTCTGAGACATTAACTTCTTCACTTATGCAGGTGACGAATCCATCTTCTTCTAGGATTAACCCAATCCACTTGATTTGCAAGAATTGGACCTAGAGCTAGATTAGGGTTTGTCAAAAAAACCCCAAAAATTAAAACTTTGAATTTCAAACTTTCGAAAGGATAGAAATATGCACCTTGATGAGTTGATTAAGTTGGTATATTCAGAATTTGAAAACTGCAAAGTTTCACCCCTCGAAATTGCCTTTTAGATTTTCGGATTCACTCGGGAGGACCCTAAATTAGGGTTTGAGTTTCCCAGATCTTCATCCAACCAAAATATTTGATTCAAAACTCTAAGCTTCTATTTTTCTGAGGAGCTTCCAGCCGTGGTCACAGATTTCCAAAATTCCAATTTTTGCAGAAGCCCTAATTTTCCATCTTTCCGATCAAAGTCCCGAATTGGGGTTTTGACAGAAATATGTACTTGATTGTTTCTGGTGTAACTCCGAACTTTTCGATCCACAGGGTCTGAAATTTTTTTCTGAGATAGCCCAACCTGTTATCTTTCCATCGCGACAGGTTTGACCTCAATGGGATTCTCTGAGAGATATTTATGTCAAGTGTCGCAATGTGACCTGTTTATGGGATAATACAGGAGAGCAAACTTGTACGACGTACCATGTGTCACTAGTTCAACTTCGGTCTCTGAAATTTTTTCTTGAGATATCCCGACCTATTATCTTTCCATCCTGATAGGTCTGACCTCAATTGGATTCTCTAAGAGAGAGTTATGCCAAGTGTCGCAACGTGACCTGTTTATGGGATAATACAGGAGAGCGAACTTGTATGGCGTGCCACGTGTCACTGGTTCAACTTCGGCTTCTGAAAATTTTGACTAAGATATTACAGTCTATTTACTACCTATCAATTTTTATGAAATTGCATTTGGAGCTTCCTATCCCAAGTTATGACCTTTTTCCCAAGGTCACCTGATTTTGACTCAGATCTGGAAGAGGCAGAAACCCTATATTGTACAGATCATAAATCACAAAGTACAACGAATTAGAGGTTTTCCTTTGGACACAAGGTACATGGGGATCTGATCTTCGACCTGTAAAAGTTTCAGATACGAAAAATTCCCCAAAATGGATTTATAGCGAAAGTGCTACGATGACTGGTTTTTGCTATATCAAGCCCTAGCATCGTAAGTGCAACAAGTGTCATACATGCTATATCATGCCTTCTTTCAGGCTAGCTCTGATACCATGTTAAATTTTCAGAATTTACTTCAATCTGATCTAGGATCTTATCTGAGAGAACAACATGTACAACAAATCTACATCATATCAATCATGGACACAATAATGCAAGCACACAAGAGACACAGTGTTTACTTGGGGAAAACCATAAAGGTGAAAAACCCCAATAGCTTCCTCAGAGATAGATAGAGCAATGATACAACCAGAATAGAAGAGATGGTCTTCTCCTAGCAGCAGAGCCTCCTCCTCCACAAGTGCGCCACTCTCCCAAGTGTGAGTGAGAGAATAGAATGTGTAAAATGAGAGAGACACACTCTCTATTTATACACTAACTTGACTTGACCTTTACTCAACTAGGTCGGCCTCAACTTAACCACTTAACATAATGCTGATTGGTCCGACCCCCACTAGGGTGGTCTAATAACCCTTTGACCCACATGGCCGACCCCCAATAGGGTGGTCTAATATCCCTTTGACCCACATGACTTATGTTAGAAAAACAGGATCGCAGAGCAATAACAATAAACAGAAATGCAAATATAATCACACATACACATTACAAGAGAGACACAGATATATCGTGGTTCACCCAACTTGGGCTACGTCCACATTGAATTTTCCAGTCCTTATTATTATTACCGTCCAGCAAGGTGAAGGGATACAACCTGCAGCACAACTGCTGCACTTCCTCTTCTCTGTTTCACAGTATCTCTCTTGATCTCAGAGATCTTTACAATGCATAAAACCTAATACATCATCATCCCTAGCCGTATTACAATGTCTTTATTTTATAAGGGAAATACAATGGGAAAATACCACGGGATACCCAAAATCATGGGCCCGCAAAACAGCTGGCGAAAACAGCCCCAAAATTTTCTTCGAGGGCGTTGCCCCCGAAGCCCCATTTCTCGGGGGCGCTGCCCCCGGACCCCCCAGCCAGGGGGGATGGTCCCCCCTGGAACCCCATGGGGGGGAGATGCCCCCCCACACCCCCCCCGCTGGGGTGACTGTACAGTCCACCTACATATCATATAAAATTTGGGTACAAACATGGCTGATACAATATCATCTATGAGACTAGAAGATCTGGCTCCACAACCAACAACTTATACAGGGCCGACCCCAACAAGGTGGTCTAATAACCCATCAAGTATAAGTTAAGACACTTACAATATAAATGACGACACTTCCGTATAGAGGAATAATAACATCTCTATAGGAATACAATATAAATATATTTGAAATACATTACAAAGTTACATATACATCAACATCCACCTAATCCTTCCTTACACTCATTGGTTAAAACAACAAAGTATTTATAAGGATCAACAATTTTAGGATTGGTACGGTTGTTTTAACTACAGAAAAATCTCTTCACACTTCTGGGACCAAACAAATTTGGCATCCTTCTTCTATAACTAATTTATGAGATAGGCCATCTTTGAAAAACCTTCTAGATAATACCATGTAAGTCTCATAAATTTTCTTATATCAATCACATCCTTAGGGGTGGGCCATTCTATTGTAGCCTTTATTTTTTTAGGGTCTACAACTATCCCTTCCTCTGAAATGACATGTCTCAAGTATTGCACTTGTATTTTTTTTAAAAGTCACACTTATTGAAATTAGTATAAAGCTGATGTCCTCTAAGTGTTTGCAACACAATCCTTAAGTGATCTTCATGTTTCTTTTCATCTTTAGAGCAAATGAGTATATCATGAATGAACAAATGGACACATATATCTAGATATTTGTCGAAAACACTGCTCATCATGCATATAAATGTGGTTGGAGCATTGGTAAGCTCAAAGGGCATCACCACAAAAACATAATCACCATACCGGGTTCTAAAGGTTGTTTCATGAATATATTCATCTTTGATTCTAACTTGGTGTATCTAGATCTCAAATCTATCTCGGAAAATACTTTGGATCCCTTGAATTTATCGAATATATCATCAATCGTAGGTAGAGGGTATTTTTTTATAGTCATTTTGTTTAGATGTCTGTAATCAATGCACAACCTTAAGTTTCCATCCTTCTTCTTGACAAATAGGAATGGTGCTCCTCACAGGGATACACTCGATCAAATATATTTTTTGTCAACTAATTCATGTAACTACATTTTCAGTTTAGTTAATTCAATAATACCTCATTATATAGGGTGTTTTCGATATGGGCATTGATCCAGGCATTAAATCAATAGTGAAATCAATGTCTATTTTCAATGGTAATACTAGAATTTACTTAAGGAATGCATCTTGAAATTCCTTAAATGGAAAGTCTTTGAGAGAAGATTTGTTCTCATCTAAGAAACTTTTCATCTAGATAGCAACTAGTTTACACCCTATTATAGCATAGTTTTTCGTTTGCATGGTTAAGATATGCCTAACAAAAACTACTCTAGGTGTGCCAATTATTGTTCTAAATCACCTTCATCATCCATGCAAGTAAAGGTCTTATTAAAATAGTTCAAAATCACTTTGTGAGTTTCTAACCAGTCCATTCATATGAGTACATCATGGGATCCTAGAGGGAAAATATTGAAGTTTAATTTCGTTCTTGATCCATTCATTTCTAGGGGACATTCTATTACTAATTAAATTACTTTTCTTTATGTCATAGTAGCTAGTTGTACCAACCAAGATTTATTGTGTTTAACTTTATTGAATTTACATTTTTCAAAAATTGGAGGTGATACATAGATCAAAATATATCCTTGGTCCACTAGAAGAGATACAATTTGACCAGAATTTTTACCTTCTATTTCAACCATAACAAATTGTTGGTCAGCTTGATGATCATCCAAGGCTGCAGTAATCCTGGAGATGATTCTCGTTATATCATCAACAATAAAATCCTCTTGCATGTTATGAAAAGATTTAACATTTATTGTTTTATGTGAGCAATCCCTGAAAAAGTGGTGCTCACTACAGCCCCAACATTTAAGTTCTCCTTGGGTTGCTCCTGTTCCATTAAAATTCTTATTTCCAAAACCTGCAAACATTGTCTTATTCTGGTTTGTTAAAATCTGTTGATTAAATTTTTTCCCATAATCATTGCATTGAAAACTTCTTGCTTGATTTATCAATCGAGAGGGTTTATATGTTTTCCTCCTTTGATCATTTTTTATTTTCTCATCTCTTTCCAAACCATAGGATATTTTGTTTGTTGTTGTAATGATCATTACAATATTTTTCTTTTTGAACAACTTCATCTCATGCCCTAGGTTCGTCAAATTCAATTATGTCCTTGTAGGACTACAATAAGTAGCTTAAGAACCTTTGTATCTTGACTTTCTCATCCTGAATATAAGGAACATACATTAACATTTCAATGAACTTATTTCAAAATCCTCTATAGTTACTTATCCCAACTTCAATTTGTGAAACTCGTTTAAATTTTCTTATCATAATACCTTTCAGACATGTACTTTTTCTTGAAATACTTCTTAAATTGCTTCCAATTTACTTTCTTCTCATTGATATATTTGACTACCTTGAGGTGCTTCCACTAGATGGAAGCTTTTCTGGTTTCATCTTTGCTTTTAGATTATCGAAATAATTATACATTTGGAAATATTTTCTCATTGCCAATATCCAAGCTTCTATTTCTTCTCTCGTCTTCATTTCACCATTAAAGGTGGGGGGATTAATATTTTTGAATTATCCTTGTATGTCATTGACTTCCTTTTGCTCCTTTTTTTTCTTATGAGAGGAATTCTATGACCCTGAACTCTCTGAGGGGCCTTTCTTGTGGTTGGAGGAGTCATCTAAGAAATCTATTTCTCTTGAAGAACTGGAATCTTGTACATTACTAGATCTTTTGTTCGTAGTTAACCTATAATCTTCTAATCCAACAAGTAGTTGAGGTTGCATTAGGTTCAGTTGATTCATTTGGAAAAAAATGGTACTTTTTATACTTCCACCTCAGCTGAGATTTACTCAAAGCAATCTGTATAACTAGACTCTTTATTAGTTTACTGTAAAAAAATTTAAACTTCCTTTCAACCCAAAGGCCTAAGTGTTAAAACTTGTGCTCTGATACCAATTGTAATAGACTACCATAAATTACATAATGGAATTAGTCAATTTTTTTAATATTTAAATATTGCAATAAACAATTCCCTAATAATTAAAATGTTATACTTGATGTAATATCCCCTCCCGCGGACCCAACTCCTGAAAGGGAATATGCTACCAATCTATGGGGCTTTTCATAAGCTCCGCCAAGTCATTAGATTCACAGCAATAAAATTAAGAGTGTGCAGATGCCATTTAAACAATTAAGCACAACGGAATTAAAAACTCCTCCACACACATATTTTATATGCATACAACATATCAAAACAATCATCATTATAAACATTGCAGAAGTAAATGCATAGACATCAAGACACTTATCTTTATGGTGAAATGACCCCAAACAACTAGCTATGTTGCTGCAACGTTCCTCCCAACCGTAGGTCTCTGCCCAGCCTGTATTATTTTAGCACTCAGAGACCACCCCCGAGCTGGGCATGATATCTACAAGGAAAAGGGGACTCTCAAGCTCATCACATCCCAAAGCAATGGATACCCATCTCAACCCCAACATTTATTAACACACAACAACTCAAAACTGAGCATGGATACACATAACAGCAAAATCCCAAGTGCTGAGTATGAGGAAAAATGTGGGCAGCCAAAACGAAGTGATAGATGGTGAATCAAGCCAGGGAAAGCAAATTCGTTTTCAGAAAACGTCCTTGGGCATTCAAAAAGCCACAATGGTCTCTACAAACCCCCAAATTGTGCTCTCTCCTTCCCAACAGGTATGTAATACAAAAACGAATTCCCAGCAATGCCAAAAGGGAGAAAAACACTGGAAATCAGTGGAGAAAAATGCCTAGGCAGCTCTCAATAGGTTTGCAACACAAAAATGCCCTCTTCCCAGATAGAAGACCCAGAGAAACCAGAAAAACATGGCTGGAAAACGCCCAGGCAGTTCCAAAAACGTGAGAGAGGCAAAACTCCTTCATGGTAATGGCTTAGGGAGCAAATCATGGCTGTTTTCTTTTCCAAGAAGTAAAAACATGATTTTCCATGACGGTGGCTTGCCCATACTCGAATTCGGACAGCCATACCTCCCCGATCCCCAAGGCATTAACTACTTCACCCAACTCTTGGGAGAAATGAAGGATTGGGCACCAAAGTCAACATGGGTAGTTGATGGTTGATGGTTTCTCTCATTGACACTTGGCTTGACTTCATTGGCTCAAGGGTTTGAATATTTCCTTCCCAATTCCTTGTAATATCATGCCCCCATCTCTTGTTGCATTGCATAGCTAGTTGTGGGTATTTATATTAAAATGCATATTTACAATTCCCATGGCTCACTAGCACATGGGTTAAATAATACCAACATACTTTCCTCTTCAAGATTGAGCGTTCACTAACGGGGCCTTGGCCTTGAACTCCACGCTAGGAATCATACAAAATATGTATACAATATTTACATTACAACCCAAATATCATAAGGGTCAAGAATGGGGATGTGACATACCCCTCCCCTTGGAATAACACCGTCCTTGGTGTTTTAATACCTAAGAATACATACACACTTTATACATGTCCAAAATTCACAAAATGTGGCAGGTCTGTCCTGCTTTTCACCATTTACTTGGGTTTTCAAGACCAAGTCCTTTGGCCTTCACAAATTGTTCCTACTAGCTGGGACCTTCTAGCTCTGCATGAGGACATTGTTCCAAAACAATTCCTTCCTTTTCTTTACCTTCCAGCTGGTCCACAAACTTGAAAAATTTACGGTTGCTACCCTCTTGATGTTCTCTTGTTGGGCAGTCGTGGAGGAAATGATTTCCGCCACATCCCCAACATTTCACTGGTTGCTTTACCTTTTCTTGATCCATTTCCTTTGAGCCTTCCCACCTGGAACATTTCTTAATCGGTCGATTGGATGAATGATTCTTCATTGATCCACTTTCCTTTCCCTTACTGATTGCTCCCATAATGCTTTTTACCCCTTTTTGCAGACGAGTAGAGTCCTGCAAAACCTCGTGGTTCATCTCATTATGTTGCCTCTGTAGCTTGAGCATCTCTCCAAGATTTTCTTGGGTTTTTGCAATTGTTTGAAGAAGACTTTCAACCAATTCTAATATCCCTTGGTCTGCCACCATGGTCAATGTGCATAGCTGACCACTCTTTACTTACTAACAACACTTGCTTGTGTCGGCTGCAACCAATTGTTTCAATTTCTCCCTATGAAATTTATCATGGAAAGTCTTTGTTAGGACAAGCATAATATAAACATTAAAATTAGTCAATTATTTCCCAATTGACATGGAACATCCATGCTTCACTCATGCGACTTCCAAATTTTTTCATGCTTTCCCAACATACACATGATCTCTTTCATGTTCATCCTTTCACAGTGAAATAACTATTTTAGCATTCACAATTTAATTCAAGCAAATAAACACATTCTTCTTCTAGTCATGACATGCATTCAACAATTCTTTGTTTTATAAATGCATCAATAGAAAGGAAAGAGAAGAGTAAGAGTTTCTCCCTCTTAGTCTTGTTTTATTATGGAGCTACGCCATCACTATGGTTTCATGCTCCTTAGTCTCTTTCATTTTAATGTGAATGATTGAATTTCCCTTTCTTAATAGGTTATGACACTTAGTGTCTAAGGTCTGTCTAATGCTTTTCAACTTGGGTACCCCTTCCCATTCCGCTTATAGAACCTCTGGTTGCTAGGACCCACTCATGTTCACTAGCACCATCTTTTATTACTGCTCATATTTAGCTCTTTAGGATGGTCATATGTCCATATGCATCCCTATGATGCCTTCCTGGTCCTTGCTTCCAACAATACCTACACTCAAACATTGAATCAATTCACATGTTTAGTTTATTTCATAAGGTTTTTCTTTAAACAAGAGTTTGAGAAATCATAACCAAATCATATACACACGTATATTCATAAGCAAGAAGCTGCAAGATAACCAAATACTTATCTGTATTGGATGTCTTCATTTTATTCCACGGGATCCTTCTTTGCTTTACGAGCTTTGGATTTCCCGTGGACACAATTATGAATGTTGGGTCAACACGTAGGCTACTCCACAATCATTCGAATAGGAAATGCTAGGCCAGTACGCTGATTGGTTTTATCAATTGTTTAAGGGGTATTGGTCCAGCATACACGTTGTTTCACAATATTAAGTAGTGAATTCCCAACCAATTACTCTCTGGATTTATCAATAATTTCATATCGCCCACTCATTTAATCTCTGGATTTACTAGTAATTTTATAGCGCTTTTAGGGTCTTGCTTTCCTGCAATGACCAAGGTTTCCAACAAAGAAACATTAGTGTATCAGCTTAGTTGTTAGAAGACTTATACCTAAAATATTCATTATTCCAAACAAGACATAAATGAAATTGAATACTTATCTATATTGTGCATTTCCCCTCTGGTCCACAGGATCCTGCTTCGCTTTGCAAGTCTTGGGATCGTCTATGGACTTGGATGTAGTTAATGCTTCACTAGTACACCCTCACATCGACTGGATTTACCAAGCATTTGGTGGTTCCCAACTAGTCCCATACCTGGTTGGCCCTCTCCATTGCCGAGCCAACACATTCGTCTGGGTCATCGACCAATGGAAGGAAACTGCGCCACCTGACCATTATAGGTCAAGGCTTTACTATGGAGCCATAGGCATCTCAGGGTTTTCAGTCAGTCTTGGCGCCCACCCTCCTACTGCTATCCCAATAAATATTTTATGCCTTCACCAATGTCACCAAACCTTCTTGCACCACAACCCTTCACACACACAACTCTTCATTCATACAAGGATGTCACTCCTTCTCTGGTGCAAATCGGTGGTTCCTTTTAGGAACTTTATAGGTGAATTTATTGATTGCAGGTTAGCATGACCCCACTCACACAAGGATGATACCTCTTCTTATTACCCAGCTCTTCGGGCCTGTCCATCCCTTCTGGTAATATTTCGTGTGAGCATAGAAAGGTTACCAATTCCTATACAGTCCTTTTGCATACCCTTATTCACTTTGCCTCTTAATGTGCAGTATCAATCTGCATCTGTGTAGGATGACAACATAAGAAGGATAAGCAAGCTCATCAATATTGTTGTTCAATTTTGTAACCATAATCCATATCATTCACTATCAAGTATTGAAACACCAGGAATGCGTCCATTCCCTTAGGGTGTAGTCAATATTGAAAACCCTATCATGACCCAGCACCAGAAAAGGTGTGCACCCCCTTTCCGATATGCGCCATGCAGGCCCTAATCATACTCAAGCAGTCTGCAATGATATAAATAAGATAGAGCATGCTCTACATATTAACCCTAATAATTTAGACATGCATGTTCTTGTCTAGGGTCACTAAATACTCATTCATTTTGCAAATGTATTTCACATGCCTTTTGGGCATAGCTTTACCATCTCACTCTCATGGTTTACCGACATGCGGTTTGGCTAAGACATTATCAATGGCATTTCACCTGAAACCCATTTCCAAAGCATGGGGTCTTTCCCATCTAGTTTGGCTTTTGCAGGCCATCACTCTTGGTCTTCCTGCAATGTGTCTTCCTGGCACATTTATCAAATAGCCAAACAGTTAGCAGCATTTAGCAATAAAATTCAATCTGATTTCTCTAATCAGTCAATGGCATTAATAATTAAATTCAAGTATGAATTTCAATTCTGTCCTCTATGGAAATTGATTCGCTTAGCCATGAGTCTGTTCTCATATCATTTGGCTCTTGCTCACGGTATATTCCAATCTTCATCATGGAATTACCCATATTTTCCATGCCCAAAACAATCTACTTGAAATATGAAACTTACATCAGCCAAACGCTTTGTAAGTCTCTATGCATATAATATTTCATTGCTGCCACAGTCACTGAAGCATTTTAATATCACCAAAATCATCTACTTCATGTGAATCATTACCATACTAGAGTTGCATGGTTTAATTACATCATTTTATGCAATCATTCTCTTGCATTCACAGCAACTCATGAAATGCTCTTAGGATTGACAATAGTTCACCATTCCATCTATTATCTAGTTGTAATGAAACATACACCACAATCATGCATTCACACAATGCATCTCAACATGTGCACCTATACATATGTATGCACTTTTACATTACTCACATAATCTTTTAGTGTGCAATCACTCAATGTATAACCAAAATATTGTACATAATATTTTAATGCACATCTCCTCAATGCAACCCTGCATTAATTTATGAGTACTGTGCATTCAAACATATTATGGCCTAACCATGTACTACCATAATAGGGCCATAAGTCCTCACTTGCTTTGGTTGTTAAACTCACAATCGTCATGGCATGACATAATTTCATATGAATCCATTGAGATTTCTAAGCAATTATAGGGTGTAAGGATCATTGCCTTCACTTACCCATAGCTCACCATACTTGATAGGCTAACAGTCCCATTCGGGCACTCAATACCATATGCAAACCAAATCATCATAGTTCAAAACATAGTTGAAGGGATCTCACCAAATCCTCTTTCAACATTCATGCAATTAAGCACAAATAACCATTACCTGCATGGTTGTTATTAACATTGCTTGATGTTACCTGATCAGTTGGCCTCTAATTACCAAGGATACTCAATCCTTTTGCCAACATCATGATCACAGACTTGTTGCACCATCCTCTCTTCATAAGGTCGTTGGTCACGTGCAACAACGTCATCAACTTCTTTAGTCATGTTTTGATTGTATTTGTCCTACAACCAATGCAGATACAACTAATTATTAGCAACCACCATAATTATCTCAATTGGCTCATTGCACACTATTTTACCAATATGCAATGTCCTATTCATGCATAAACGTTTTCACATGCACTGTGTAATGTTTGTTAATATGTCGTCTGGTGCATAGTCATATCATCTATCTAACCTCTTGCATTTTCAGTCATGCTTCTATGGTCTGATTCATACAACCATTATCGACAACATTAATTGTCATCCACCATAGGCAATGCCATTAATGGGATATTGCATGTGTAACTTCACTACCTTTACCCATATGCAACATCATGCTCATACATAATCAATTTACATGCACTATGCAATGACTCTTTAATCATGCCCACCAATTTATATTTACTCTGCTATTCTCTTGCATTTCAACATTCCTATGCCATAATTGTTAGTATATAAAACTTAGGAAATATAAACAAAATAGCAATGGAGGAGTTAAGGAATTTCCCTTTCCAATTTCCTCATTGTAGCATGGAATTTCCTCTTCCACATCATAGCTGATCCAATTTCATGGAATTTCTACCATGCACACAAGCAATCATTAACTATGATCTTCTAATGAATTAGCAATTCAATATATACATATATGTATATCATTCATTTTTGCTACTTTCCAAGAATACAATTATTATGTTATAAACATAAATAGTTTAAGGTGAGAGATTTCCCTTTCATCCTCCATAATGGATATTACAACCAATTACCCTTATTGAGATTCCACAACCCCTTCTATGCAATTCCTGCTTCTCATTCCAAGCATAGAGAATGTATTTTACACTTTTAACAACTGTCTTCGGGGGACGACGGGGGTTAAGGGGGCTTCCCCCTTGTGGCTTCCCTTCCCTCATTTTTTTTGCAAATCCTTTGATTTCGCGCAATTTGGGGCATAAGTTTCATGGCGATTTTCCATTTTCGGCACCTGAAAATCTCAGTGAAAAGCTGCTGCATTTTCCCCGTTTGGTGGACTTATCGAGCTCTCCTCCGACCGTGTCGCAGATATTAAGGTCAAAATTTTCACGGTTGGCGTGGATCATAACGTTAAAATTGCCGCGGGTGGCATGGATCTTCACGTTAATTTTGCCGCTGCACGTGTCGCAGATTTAACGCTAATTTTTCCGTCGCGTGTCACAAACTTAACATTAATTTTTCCGTCGCAGCCTTAGGAAAAATTTCAAAAACACTTAGAAATTTTTTTGAGATTTTCTCTTCCTTTTGGCGCAGAATTACCAACTTCTCTACTGACCTTGTCGCAAGAGATAAGGTTAAAATCTCCGACTGCTAACCCTGCGACCGCTTCCCTTCGGCGCAGAGTTAACAACTTCTCCGCCGACTGTGTCGCAAGAGATAAGGTTAAAATCTCTGACCGCTAAGCCTGCGACCGCCGACCGCTTCCCTTCAGTGCAGAGTTAACAACTTCTCCGCCAGTTGTGTCACAAGAGATAAGGTTAAAATCTCCGACCACTAACCCTGCGACCGCCGACCGCTTCCCTTCGGTGCAAAGTTAACAACTTCTCTGTCGACTGTGTCACAAGAGATAACCTTAATTTCACCGCCGCGTCGCATATTTTATGGCTAAAATTGCCAACCGTATTCGCACAAAAACTTCGCAAAATTTCAGCGAAACGCGTCGTAGCATTTAAGCCTAATATTGCCGCCCGTGTCGCAAAAGTTAAGCTTAAAATTGCCAACACAAGCTTAGCAACAAACACTTAGAAAATTTTCAAATTTTCAAAAACAATTAGAATTTTTCTTGAAATATTTGCTTTGTTTCTTTACAGAGGTAAGCCTCTTAGAGATCATACTCACATAGAACAAAACAGAAAAAGTATGACAAGAAAATTGCACCTCTTTCATGTTAAGAATAAAACAACAAAACAACAAAATAATATAAGATGGCAGAGGTTGCGTCTCCTTTCTCTCCTCCATGGAGGCAAACAGACAAATACAAAACTGAATGCTAATGCATTGGAAACAAATTAAAGCAAGCATTCAACCTAAAAAGGGATTTTCTCCCTCCTTCCTCAATTTCATAGAATGGGATCAATGCAAGCAGTTTTTGAAATAATCCCCAAAACAATCATGGAAATGACTTCCTATCCTAATCAATTAGAATCCATGGGACCTTCAGGTTTCTTTAATTCATTTGAATTCCAAATACAAAATACATGTACACACAATGATTTATATTTCTATGAAGGTCCCAATAGCCATAGTGTTGAACTTGGCTTTGATACCACAATGTAATATCTCCTCCCATGGAACCAACTCCTGGAAGGGAATATGATACCAATCTATGGGGCTTTTCATAAGCTCCTCCAAGTCATTAGATTCACAGCAATAAAATTAAGAGTATGCAGATGCCATTTAAACAATTAAGCACAATGGAATTAAAAACTCATCCACACACATATTTTATATGCATACATCATATCAAAATAGTCATCATCTAAACATTGCAGAAGTAAATGCATAGAAAGCAAGACACTTATCTTTATGGTGAAATGGCCCCAAACAACTAGCTATGTTGCTGCAACGTTCCTCCCAACCATAGGTCTCTGCTTAGCCTATATTATTTTAGCACTCAGAGACCACCCCCGAGTTGGGCATGATATCTACAAAGAAAAGGGGACTCTCAAGCTCACAACAGCCCAAAGCAATGGATACCCATCTCAACCCCAACATTTCTTAACACAAAGCAACTCAAAACTGAGCATGGATACACATAACAGCGAAATTCCAAATGCTGGGTATGAGGAAAAACGTGGGCAGCCAAAACAAAGTGATAGATGGTGAATCAAGCCAGGGAAAGAAAATTTGTTTTCAGAAAACATCCTTGGGCATTCAAAGAGCTGCAATGGTCTCTACAAACCCCCAAATCGTGCTCTCTCCTTCCCAACAAGTATGTAATACAAAAACGAATTCCCAGCAATGCCAAAATGGAGGAAAACATTGGAAATTAGTGGAAAAAAATGCCCAGGTAGCTCCCAACAGGTCTGCAACACAAAAATTCCCTCTTCCCAGCTAGAAGACCCAGAGAAACCAAAAAAACGTGGCTGAAAAATGCCCAGGCAGTTCCAAAAACATAAGAGAGGCAAAACTCCTTCATGGTAATGGCTTAGGGAGCAAATCATGGCTGTTTTCTTTCCCAAGAAGAAAAAACATGATTTTCCATAAGGGTGGCTTGCCCATACTCGAATTTGGACATCCATACCTCCCCAATCCCCAAGGCATTGACTACTTCACCCAACTCTTGGGAGAAATGAATGATTGGGCACCAAAGTCAACATGGGTAGTTGATGGTTGATGGGTTCTCTCATTGACACTTGGCTTGACTTCATTGGCTCAAGGGTTTGAATATTTCCCTCCCAATTCCTTGTAATATCATTTCCCCATATTTTTTTGCATTGCATAGCTAGTTGTGGGTATTTATATTAAAATGCATATTTACAATTCCCATGGCTCACTAGCACATGGGTTAAATAATACCAACATACTTTCCTCTTCAAGATTGAGCGTTCACTAGCGGGACCTTGGCCTTGAACTCCATGCTAGGAATCATACAAAATATGCATGCAATATTTACATTATAGCCCAAATATCATAAGGGTCAAGAATGGGGATGTGACACTTGATTATTGCATCACAAAACAAGTTTCATGGTTTAGTTTACTTGATCCCAACTTAATATCAAAGGTTAATACCTTGTCATGAAGGGACTTGGGTTTAATTGTTTGATGAATTTATTCATTTAATTATGAGTTGGATGCTCCTAAGAATATTGATTATTCTCTTTCAACAAGACTTTACTTTATTGTTGAGTTTCATACTTCAAACACTTTAAATTATTTTCCTAATAATTAATATTTTTCATAAGCAAAAAAAATGTGTTAAACATTTGTATTATGCTTAGTTGGGTCAACATTTTGATTATATGATGGGAGTCCTAGAATATAAAACAACACTTCGTGGATCAACTCATGTGAAGGGGAGTATATTACCCAAGTTGCGGAGGCCATATTGGGGGACCAACGGCTTGCACCATTAGCGAAACTAACGTTGTACATCAAATAAAACAAATATTTTAGGTTTTTTGAATTTTTTGTGAAAAACAAAATAATACTGTACAATAATGGACGGTGGTGTGCATCAGATTTACTATGGGTAAAATCGCTTGAGGTACAACCCATTGCGTGGGTTGCGGAGGGGGTTTCCTTCTAAATCGGTCAGAATGTATGCCCCCTGTCCGAGGCAAGTGTGTATAATATATGGGCCCTACCACATGGACACAAACTTTCCTTTTTCGGTTTTTTCATGAGCCTGGTCGTAGGTGAGGACAAGGTCCCCTTCAGTAAAAGTTCTTGGGTGGACATGTTTGTCAATGTGATGTTCCATATATTTAGGACCGAGGCCAGGCATCTCGGTGTAAGGCGAGGCAAAGACATCATGAAACTCTTGGGAGATTTCCTTATATGCCTGAGTTTCCGCTTGAGTGCATGATGCGCCTATCGAGATGAGCTCAGGTTTTCCAGGTGTGGTGGAAATGTCGATTTGTAAGGGTTGAACATGTGTGTCAAAGGGATCAATGGAAGGGGCCGACCGGACAGAGGGATCTCCATTGGAAAGCCCATAAATTGTGTTAATATCTTCTGAGGAGGAAGATGGTGGGGGATGAATTTCCTCAATGAGAGGAGGGGATATCTCTAGGTCCAAATCATTCATCTCGTAGAGAGTTGCTCTATAATCTGGGATATCAGGACAGTGATGTGAGTAATGGCTGTAAATACCGCATATCGCACAAGGGTTGTTGGTACACAGTGATTTACCACGAGGCTTGGGGTTTGGGTCGAGTTCGACAACTGGGATGTTGGGGTCGTCGTCAAGCATTTGCATGTGTTCCTGTAACGCAGGTAATTGTGGACATTGATGAGTTGGATGGCCTAACTCATCGCACAACAAGCATTTAGGAGGAGCACGAAACACGGGGGGAGGTTTAACTGCTTTGGGAGGGGGTACCGCAGTGTATGGTTGCGGGCCTCTGCCCCCAGTGGGCTTGATAAGAGGAGGGGGATTCGTAGAAGATGAAGGGGTAGTGACACCGGGAGGTGGTTGAGTAGTAGTGACGATGAGTTGCACCAGTTGCAGGACGAAATTTGGTGTCGGCGGGGGAACGGGAGGTGAAATATACCACACAGGTAATCCCAAGGTTAACCCGGGGAGACTAAGGGTAGCCATGATCGAAGCGCTTACTATGCTCGAGGGAGGGAATAGAAAAGGGATTGTGTGGATGGGTGTAACACCAATGTGACTAGGGACCAATGGTGGTTTAGGTAACAAGGGCGGTTGATTGTTGGGTGTTTGTGTATTGTGGGACAGGGTACATAGGTCAGATACTTTTGGCGCGGGTGATGGGGGTGGAATGGATTGGAATGTTGAGGTCATCGGCGCGTCTGAGTAAACTTCGGGTCCCACAGAGGAAACAAACGAGGTAGTTGCACCACAAACAGGTTGTTCAACCATGGGGAGAACATTTTCAGGTGCAGCGGGGGCATTGGGATCGTAGTAGGTGAGTTGGTCGACCTTGACCATGCGTCCGTCATGGGGGAACATCATGGTACGAAAAATGGATGAGGCCCACCCGCATGGCATACATGTAGCTGCAGCCAAGTAAGAGGTTATAATCAAGTTGGGCATTGATGACCTCTATGTCAATAAGCACGGTTTTACTAGCCAGCTGGACAGGGACATTAGCTAATAGACCTTGGGGTTGAGCTGAACGGTCGTCGTAGGCTCGCAATGCAGTGGTGGACTGCTGGAGAGTAGGGGATCCCAACTTCTACCAAACGAATGTGGACATAACGCATGTAGAGGCACCTTCATCGATAATGCAATGATGGATGACAAGATTCCGAACAGAAACAGAAACTTGGAATGCTAAAGTGGAAGGCAGGCGTGGTTCGGACTAGTCTGAATCGAATGCCATCAGTTGTGAATAATTGGGGTCAATAGCACCAATGGCAGAGAGCAAAGTCTTGCGCTGTGAAGGACAGTTTTTTAAGACTTCTAAAGTAGACATGGCTGCGGGAGACTGGGCTAAGTCATCTACAATGCTGTAATTCAACGCAGCGCAAGCGTTGGGGTTATTGTTGATGCGACGAAATGGGAAGCGAGGTGCTTTGGAAGCGCCATCTAGTGGAGCCGAAGGTATATGTAACGTCTGATCCTTGGGATGAACGTTAGTGTTTTTATTGGCGGGAGGGGCTTCAGGGGTGGAGCCATATTGGTTCCAATGGGTTTGGAGGTTGGCATCGGTGGATGACATCATTAACAAGTGGTGGGTACCTGAATCGAACATGGGTTGATCAGGAACGGCATAAGTGATCTGTTGTTGTGGTGGCGCGTTACCTTGAGGGGGAGCCAATGGAAGAGTGTTCACTATGCCTTGGGTTGGTAAGGGGTTTTGCAGCACCAAAGGTTGCTACTGAGGGGGTGGGGGGTTGGGTGGCGCCTGAGGAGCCATGTGCCCTTGGCGATGGGCATCATTGGTCCAGAGTTGCCGAGCTCGCTCCAAATGTGGGAAAACATGTGTGTAGTGGCCATAGACCCCGCAAATAGAACAAGGATGGTTTATTCTGAGTTTATTGTTTTTGGGCTTCCTGGGATGACGATCTGGATTTTGGTTGGGAGGAGCAGCATTGTTGTTATTTGGAGTATTGGGAGGTGGTGGACCTTGATTATGTTGTTGATTGTTGCCGTGGTTACGTCCTCTTCCATGGTTTTGTTGTCCACCCTGGTTGCGCTGATTGTTTTGATGTTGGGGCTGATTGTGTTGTGTGTACACCTGCCCGTGAGCAGCGGGAGGATTTTGGTTTGCCGTAGGTGCAGGAGTAGGTTGCGGTGGATAATAAGCTGGTGGGGCTGGAGGTGGTCCAGTTACCTATTGGGGTTGTTGGTAACCCTGAGCTATTGGAGGTGTTGGGTTAGCTGTTTTAGCTTGTTGTGGGTAATACATTGGTTGTGGCGGGAACTGAATCGGGTTCTGGGTGGCATGTTGGGTATAGTATGTGGGTGGTACATATGTCGATGGCGCTTTCCCATAGCAATATTATGGACAAGAGGGTCCATGAGTGTGATGAGTCTGATTCGTTGGAGCGTACGAAGTTGTTGCTCCAGAATTAGATGTATCCTTAGAGAGGTCTGGGGAATTTATGGTGCTCACCATGATAAAAGGTTTAATTTGTGGGGTGACTTGGCCAATAATACCATCAGTGGCATGTGATGCCCTAGGTGCGTCACCTCGTGAAGAATCGCCTCGTGGGGCGTCTGGTATGATGGTGTAGAGATATCCTGATTGGGAATAAATTAGGTCGAATTGCTGAGCTTTTAGGATAGCTTCTTCTTCTAACTGGGGTCGTTCGGAAGCTACGTCTTTTGCTATGAGGGGTAGGAGTGATTTAAGAAACCAGTCCAAAAATATACGGTCATCTAGTTTAATCTTATAGAGGCTACGACGCTTGCGCCACTCATGGATGTGGTTCGTGATGTGGGTAGTTGTGTTTTGTCTGCAAGACAACACTATTTCAACTCCTGCATCATAACGTACAGGTAGCTGAAAAAACTGAAGGAAAGTGGAGGCGAGAGACGTAAAAGTATGGTGGGTCCCATGTGGTTCTTCGATGTACCACTTGGCTGCAGAGCCAGTGAACATTCGTTGCAACAGTCTTAGATGAATGGAGTCATCTACTATGGAGTTAGATGAACACCATAGGTGAAAAGACATTATGTGGTTTTGAGGGTCCTCCCCAGGTTTTCCTTCAAACTTGGGTATGTCCGAGGGGAGCTTTGTAGGCATAGGTGGCCATGTAGGGTTGTGCCTGATAGGATCGTTGGTTAGCCTGGCTAAGTCTAGTAAGTTCAGACTAGCCATGTAAGGTAAACTAGCAGATGGGTGTGGTGTAGTGACTGGGACATAACTATTCATGGTGGCATTATGTAGTGGTCTGGTAGCCCCTAAAGGAATGCTAGGTATTGAAGGTATGTGTCCTCCAACCATTGTGGTTTGGTATGGGCCAGCGTTTCCAAGTGCAACATGGGTTACACCGGGGTTAGGAATAGTGCCAAGAATTCCTGGGATCTGGGTTGTGGTAATGACAGGTGGTGTGATTCCTATGTTGGGCATATCCATAATAAGAGGTAGTCCTATGTTGGGCATACCTAAAGGTGGGGTGTCCCCCATATTAGGCATGCCTAGAGGGGTTGTTGTTACCATGGATGGCACAGCAGTAGAAGGGTTTATGGATGTATCTCCAATAGTACTGGTAAAAAGTGGGTCGTATTATGTTCCAGCCATGAGGTTAGTTGGTAATAATTCAGTAGGGTTTTCGGATTCAGCCTCAGAATCAGATGTGAAGTGAGGTGTGTCAGAATTGGATGACTGTATGTTTGGCTGATGACGTGTCGATTCAAGGGATAAGGCTCGACGTCGGTGACGTGGAGAGCCAAGTAGAATGAATTGAGGGGGTTCACCCTGAAGACGACGAGATCGTCTAAAATTCTCAATGGTGAGAAATATGTTTTAAAATTTTTCAGTGTAAGATGGTGATGTAAAAAACTCAAAACCCTAATGCAACCAAGAGTGCAAAAAGGGGGAGTGAAAATAAAGGCTCTCAGGCCAAAAAATCAACCTCAAAAAGCACTTATTATAACAGTTGTGCTATAATAAGTGGAGGGATGCAACAAAAATGGTTAGAATACCAATAGTCAAACAGTTTCTAGAAAAAAGAGGTGCTACTAGACCAAAGGTGGGTAATGTATCATGCAAACACAAATTATTGTGAGTCAACAAATGATATCCTCTGCAAGGTGATGAAATCCAAGTCAGACAATATAGAGTGTTGAATCAACGGCTAGATATCCCCCTACAGGGAGGGACACCGGGTAGACAATCCTAAAGAGTGGCAACTAGGATACCCCATTCATGACATGTTCAGAAAAGGTGAATCTGATGTTTGGTCCTTTTACCGCAGTACCCCCATACAGGGATACCCCGAGAACTGCGAAAGGTAGCCTTTGGTTACTGAATGGATTTTGGTATTCCACTCAGGCCTCTGGAACCATTCTGGCGACTACAACCCTCCTAGGGGAGAGGCCCTATGATAAACTGGTTGTGACCGTGCCACAAAATACTAGGGGATTTTGGTTCCCTAATGGACAACAGCTATGTCTCAAATGTAATAACTGGGGGGTGTTATTAGAACACCTATCCCCTCAATTCTACCTAACTACAAAATTCTTTTAAGTGCTCCCCAAGTAGGGTTAAAAGTTGGTTGAATTTAAGGTAAATTTTAAGGCTCAGTTTAAATTATGTGGTAGAGTGGGTGCAAGTGTGGTATTTAAACTGAAATTGAAATGTAAATGTTTGAAAAGACTATTAAAAAATAATGGATCTTTGAAATAGGAAAGCAAATAACATGAATACTTTTAAAGAAATAAATGGATTTCTTTTTAAAATTGCTTGGGCAAAGTATCGAGGAAGTAAACAGTAAAATCTTGATCTAGGTAAAATGCAAATAAATCCTTCTTTCAATTCCTAAATTTTTTGTAAAAAGACTTTTTTAAAGGAGAATTCTAAATAGTAAAAAGATGTATATGGCTGTAAAAATGCAGGAATTTTAATACTGTAAAATAGCTAAATGGGCAGAAAATACAGCAAAAAATTATATATATATATATTTTTTTAAAAATCGGTCGAATTGAAAAAACTTGCATCGCGGGTTTTGGCAAAACAGCCACGATGGACCACGCGAGTTTTGGCCGCGAAGCCACGATGTGAAGCGCGGGTTTCTGTCACACAGTTGCGATGGGCAGCGCGGGTTTCAACCGCGAAGCCGCAATGTGCAGCGCAGGTTTTCGTCACACAGTCGTGATGTGTAGCACGGTAAATGGCTGCGAAGCCGCGATGTGCAGCGTGCAAATTGGTCGCGAAGCCGCGGTGAGCCGCGCGGAAAAGAGCCGCGAGGTCACGATGAGCCGTGCGACTGTTGGGCAAAAATCCGCGAGGTGAAAGCCGTAAACGGACGCCGAAAAATGAACCTGAAAATGGCAATTTCAGGCTGTTAATGGCAATAAAAAGGGGCAAGATCTAGAACAGGAATGGATCTGCTGTCTAGGATGGCAGATCTATGAATTAAACTGACTAAAACTAGCAAATACTAAGATCTAAAGCAAAAAACTGAGATCTAAGAATTCAAAGCCAGCGAAGTCGCCAAAAAGTATTGGCTTGGTTTTGCAACCAAGCTTAGTGCTATGGGCACCTATCAACAAGTGATAGCAGTTTCAAATATTGAAAGCAAAAACAATTGTAAATTAAATCTAAATCTAAACTAAACTAGCATGTGCATATAACAAATAAAATTTTCTGAAAATGATTCAAGAACAAGAAATAAAAAGAATGAGTATTGTATTAAGATACCTCAAATGGTGAGGATTTGTGTTGAGCAACTTCCAAGGTGAGTAGCTCCAAGCTCCAAAGGTCTCTTCTCCAAGATAGCTACAATGGTTAAAAGTTCATGAGAGATTTTGATAGCATGAGGATAGGATGATGGATGGATGGAAAGTGAGGAGCCGCTACCACCTTTTTATAGTTTTTGGTGGTGGGGAATACTATTATGGTTTTGAGGAAACCAATGGTATTAACCAACATGGTTTAGGTACCTTTTCCCTCCTTTTTCCTTTTTTGAATATTTTTAATATTTTTATTCCCTTTTTAATATTTTTGGGAATTCTGGACCCTTTTTGAGGGTTTTTTATGCTTTTTGAGGAAAAATATTCATTTTGAGTGGAAAAAGGGGTGTATTAAGGTCTTTTGGTGACCTTTTGATGGCTTTAGAGGCTCAAATGGTGAAAAAGTGGACAAATGGGTCATGTGAATAAGGAAATGAGCTAGTGAGCACTTTTTGGGTGTTAACACCTATGATTTATTTTTAATACCATAAAACAATTATAAGAGGAGACTTTATTAAAACAAATTCTTACTCTAGACAAGTTTGATTGTCATGGCCAGGGTTATGAATATCAGATAACTTCCATTTGTAGATAGATGTGAATGATAATTTTTCGATGGATTGATGTCAATACTCCCTCACATAGTATCTTCAATGTGGGTATTGACACTATCATAAGTTATGTTATTTGAAGTTTTTTTTTACAAGTATGTCTTTATTTACTAATTCTTTTACATTGTATCTAGTGCTTGTATGTTTATAGGATTGTATAAGTGTGTTTCTATTTACTAATTCTTTTACATTGTATCTAGTGCTTGTATGTTTATAGGATTGTATAGTCATTGTACGAGATAATTATGCTATTGTTATAAGGAGGGTAAGAAGTGTTGGGCCTAGCCCAAGTGGGGCATTTTGAGCAAGCCAGATTTTGGAACTGCAGAGCTAAGCACAGTTCAACGAAATGAATTTTGGTATAAGTTTTTGGGATGATACGAAGTTGTGCGCAACGCAGCATCGGAAGAGCTGTGAAGTTCAGTAATGCGAGGAAACAACACTGCGATGTGTCCAGTCTATGTGTCTCCGACAAAGCAGAGTGTTGTACGAAAGATGGCACAGATTCCGGTTAGACCGTCGGCAGTCTATTTTTGGTAAATATGCTCCATGATTGCTAGGTGACGGGTAAGGAGTAGAGCAGAAGAAAGCGACTAGTCGGACATGCAGAAGAACCACTACCTAAACTAGTCACACAAGACCGTTAGAGGAAGAATGGCTCGGTGAAAGTGACCTGTTGGTATGCGTGCAACAGGAAGGCCGATAGTGACGTGAGGCATGCGTTGAAGGCAGCCACGACGGAATATTCACTACTAGAAGCCAGCAAGTCCGGTTAAGTTGAAAACTGTGACAGTTTGTAAAACCTAAGGGTTTTTGCCTTCGAATTGTAAAGACATGACGTATGGACATGATCTATAAATAAAGCATATTTTGTATGGGAAAGGGTTACTCTTCATTTTGTGTTGTTCTCATTGTTGATTGAATAGATCTCTATTAAGAGACATTTTGTAAAGGCTCTGCAAGCTGTGTGCGCAGAGGCCTAGTGAGAGAGAAGAGAGTTTGCAGCTGAGTGCACAGACAAAGAACTGTTGTACCCTTACCAAAGACTAATACAACAATGGTTCTTGTGGACGTAGTTCCCATCCTGGGGGTGAACCACGTTAAATCCTGTGCAGTGTGATTGTTTATGTTTGCACTTATCTATTTTCTTACAAATGAATGCTTGTATTCTCACTGATCAGTTGTTATGTTAAATGCTTTTATATGTATTCACCATAGGAGAAAGATGAGAATAATATGTTAAGTATTGCATTTATGGGTGAATGATGAATACACAGTAGTCTAAGTCTGTGGAAGTATCAGTTTACTGAATAATCACATGTGCATGTAGAGTTTGGGGTTACATAGCTCTTTGACATGCAGCACTGGAAGTGCGCAGCATTGTGTTTCCCGTCTATTTGCATTGGTTATAAGGTTAATCATCTAAGGTAGTAGATGAATGGATAAACACTAAGTAAGGTCATCAGTATCTGTTAAGCCCGCATAGGAAGCGTATATGTCAGTTGCGATGTCCTATTATTTGCATCCTGCCCGAACTGCGTAGTCCTTGGATGCGCTGGTTGCGCAAGAATATTGGTTTGTAGAAGTGAGGACTGTGACGCAGTCTATCGTCGCGCAGTCTTCAGTTCGCAGCGTGAGCCCTGCATCACGCTGCATAGTAGATATGTCCAACAAACTCATCACATTGTTGTGGAAACCTGATTCCACAACGCCCCCATAGCTAAACCTTGGGTGAGACCTCAGCCTGTTTACAGGCTGTTGCCGAAAGGGCCGGTGAGAAGGGGTTTTGTTGGTTCCTTGAAACTGCGAAGAACCTGGGTCTACATTGGAAACCTCTAGATGAGTTTATAAGCCAACAAATGGTTTCGTTGCTGTTCTAAGAATCCGTGATGAGTTGAAGTCATGATGTGCGAAGTAGAAGAAGTTGAGCTAGGTGTCGACTTTTGGTATCCAGACAAGAAAGAAATTTGGGCTCGGTGTGACAAGACAGAGAGAGACTTCATAAGAAAGGAGAATAGACACCCACATCTCTCTGCCATCCAGTGGTTGAAAAAATACCTGTGGAAAGATGTTCACGAAGTTTTCTGGGCGTCTTTTGGAAATGAGCTACATGAGTGGTTGTCAAGGCTCGTAGAACAAAGAAACTGTACACCGCAAGACGTACCGACCGAGTGGACACTAGAGATTATTGAAAGGCTCAAAGCACTAGATAGTCCATTCACGAGAGCAGTTGAATTCTAGGTCGACAGCACACTACAAAGTTTTGTGACGCAGTTCGTTGTGGACATGCTAAAGTCCTACAGTGTAGCCGAAAGAGATTTTTTCAAGGGATTTAGAGGTAAGTACTTGAACAACCTCAGTTTATACATTAAAATGCTTTTGGCAGATAAAGGTGTCTTTAGAATGCAGTGAAGTTTTGTTTAAATCTTTCATGGTAGATACTACATATAGTGGGTCTTACGAAGAATTTCATAACCTGAGAAGTGGGAAGAGATACAAGTTCATTGCTAAGAAAAATATTGGACCACATGGACTACGTGTAGATACCCAGATACCATGTGAGCCTGATAATCAAAACCCACCTTTGTCATCCATGTATCAGCCTATTACACCATAGAACCTGCTGGTTGCAGAAACCATGCCTCCCTTGTCTCAGAATCCGTCAGTTTAGAACCCGTCAGTTGCGAGCACCGCGCAACCCACACCGCAGAACATCAGTACTGAAAACACCGCAGGAGCGGGTGCTCAGGATATTTTGACTTAGCCTACCCCATCTCAGGCTGTCCCACTTCAGAACGTTCAACCTCAGGTCATTCCTCAGAGTCTTATCCCTAGCACCACTTAGAGAACTGTGCCACCTAGAAGGAGGATGGATGATGATATCAAATTGTCTATATTGAAAGGAATGAGTCTACAAGACCCTGATTAGCACTGGTTTCCATGTGAATCCGTGTGGAGTGTAAAGCAATTATAGGATGACGTTGTGAAGAAATCACAGCTCGTTACCACTTTTATACACAGAGCCTTGCATTGGTTCATGAAATATTCACAGGGACATAATAGAACACTAATAGAAATCAAGGCTGCGCTCTTAGAACCGCAACAACAAATTTAAGACTCTGTTGGATCAAGTAAGCTTCATTATAGCACCACAACAGCACAAGGAATGGTTTATAGTTGCGTTGTTGCCCCATATCAGACAACCTTTGATGCAGCAGAAAGTGGCTTCACAGGAAGAAGCCTTGGAGATCGCAATGAAGTTAGAAGCTTCACTGATTGGAGAAAGTAGCATTGGGGTGTCTCAGATTTAGAACCAGTTGGCTACCCTGAAACTACAACTACAAGATATCAAGAAAGGAAAGAAAGAGAGATAAGAAGTCTGGTGTACAAGTTGTAAGGGAGAAGGACACACTAAGGATCACAGTCCTTTATTCCAAGATTTCCTTAACATGGGTGGACCAAAACCATTAAATCCGAACCCAGGGCCATGGTGTGAAATTTGTAGAACCAGAGGACACCGGCCAGAAGACTGCCGCATGATACAGAAATACGCAAGAACACCTAAGAACCTATATTGTAATTTTTGTAAGTCAATTGGTCATGATGAATCCAATTGCTGCACATATGAGCTCATGCTAGAAAGAAAGAAATATATTGAGCATATATATGGAGGAATGTACAGAGTCCAAGAAGAGACTCTGTAGAAATAAAATAATGCACAGCATGATCAAGGAGCATACAGAGGCCAAGGAGGATACCGCAGGAGAGGAAGGAATAACGGCCCAGTGCAAGGATGAGTCTGAGGTCAAGTAATCTGTTATAACTGTGGCCAAGCAGGCCATGTATCTAGAGATTGTACCAACCCATGCACTACATGTAGTTATTGCAAATCATTTGATCATGTTATTGAATATTGCCCAGTGTTAGAGGTAGAAATGGAGAAAAGAAAATGGCCAGAGGCGCCGAACCCAAACATCCAGTTGATCGCAGTAGACAGGAGACCTGCGGATCCAAGTATCAACATAGTGATGCAAAGTGGCGCTATGACAGGGAGAGATGGAGGACTAGAAGCTTTGAATTCAGGGGACTTTAACACGAAGCTGACTCCTCTTGAAACGATATGGATAAGAAAAGATGCTGGGAAAGCACCTGCTTTCGACTTAAAGAAAAATAGAGAATTCTTTGAAGAAGTGGGATATCTTCAAAGAATCAACACCTGAGTTGCCAAGAATCCCGTTGTGCATTGAAATACTGCATATGGAAGATAGTCGGTTGCTTTGACAGAGCGAGCACCGCAGTAGAGTTAGACACCCCTGTTGCGTAGTTCCTCAGGAGCTACATGAAATTGTTGAAGAGTCCAAACGCTATAGCAGAATTGTAGAAGTTGTTAGATCAGTATGAATTGCACAACGAAAGTGAAACTATTGATAGCACAGTTCATCACATCAAGAAACATAAGAGAACAGGGAGAGAAATGAGACTCAGTGCACATATAGGAGATTATGAAATGGATGAAATCATTCTTGATTTGGGATCAGAAGTAAATGTCTTAACCAAATAGACATGGCAACAGAAGGGGAGACCAAAGTTGTTATGGTCACCTATCCAGTTGAAAATGGCCAATCAAGAGAAAGTCATACCTTTTGGACGGTTAGCTAATGTGGTTGTTGACATTGATGGAGTGAAAACTCACGCAGATTTCGAGGTTATCGAGATCGTGGATGATAGTCATCCTTTTCCTGCGTTGTTTAGGATTGACTGGGTTATGGATAACCTCGCTATCATAAAATTGAAGACAAAGAAGATGATATTTGAAGGAAAGCGTATCAGGGTCATCAGCCCATTGGACCCCTTAGACGGAGACAGATACAACGAGCCGATTCAGGAGGAATCAAGGGCTCAAGATTTGGACCGATTGTACAAGATGACTGTGAACCAGGAGGATTGGATTAATCCTACTGTGGATGGAACACTCAATTGGAGATGCGACAGATCTTGCATCTCAGACTCTGATGCAAGATTGGAGAACTGGAAAAGTCGTATGCACAAAGTATCAACAAGGAGATGTGCGCAGGTTACAAAGTCATTACGTTGGTTTGGAGAGGAGGTAAGACTAATCCCCACTTATGATAGTATGTCTAATGTTTATTCCTTTATCAAAGAATATACAGCAGCGATTGCAGAAGAGCATCACTTACTAGCACTAGATATGGCATTGCGCGAGACACCGGCCAGATGGTGGGATGCGCATAAGCAGACATTGACCACATGGGATCAATGTAGAATCAAGATGCTGATAAGGTTACACTACCCTTTGAGAAATACAATGGACAGACAGATCCAAAGAAGCATATTGAGGTCTATTCACAAACATGGGGGCAAAGACAGAATGGGTGCATCTGTTTGTGCACACATTGGAGGAAGTAATTCCAAAGAAATGGTACTTAGACATGGAGTTACACAGGGAAACTACAAATTGTCCTTCCTTGACTGCAAACTTCTAGAAGAGTTTCAGTTTTGAGGACGAGAGTCCTACCATAAATGATGCGCTGCATATTATTAAGGAAAGAATATTTAGACCAGAATGTCCACATAACAACATGACATTAGAGGATTCTTTGGAGCTGACAACATACCTACAGGCCTACAGGAAGAATGGAAGGAACAGGTAGAGCATGCCATGGATTGTTATAACCTAGCTGAAGAAACTGAAGAAAAAAAAGGAAATGATGAGGAGGACCTGCGCAACATAAATATACCTGAGTCAGAAGGTGCGCGCAAGGTAGATCGACCTCAACTTGAAATCCCAAACATGAGTGGACCTATAAAAATGAGGAAAGTTAACATTGGCACCAACAAAGAGCCAAAGTTCGCAAGTATTGGAGACTATTGGGATGAACAGACTGTTACGAAGATCGCAGATCTACTACATGAATATCATGAGTTATTCCCGATAAAATTTACAGAGATTAAGGACATTTAGGGAGACTTTGGGGTTATGAAGATATGTCTTAAGTCAGGTGCGAATCCTGTTAAGCAAAGGCCCTATAGACAGAATCCACGATACAAAGAATGAGTCAAGGAAGAACTTGATAAAATGCTCAATGCAGGGATCATTGAGCCGGTTGAAGAGTCTGAGTGGATAAGCCCTATGGTTGTCCAAGATAAGAAAACAAAAGGCGAGATCAAGATTTGTGTGGATCTCAGAAAGTTGAACGATGCTTCAATGCATGACCCATTTCCTACTCCTTTCACTGATGAGGTGCTTGATAATGTTGGAAGAAATGAGGCCTATTCCTTTACTGATGCTTTTTCGGGATATCATCAGATAAGAATTGATCCCACGGATAGACACAAGACCACTTTTTCCACGGAATGGGGGTCGTTCCAGTACATAGTAATGTCGTTTGGTCTGAAGAACGTGCCCGCCATCTTTTCCAGAGTTGTGGTCGCAGCATTCAAAGATTTCATGCATAATTTTTTAGAAGCTTATTTCGATGATTAGACAGTATTCGGGTTGCTGAAGGACCATTGCGCAAATTTGAGATTGATGCTAGAAAAATGCAGACAACATCAAATGTCATTAAATTTGAAGAAGTGTATCTTTTTTGTACCTTATGGAATTCTGTTAGGACATATCGTGTGTAAGCAGGGCTTGATGGTTGACCCTGCGAAGATAGCAGTCATTGTAAACTTGCCCACACCGAATTCAATCAAGCAATTGCACACTACATTGGGGCATACGGGTTACTACTGAAAATTTATAAAGGGTTATGTGCAGATAACTATGGCAATGGAGAAGCTGCTGAAGAAATATGCACCATTCATCTGGACGCAGAATGTGAACAAGGCTTTGATACATTAAAGGAGAAAATGGTCACTGCACTGATCCTAGTTTTTCCAGACTAGGAGAAGCCATTTCATGTCCATGTTGACAGGTCATGTATAGCATGGGAGTTGTCTTAGCACAACCTGGAGAGGGAGGTATTGACCACCCTATCTCATTTTCGAGCAGGAAGCTTTGAATTGCAGAGAAGAATTATACCACCACTGAGAGAGAAGGCCTAGCTATGGTCTACACGCTGCAGAAGTTTAGGCACTACTTGCTTGGTGCACACTTCTCTATGTTCACTGACCATTCTGCTTTGAAATACCTGGTCAACAAGTCAGTGTCAGGGGGGCGAATCTGCAGATGGTTGTTACTCTTTTAGGAGTATGACTTCGAAATAATATTCAAGCCAAGCAGATTGAACTTAAGACCTGATCATCTGTCAAGTATCAAGTCAGGAGAAGAGCCTACGAACCTTGATGATAATCTGCCTGATGCGCAGTTGTTTGCTATCCAGATAGCTGATGAATATTATAAAGACATCATAGATTTTTTTACTACTAGGTTGGCACCCATAGAGTTCACTACGCAGCAAAAGAAGCAGCTAGAAGTGCGAGCAGAAGACTTCACCATTATCGTGGGCCAGCTATACAAATTAGGGCCGGATGAAGTACTGCGCAGGTGTGTGTTGGAGCACGAGAAACCATTTATACTAGCTGATGCACATTCAGGAACAGCAGGAGGTCACTACGCAGGAAGAGCCACCGCGCAGAAGATATTGTGGGCAGGGCTATGGTGGCCTACGATTCACAAGGATGCAAAGGAGCATTGTTAGAGATGTGATGTCTGTCAGAGGACAGGAAGGCCATCGCAAAGCGATGAAATTCCATTGAATCCACAATTGACATTACAGGCATTTGAGAAATGGGCAATTGATTTTGTGGGACCTATAAACCCACCGGGAAAAAGAACTGGTGCGAGGTATATTATTACTGCAACTGATTACCTCACTAGATGGGCAGAAGTGAAGCCAGTGAAGGACTGTAGCATAGGTATTGCCGCGTAGTTCATATTTGAAGACATCCTTACAAGGTTTGTATTCCCAAATATTTTGATGAGTGATTAAGGCACTCACTTTCTGAATGGAACCATTGAGGCATTGACAGAAGAATTCCACATCCATCATCAATGAAGTACGCCTTACCACCCGCAAGTGAATGGAACTGTTGAAGCGTTCAATAAGGTAATGGAGAATGAGATACCTAAGGTGTGCAATGTGAATAGAGATGACTGGGATCTATGCATTTTAGTTGTTTTATGAGCATATAGAACTACTTGCAAAAAGTTGACTAGCCACACACCTTTTAGGCTGGCCTATGGACAGGAAGCAATAATGCCAATGGAATACATTGTTCCCGGCTTGAGAATAGATGATTTCACAGGCATGGTAGATCACAACGCACTAGAAGAGAGGCTTCTACATTTGGTTGATCTGGAGGAGGATCACTTCATCACAGGATTTCACCAACAAGTGTAGATAGAAAGAGAAAAAGTATGGCATGATTGCCACATCAAGAACAAGTCTTTCCAGGTAGGTGATCTAGTCATCCTATATGATAGAAAGTTTAAGATGCATTGGCTTGGTCCATATACTATCGAACATGTTACTAATGGTGGCGTAGCTCAGTTAGCCACATTAGCAGGAGATAAATTTCCCGACCTAGTTAATGGGAGCAGACTAAAACCCTATCGGGATAGTCTTGCTTCGCAGAACCCTTGATGATCAGAAAGAAGGAAATTTTTAAGTGTCGGGTACAGTTGAAAGTGGGCACTGGAAATGGGAAAGATTTTGTACGAAATGTATGATGAGGAACATGTATATACCGTGCACCACTGTTAAGATGTGCTGCTATGCCAAAAAAAAAAGAAAAAAAAAGAGGAACCGTGCAGTTGCGAAGCCCAAAAGGAAATTGCGAAGATCAAGTTGAACGAGGAAAGTTGCTAAGGTCAGAGGCAGGAAGTCAGGCATTGCAAAGTTACTGTGCAGGAGTAATGATGACCTATTGCACAGTTAGACACAACACTCCATAAAAATATCCGTTATAATGTCGATCGAAAATATAGCCGTTATACAGTACTTTGCCAGCAACTGCTTGGGCATTTAATGCACAGATAGCCATTCTGAACCAGTTTATGAAGGAAAGGACCGAAGAATCCGTAGTATTTGGCCAACGGATACCGCATTTAATGCTTATATAGACATTGAGGGGCACAGAGGGGGTTAGCTGCGCCTATAAATAATGTTGCATTCAGACTCGCGGGCGTTACCGAACACTTAGAATTTTCCTGCGAGCACTACTTTGTGAGTTAATTTCAGCAAGCTATCCGAAATCCTGTTGAAATTTGTCCAGTGAATTTCTGAGAGGTCTTCTATTGAAGAAGAGTTCACAGTCCAGGAGATTGTGAAGGTATTCCAATACGGAGGGATTGAAGGGTTAATGAGAACACCAGCCAAGAAGGTCGTCTTAGAACCAGGTCAAGCATCTAGAAGATCACCAAGACATGGTCCAACAATGAAAGACAAAGGCATAGATCTAGTGGGGCCGAGAACGAAGGATGAGTTCGACAATGCCGAAGCCGCCGATAGCTGATAAGGAAATACCATTGCCGATGACCCTGGACTATATCTCACCATATGCACTGGACACACCAGTCTACAAGCTAATGAAGAATGCCAAATACGACATCTCGTTGTCGCCAATATCAAAGCATGTCAAGGTGGACAAAAATTGCTCGGTAAGATTCCAAAGTGTAAGTAGGAAGATTATGATCTGCTTCAGATGCAGAGGGAGCCCAATGAACCCAGGTTCCCACAGTTCCAGCCCAACCAGTACATGTGATGGAAGAAAGATGTGAAGGGCAACCTCGCCTTGGTCGTGGAAAGCTGGTTATCCGGAGTAGTCAAGTTCGGACTGCTCAATCTGCTCAGACTCCCACATTTTGATAGATCGTCGGAGCTGAATGTGGTGGTGCGAACTTTGATGGAATGTATTCACCAGGGATATTTGTGGCTTGACCGCAATTTCGACCTGAATATTGACATTATCCACCGGATCACTGGGTTGAGAAAAAGAGGTAAAGATCCGAAGCAGTTTTTCCAAGGGAAAAACAAGGACAAAGAAGTGGCCGTGAAGATGAAGAAAACGAAAACTGTCATCAAAGGAAAGAGAGGCTTTCAGACGGACGACATAGATGATAAAGAAACAAGGTTTGTCATGCAACTATTAGCTGGTAAGATTCTCAGAAAATGCAGGACTTTGGAGGTACCTGCGGGCGCAATACTACTTGATGCAGCAGCCGCGGAGGGAGAACAATGCAACTAGTGTCAGTACCTATTGAATGAGTTCCTGGAGGAACTAAATGACACACAGGTAAATGGTAGAAATTTCCATTTTACCTGGTTAATCGTGCTGATCGCCTTCGTAGGATGGAAGAAGCCGAAGGATTATGTTGGCGTAATCACCGACAGTAATGACTGCAGAGGGGCCCGTTACTCAAATATTTGGGCAAATTTGAACTCACAAAGACAACACGCGACAACTGAGGTTTTCTACGCCTATTATGACCAGCTATGTGCAGCAATCATGCTCACACTGCGAATAAAAAAGTAGGTAACGAGTAGGTATATTCACACTGTTTATTTTTATACTGACATGCATTGCATTCACATTTTAGCCAAAGAACAAAAGAAGAACATTGAATGGTACCCAGGAAGGTACCACATGTATGAAGAAGATATTGATAATATCATGAAGGAATGGCTTGTCGAGTTTCGAGTCGAAATTGTAGATGTCCAAAGTGACTCCGACGAGGACAAACCCATTCCATATCCCATTGTTGAAGAAAAAGAAATAGCAAAAAGGAAGGAAGTTGAGAGCCCGACACCGAAAAAGGGGGCGCAGAAGAAGCAGAGAGCCGTTAAACATATATCAGACACAGTACTCCATGATTATGATTACGAAATAATCGCAGAAAGGGTCACAGAGCAAATGGGAAATCTGATGACTGAGAAGGAGAAAAAGGACAAAGCGATTCAGGAAAGTCTGCATAAGAATCTGACCACGTTGCAGGGGATTACAGAAAAAATAGAAGAAGTACACAAAAGATTACCCTTGCCGCAGGAATCAGAATATGAAGGATATTCAGGAGGAACTTCGCAGTAGAAGACGCCGTAGCTAACCATGACCGTGCCTTTGAAGTCCCGCATTATCCATCTGGATCCCTTAATAATAATGCTGCCACTGCCAGAACAACTATTGTTGGACACGAACTAACCAGTCGAGAAGTTGATTGTGACATACAACGAGTTCACTGTGAAGCTCACTCCGCAGTCGGAGGAATAACTAGGAGAAGTCAAAGTTGAAGATGGCTCGAGGGCGAGCCACATGTAAGTGTTAGGGGCCTGTTGGGCATGACCCAAGTGGGGCATTTTGATCAAGCCATATTTTGGAAATGTGGAGCTAAACGCAATTCAGCGAAAGAAATTTTGGTATAAGTTTTTGGGATGCTGAGAAGTTGCGCGCAGCGCAGCATCAGAAGAGCTACGAAGTTCAGTGTTGTGAGGAAACAACACTGCGATGTGTCCAGTCTATGTGGATCCGGTAAAGCAGAGTGTTGGACAGAAGATGGCACATATTCCAGTTAGATCGTCGGCGGTCTATTTTTGGTAAAGATGCTCCATGATTGCTAGGCGACGGGTAAGGAGTAGAGCGGAAGAAAGCGATTGGTCACACATGCGGAAGAACCACTACCTGAACCAGTCATACAAGACCGTTATAGGAAGAATGGCTTGGTGAAAGTGACCTGTTGGCATGCATGTGACAGGAAGGCCGATAGCAACGTGAGGCATGCACTGAAGGCAGCCACGAAGGAATATTCGCTACCAAAATCCAACAAGTTCGTTTAAGTTGAAAACTGTGATAGTTTGTAAAAACTAAGGGTTTTTTCCTTCGAATTGTAAGACATGACCTACGGGCATGATTTATAAATAAGGACTATTTTGTATGGGAAAGGGTTACTCTTCATTTTGTGTTTTTCTCATTGTTGATTGAATAGATATATGTTAAGAGACATTTTGTAAAGGCTCCGCAAGCTGTGTGCGCAGAGGCCTAGTGAGAGAGAAGAGAGTCTATAGCTGAGTGCGTAGACAAAGAACTATTGTACCGTTCCCAAAGACTAATACAACAACAGTTCTTGTGGACGTAGCTCCCATCCTGGGGGTGAACCCCGTTAAATCCTATGTAGTGTGATTATTTATGTTTGCACTTATCTGTTTACTTACAAATGAATGCTTGTATTCTCATTGATCAGTTGTTATGTTAAATGCTTTTATATGTATTCGCCATGGGAGAAAGATGGGAATAATATGTTAAGTATTGCATGTATGGGTGAAGGGTGAATACACAGTAGTCTAAGTCTATGGAAGTATCAGTTTACTAAATAATCACATGTGCATGTAGAGTTTGGGGTTACATAGCTCTTTGATGCGCAGCACTGGAAGTGCGCAGTATTGTGTTTCTCGTCTATTTGCATTGGTTATAAGGTTAATCGTCAAAGGAAGTAGATGAATGGATAAACACTAAGTAAGGTCATCAGTATTTGTTAAGCTCACATAGGAAGCATATAAGCCAGTTGCATTGTCCTATTATTTGCATCCTGCCCGAACCGCGTAGTCCCTGGATGCGATGGTTGCACAAGCATCTTGGTTTGTAGAAACGAGGACCGCGACATAGTCTATCGTCGCCCTTTCTTCAGTCCGCAGCGCGAGCCCCGCATCGTGCTGCGTAGTAGATCTATTCGACCAACTGATAACATTGTTGTGGAAACCTGATTCCACAGCGCCCCCATAGCTACACCTCAGGTGAGACCTCATCCTGGTCGCAGACTGTTGCTGAAAGGGCCATTGATAAGGGGTTTTGTTGGTTCCTTGAAACCGCGAAGAACCTGGGTCTACATTGGAAACCTCTAGATAAGTTTATAATCCAACAAATGGTTTTGTTCCCACACTAAGAATCCGTGATGAGTTGAAGTTGTGATGTGCGAAGTAGAAGACGTTGAGCTGTGTGTCGACTTTTGGTATCCAGACAAGAATGAAATCTGGGCTTGGTGTGACAAGACAGAGAGATACTTCGCAAGAAAGGAGAATAGACACCTGCATCTCTCCGACATCTAGTGGTTGAACAAATACCTGTGGAAAGATGTTCACGAAGTTTTCTGGGCGTCTTTTGGAAATGAGCTACACGAGTGGTTGTCAAGGCTCGTAGAACAAAGAAACTGCACACCGTGAGACGTACCAACCAAGTGGACACCAAAGCTTATTGAAAGGCTCAAAGCACTAGATAGTCCATTCACGAGAGCAGTTGAATTCTGGGCCGACAACACACTACAGAGATTTGTGATGTAGTTCATTGTGGACATGCTAAAGTCCTACAGCGCAGTCGAAAGAGAGTTTTTCAAGGGATTCAGAGGTAAGTACTTGAACAACCTTAGTTTATACATTAAGATTCATTTGGTAAAGAAAGGTGTCTTTAGAATGCAGTGAAGTTTTGTTTAACTGTGTCATGGTAGATAGTACATATAGTGGGTCTTATGAAGAAACCCATAACTTGAGAAGTGGGAAGAGATACAAATTCGTTGCTGAGAAAAATCTTGGACCACATGGACTCCGCGGAGATACCCAAATATCATGTGAGCCTGATAATAAAACCCCACCTCTGTCAACCACGTATCAACCTATTACACCACAGAACCCGCTGGTTGCAGAAACCGCGCCTCCCTTGTCTCAAAATCCATCAGTTCAGAACTCGTCGGTTGCGAGCACCACGCAACCCACACCGCAGAACATCATTATGGGAAACACCACATGAGTGGGTGCCTAGGATATTCTAACTCAGCTTACCCCATCTTAGGTTGTCCCACTTCAAAACGTTCAACCTCAGGTCATTCCTCAGAGTCTTATCCCCAACACCACTCAGAAAACTATGCCACCTAGAAGGAGGATGGCTAATGATATCAAACTGTCGATATTCAAAGGAATGGGTCTAGAAGACCTTGATCAACACTGGTTTCTATGGGAAGCCGTGTGGAGTGTAAAGCAAGTACAGGATGATGTTGTGAAGAAAGAACAGGTCGTTACCACTTTCAGAGATAGAGCCTTGCATTGGTTCATGAAATATTCACAGGGACATAATAGAACACTAATAGAAATCAAGGATACGCTCTTAGAATAATTTAAGAAGCCGAAGTCAGAGTCACAGTGTATAACAGAATTGAAAGATATCAAGCAGAAACCTAATGAAATAGTTTGGGAGTTTGATCAGAAATTTAAGACTTTGTTGGATCAAGTAAGCTTCGTTATAGCACCGCAACAGCACAATGAATGGTTTATAGCCGCGTTGTTGCCCCATTTTAGACATCCTTTGATGCAACAAAAAGTGGTTTTGCAGGAAGAAGCCTTGGATATCACGATGAAGTTAGAAGCTTCACCAATTGGAGAAAGTAGCACTGGGATGTCTCAGATTCAAAACCAGTTGGCTACCTTGACACTACAACTACAAGATATCAAGAAAGGAAGCAAGAGAGACAAGAAGTCTGGTGTACAGGTTGTAAGGGAGAAGGACACACTAAGGATCACTGTCCTTTATTCCAATATTTCCTTAACATGGGTGGACCAAACCCATTAAATCTGAACCCAGGGCCATGGTGTGAAATTTGCAGAACTAGAGGACACCGACCAGAAGACTGCCACATGATATAGAAATACGTAAGAACACCTAAGAACCTATATTGTAATTTCTATAAATCATTTGGGCATGATGAATCCAATTGCTGCCCATATGAGCTCATGCTAGAAAGAAAGAAAGATATTGAGCATATATATGGAGGAATGTACAAAGTCCAAGAAGAGACTCCATAGAAACAAAATAATGCACAACATGATCAGGGAGCATATAGAGGTCGCAGAGGATACAGCGGGTGAGAAAGGAATAACAGCCCAATGCAAGGACAAGGCTGAGGTCAAGTAATCTGTTATAACTGTGGCCAAGAAGGCCATGTATCTAGAGATTGTACCAACCCATGCACTACCTGTAGTTATTGCAAATCATTTGATCATGTTATTGAAGACTGCCCAGTGTTAGAGGTATAAATGCATAAAAGAAAATGGCTAGAGGCACCGAACCCAAACATTCAGTTGATCGCAACAGAGAGGAGACCTGCAAATCCAAGTATCAACGTAGTGGCGCTACGACAGGGAGAGATGGAGGAGCAGAAGCTTCGACTTTAGGGGACTTGAACATGAATCTGACTCGTCTTGAAACGATATGGATATGAAAAGATGCTGGGAAAGCACCTGCTTTTGACTTAAATAAAAACAGGGAATTCTTTGAAGAAGCACGGGATATCTTCAAAGAGTCAACACCTAAGTCACCATGAATCCCATTGCACAGTGAAATACTGCATATGGAAGATATGCCAGTTGCTTATGACAGAACGAGCGCCGCAGCAGAGACAGGCACCTCTATTGCGCAGTTCCTCGGGAGCTGCATGAAATTGTTGAAGAGTCCAAACGTTATAGTAGAATTGCAGAAGTTGTTAGATCAGTATGAACCACGCAGCGAAATTAAAACTACTGATAGTGCAGTTCATCACATCAAGAAACATAAGAGAATAGGGAGAGAAATGAGACTCAATGCACAGATAGGAGATTATGAAATGGATGAGATCATTCTTGATCTGGGATCAGAAGTAAATGTCTTAACCAAACAGACATGGCAACAGATGGGGAGACCAAAGCTGTTATGGACCTGTCCAGTTGAGAATGGCCAATTAGGAGAAAGTCATACCTTTTGGACGGTTAGCTAATGTGGTTGTTGACATTGATGGAGTGCAAACTCACGCAGATTTCAAGGTTATCGAGATCATGGATGATAGTGAGCCTTTTCATGCGTTGTTAGGTATTGACTGGGCTATGGATAACCTCGCTATCATAAACTTGAAGACAAAGAAGATGATATTCGAAGGAAAGCATCTTAGGTTCATCACACCTTTGGACGCCTCAGACGGAGACACATACAGCGAGCCGATTCAGGAGGAATCCAGGGCTCAAGATTTGGACTGACTATACAAGATGACTGCGAACCAGGAGGATTACATTAATCCTACTGCGGATGGAACACTCAGCTGGAGATGCGACAACTCTTGCATCTCAAACTCTGATGCAGGATTGAAGAACTGGCAAAGTCGTATCAACAAGGAGATGCACGCAGGTTACAAAGTCACTACGCTGGATTGGAAAGGAGGTAAGCCCAATCCCCACTTATGATGGTATATCTAATGTTTCTTCATTTATCAAAGAATATACTGCAGCGATTGCAAATGAGCATCGCTTACCAACACTAAATATGGCACTGCGCGAGACACCTTCCAGATGGTGGGCTGCGCATAAGTAGACATTGACCACATGGGATCAATGCAGAATCAAGATGCATATCAGGTTTGCTGATAAGGTTACACTACCCTTTGAGAAATACAATAGACAGACAGATCCAAAGCAACATATTGAGGTCTGTTCACAAGCATGGGAGGAGAGACCAAAGACAAAATGGGTGCATCTGTTTGTGCAAACATTGGAGGAAGAAATTCCAAAGAAATGGTACTTAAACATGGAGTTGCGTAGGGAGAAAGGGCCGATGAGAAGGGGTTTTGTTGGTTCCTTGAAACCGCGAAGAACCTGGGTCTACATTGGAAACCTCTAGATCAATTTATAAGCCAACAAGAAGGCCAATGACCAAGGGTGCCCAATGACAACAATATCTCTCAATGAGGAGCTAAAGCAGGTTGTTGTTGAAGAGAAATAAATGCAAATGTTGAAGAGCATAATGAATCATAGGTTGAAGTTGTTGCTTCACCATCAACTACAATGTAGGGTGCAAGTTAAGTTCAACTAGAAGATCAATGTTACCATAGGTTGGACAAAATAGGATATGATGAAGGCAATTTATGATGGTGAATTGTTGAATTCAATGGATATTTGGTAATAGTTGTTGAAAAAACATGGAATTGGACCAACACCATTGTGTTATTGGTTGAATGGTCTCAAACATACAAATATTGAAGGACATATTAAAATTGTAACTAAACATAAGGAGGAAGAAATAGTTTTTTGGTGTAAAGAGATATCTCAAATGAGCCATGGGATGGAGATGATACAATTGAACAACAATGTTGCTCAAATTTTTCAGTGGAGATAAAATTCATTCAGAGATGGATTTCCCAACAAATAATGGTGGGAAAGATTCAAAGAAAGACATCTAAAGCTTGTATTATGAACAATGAGAGGGTCTTGAAGGAAACAAAGCTTTGAATTTACACCCTTCGGTTATGACCAAGTTCTATGACACTCTATCTAAGGTATATGAGAAACATTCCTATAGTCCAAAATATATATGGAACTTTGATGACACTGACTTACAAGTTGGAAGGAATTGGGGCATGTAAGTAATTGTCAAGAAATGGAGCATGAATGTGTCAAAAATGCTTCTTAAAAGAAGGGGATGGTTATTAAGTATATTGTGTCGTGTAAATGCATCGACTTATTAATCCTTGGATTTTATTTGTTCATGAAAATTTTTATGTAAAAAACTAAATCAGAAATTGTAAACTAGTAGTATGTATGGTTACACATCTCAATACATGAATGACTAAAAAATTGTTTATAAATTGACTTAACCATTTTGTAGCAATTATATTTAATTTTGTCTCATCCATTAACAAACATTTTTTTAATATTTTTTAGCAACCACGTAGCTTTACAAACCATGGAGAAGATAAGCATTAACACAAACTTTGCCTAAAGCAACTCAAAGATTGCAACCTCTACATGCAAATAGGCATAGACACAAACTTTGCTTTACAAACCATGGAGAAGATAGGCATAGACACAAAATTTGCCTAACACAACTCAAAGGTTACAACCTCTACATGCAGATGGAATATGCAGAGTTCCAAAATTAATGAATTATAATTTTCATACAAAATATCCATTTAAATTTTGAAAACATCGAATAGGCATAGACACAAACTTTGCTTTACAAACCATGGAGAAGATAAGCATAGACACAAACTTTGCCTAACACAACGCAAAGGTTACAACCTAAATATACAGAGTTACCAAAATTAATGAATTATAATTTTCATACGAAATATCCATTTAAATTAAACTTTGCCTAACACAACTCAAAGGTTACAACCTAAATATACAGAATTACCAAAATTAATGAACCTCTACATGCAGATTGAATATGCAGAGTTGCCAAAATTAATGAATTATAATTTTCATACAAAATATCCATTTAAATTTTGAAAACATATTCAGAGTTACCAAAATTAATGACTTATAATCCATTTAAATTTTGAAACTTCCCTAACACAACGCAAAGGTTACAACCTAAATATACAGAGTTGCCAAAATTAATGAATTATAATTTTCATACGAAATATCCATTTAAATTAAACTTTGCCTAACACAACTCAAAGGTTACAACCTCTACATGCAGATTGAATATGCAGAGTTGCCAAAATTAATGAATAATAATCCATTTAAATTTTGAGAACATGCAGAGTTGCCAAAATTAATGAATAATAATCCATTTAAATTTTAAAAACGTCGACAGCAGGGTTCGAACCTGCACGGGCGAAGCCCAACAGATTTCAAGTCTGTCTCCTTAACCACTCGGACATATCGACAGATTGATTTTTGTTTTCGGCATTCTTAATTTAAATCCAAAATGTAATAATTGTAAATTACAGCATGCAATAGCTGTTGCTATCTCATTCTCATTTGACAATAAGGAAATAGTTGGTGGCGAGGGTCACTATAATTGAAACCGAAAAATTCTCGTCAATGAGACCATATTTATCAAATTGTAAAGAAATGTTAGGAGTGGAATTTGAACCCACGCCCTGTCTCGGGCACCTGAACTCGGCGTGGGTTTAGCTTTTGATTTAGACCAGTCACCTATCCTGTGTATAGCAACCTGGATCGAGTGTTAAAATATTGTTTCAGCTCTAGGCAAATCCATAAAATTAACTTCTTGTCGAGAGTGGGATTTAAAGCCACGCCCTTTTGGACCATAACCTTAATCTGGCGCCTTAAGCCAACTCGGGTTATAAACTGTAATATTAAAATTCTGGGGCAATACTTTCAAAATTAAATTTCAATCAGCTTCCCTCTTTCCAATTCCATTTACATCATTTACATCGGCATAGTTTCCATAGCTAATTAGATAAGTAAAGCAGTTCATGAGAGAGAGTTTAGTTTTATTTGGTAATGGAGTTCATCAGTGTTACACCTAATGATGCCCTCTTTGTAGGAATTAGTTTCCCTAGCAAAGAATCGAATCATAGGCATTATGGAGCTACACTAGAGAATTCTAGTAGTAAAGGGAGGCTTAATGCACATCCTCTCTCATTGGCAAATGGTCCAAAGCAACCCTCCGGTCCAAAGCAACCCTCCCAAAAGCAAGGCTTCGTTGGAAACAAGCAAAAGGATTTTGATAAAAGAAAGGAAGTGTCGGTAAAGAATTTTGACAGATTGTATTTCAAGGGGTAGGGTTTTTTTTTTGGCAATGATTTGGATTTGGAAGTGCTAAGTAGTTTTAAGAGAGTTGGTTTAAGCTAGAACTAGTATAGATCTATCTTAAACCCGGATCTATCAAGTACTAAGAGGAATCCAATTTATTGATGTGTCAGTTTTTTTATCTTGAATTTTTTACACATAGAAAAAAAATTTACATCTCATGAAATTGGATCTCTCTCTGTGCTTGATAGATCTGGGTTTAAGATGGATCTATGATGGTTTTAATTTTTTTAAATTTATTAGACTTTATTTTTTTTATTTTATGAGCCGACATGATTTTTTTTATTGATTACATTTTATTTTTGATAATGTAACATAACATTAAGTTACATGACAACGTCTCCCCCATATTGGGTTGTAGAGCACCTCGCTACTCTCGGTGCAATAAGAGTTTGTGAGTGGAACATAACTAAGAAGTCAAAGAAGTGTGTGAAGGGAGGGGTGAGTCCAACTAGGATGGTGTTGTGGGATGATATAACACTAGAGCGATTGTTAGAGTATGTGCTTTGAGTACAAAAATCGCACATATGTTCTCCACACTAATCTCCAAAAAATGTTAGAATATGATCGAAAAATCCTAACCAAGAATTTTCATGAGAGAAGTATTTATGGATAAACCCTCTGGAGGCTTGTCTTGGGGTGCGGTCTTAAATTCAAATTGATGGTAAGAGGGTGGTTGTGCTTCAACTTCATGTCTGAAGAAGATAAATAAAAAATTATGGAAGGAGTCTAGTTCTAGGTATCATCGGTCTTGTCATTCCAAAAATTCACTGGTTGTTTTGGTCTCAGAATAGAGGTAGCATGACACAACTAGCTTGAATCGAACTTCTAAGGCTCCCTATTGAGATGTGGTTGGGTAAGGCTCTCCGAAATATAGATATTGTTTGGGGAAAACAATTCAAATTGACTAGTCCTATGTGAATCTATAAATCAAGTGTGTTTAGTATAGTGGCAAAAATCCTAGTCGAGTTGGATTTAAAAGAAAGGTTTTATGAGAGCTTAGAGATATTCATTGGGGGGATTTTTATAAACATGAAATGTTCAATTATGTCAAAATTCCATTTAGATGTGCATGGTACTGTGTATATGGCCATGTTTCGAAAGAATGCACACAAACCTTTGTTCAAAAAGTGTTGTAGCATAAATATCTCTAGAGGAGTAGAGGTGCTTAAGTGAAAGGAGTGAAAGGAAAATTAACAAAGGAAAATGATTAAAAGAAACAAAGAAAACCCATATTTACCATGTATTTTACATGATGCTAAGGTGAATACAGACATTGGTAGAATTGAAACAAAACCTCTTGATGAGGATGCCTCCAAGGAAAGGAGGAAAGGTAGGGAAAGGTTTCTATAAATCCTCAAGGAGCAACTATGAGAAACTAGAATTTAATGGTATTTAATTTCATGCCCCAAATTTGGCATTGGGTCAAAATGGCCTAATAACATTGGACCTATTCATTAGAGTTTGTCAAATTGATGCTAAAGGTCAAATAATTGCCAAGGAGGAAAATTACTAGTTTCCTAGGTTTGGGGTGGAAGCTTTGGGATTTGGAATAATGGGGATAATAAATTATGTTTGAACATTAGAATGGCATAAATATTTAATAAAGGAGCTAAATAAATATATACAAGTGAAAATCAAAGTGGCATTTGATCATGAAGACACATGAAGGAAGTGGGACCCACATATGGCTAGATTTCCCCATTACACTTGGCATCATTCTCTCACCAATTTGAATTCAAGGTGAATGGTAACATACTTGGGGGAGTCCAAAAGGTATTATTCATGGCATGACTCATCCAAGGTCGAAATATAGAGGAAGAGTAACTCCCATGGAAGAGGAAGAGGCAATTTGGAGTTAGTGAGACACTTGGGCTAGATTCCCTAGCTCTATGACAACAATGATGAAGATGCTATGACACCTATGACACAAATCAGACCTGAAGGCTGACATATGACATATATGACATGTCAGGGCTAAAAATAGACTCCAACAGGGCGCTCAAGGGTGTTAGGGAAGCTAAGATGCTTCCACATGTGATTTGGTGGAAGTGGGAAACTAGGAATTGTTGTACAAGTGGCGTTCTTTGGAATCTCTTTCCAACTTGAGTTGGCATGAGTATCTTGGAAGGAATTAGACCCATGGAGGACATTAGAACTTTATAAATGTCAATAACAAAGAATGAAACCAGCTTTTGATCATTTGTAGAATTTGCAATTACATTTGTGAAGAGGGAGAGCTAGTGGATGACTAGTTTCTTGCCTTAGCCAATTTCGAGGGTGAAAGATTCCCATCCAAGTTGGTAATTGGAAAGGCCATTCAGACCTTTCATTTGGAGCTTTAATGGAGTCTTTATTTTCAGGTGTAAGTTATAGGGCAGCTCATGGTTTCTTCTATTGCAGCTCACTCCTTCAACCATTTCCAGTTTTGATGGCATATTCTTGATCCTTGAGGGAGGGCATTTTTGGTGAGCTATAGTACTCTTTGGGGAAGCTTTTAATGCCCCATTTATTTTGTAATATGAAGTAAATACTCTGTTCTTCATCTCCAGAAAGTTTCAGGTCGAAATTCCAAGTAGAAATATATAAATCTCAATTTTAATGAAAGAACAGTGCCATTTCCCCACTACCTTGTTGTGAATCAATGTAATGCTAATGATTTCGAATGAATGGATGATTCTCTGATATATTTGTGATCAATATACTGCCATGGATGTCTTCTACAAGTTTCATGTTTTGTACTTGATCATTTGAAGCATTTTTACTCAGTTTAGTTGTATTGGGAGGTGAAATAGTGCCATTTCCCCAAGGGTCGAATTAGGGATTTTTGCAGTTGAATGGGAGAGGGTGAGAACAGTTGTAATAATCCATTAATGGTGTATATGAGACTTTAATAACATAATTAACACATTCCATACCTCTGTTAATAAATTTGAGTGGGTTTGGAGGCATTTTGGAAGCCATTTTCAATACTTACCCCAAGGGGATTTGAACCCCAAATTACTAGTAAAATTGCATAATTGGTCCAGAATCTTAAGAGAGTTTTCAGAGGTCTTTTGGTGGCCATATGTCATCCATAAAAATCATATTCAAGTTATAATATCATTCATACACATTCCTTGAATATTTGAAGGCATTTGGAGTCAATTTGAGACCTAGAGACCAATACTAGTCAAAGGAAAATCACTAGTAAAGTTACCTACATTGATCAGAATTGAAAGAGGATTTGCAGAATTATTTTAAAGGTCCAAAGGCATCCCTGAAACACATATTTATGTTCTAATATCATTCATATACCTTCTCAGAAGATTTGGGATCATTTTGGGCAAATTTGGGACCTAGAGATCAAAACTAGTCAAAGGTCAAACTAGGAAAAAAAAGTGGAAAATTGCAATTTTAATAAAATTCCTAAGAAGGGACATTACATTTAAGGATCCCAAGTAGAAGAAGTAGTTGCAAAGCCCAGCATTCAAAGACATCTCTAGTATGTCAAATTATAAAAACCTAGGAAATCCCTCTAACTTAAGGAATGTAAATTTTGATTTAAGGGATGGGGATTATTGTCCTTCCTAGAGTTGAACAAACATCCAATAGAGGGTTTAAAGAGTTCCACACACACATATGAGACTAGTGATGAGAAGGGTTTTCATAATGTTGATAGAGGCAAATAAAATATCCCTTTCCCTGTTTAAGGAGATATATATGAGACTAGTGGTGTGAAGAACCTGCAATAATTAATTAATGCAAATACACGAGATATCAGAAATAACAGAACTGAGAATCACTTTTATATTGATCGCAGGCCACTTCAAGGGGGCAACCTCCTTTGAGCAAGATCAATACAATTAACTTCACCGTGCCTTCATATGCCTCAACACACACTTATATACTAAGTCTAGGCGCCAATACTATGAGTCAAAACCATGGTCCAATACAAACTATGGATCAACAAAACTATGGGCGACTTACAAAGCATATGCGCCAACAACAATAACACAAACTATGGATCAACAAATACTACGGGACGACTTACAAAGCATGTGCGTCCAACAACAATATACTAACAAGGTAAAGACCTAGGTTCCTAACAAGTGGGTTTTCATAATGTTGATAGAGGCAAATAAAATATCACTCTCCTTTTAAAAGGAGTTATGGAGTGTGAGGAAGCCTTGGAATCATCTTCTAGCCTAACATATTCTACAGGGGTAGAAACCTTAGGTATTTCCTCCAAACCTAGGTATTAGCTAAGGCTAATAAAATGGGATGTAGTCCTATGGTGAGGAGGGTATTGAAGGAGAGTTCAAGGATTAGAGAACATAAAAACCCCTACCTCTTCAAATGTAGGGATGAAATCCTCAAATATCCAAGACTTCCTATCTGCATTAGCCAATTACAAACAACAGTTACCTACACATTTACAATTTACAATCAACAATTACCAACAATTGTTTTGTCCTCTATCTTGTCCTAATCCACATGCAAGCAAACTCAAAATACAAATCCACAATTTCTAAAACCTAATTGAAAGCAAACCCACATGTAGATAAAGCAGATGAGGCATGTAAATTGTTCAGTAAAACATAGTAGGTTGGCCTATCTCCTACCATTGTAACTAAAATAAATCAAAGTCAAGCATTGGAAACCAAGAAATGGAGTTAACATGTATATCTTGTTTGATATTTCACATTGTGCATTGCAGGGGCAAACGAGTTGGAGGCATCACCACAACCAAACCATGGAATTTATGTAAACAATGGAACAATTTTCTATTACCAAAGCAGGTAGACAAAATGCTTGGAAAGACCATTGTCAATAGAATGAAAATCTAGGACCGAAATCCCTCCATACTGCAAGCATTTTCCAACACAAGCATTGCAGTGGTGGTGGGTTTTGAAAATGAGAAAGTGAAAAGTATACTATAAAAGCCCAAACAAAGGACAATGCAATGATGGTGGGTTTTGGAAATGGGAAAGTGCATAGTATAAATAAAATCCCAAATAAAGGACAAACTTGGGTAGCTGGCAACCTTAATCATTCACATCACCATAGAAAATGAAGTCTTTATAAAAATAATGGGAAATGAGACTATGTTTTAGCCCTTATAATGCAAAGAATTCATTATGGATTGGTTCCTTTAAGATTAGAGGAAGGCATTACCACAACCAAACCCATCTACAATACAAACATCAATTAGCAACATTTGATTTTTCATATGTCCTTTCCTAACTCACATGCAAGCAAACCCAAAACTTAAAACTCATGGTTTCCAAGACCCAAATGCAAGAAAAACCCACACATATATAAATGCCAAATAGATTTCCATTGAAATGTAATATATTGAAAATCATAGAAGTTAATAAGATAGAGAGAGATAATAAAGAAAATTCATTACCTTTCTTCCATCTTCAAGTTTTTGAAGGTGGGGGATAAGAGATATATTCAGGAAATGACCCAAGGGATATTTCTTTGAGTGCAACTTACATCATTGGGTGCTGCTGCAATTTCGAAGAGAATATGCCTGTTTACCAAAATTAATGAAATGTGAATTTTCAAAATGACATTGAAATTTTGACAACGTCGACAGCAGGGTTCGAACCTGCGTGGGCAAAGCCCAACAGATTTCAAATCTGGTCCGTTAACCTACCTTATTTCGGATTGGCGCCTTCAGTTAGTTGCCCAACCTATCTCGGTTTAGATTTAGACCAGTCAGGTATTCTGTTTGAATATAGAAAAGATGGATTGAGTTTTAAAATATTGTTTAAAGGTTTGAGCAAATTAGTTAAACTAACTTCATGTTGAAAGTGTGATTTGAAGCCACGCCCTTTCGGACCAGAACCTTAATCTGGCAGCTTAGACCAACTCGACCATCTCAACAGTTGGTTTTAAACCCAAGGAATTATTTTCCAAGTTAAATTTCATTAGCTTTGCGCTCGTCCTGTTAACTCGTCGACCTCAACGTAATGCATTTTTTAAACTCCGATTTTTTGAACGTGCTCGCGCTTCATCTGTTATTTTGCAAAAGAAGGCCTGTAAGAAGTAGGAGGCCAATTTTTGTTCGCAATCTCCATAGTGAGATGATAATTCGCTTAGCATCCATAGAAGATGTTGGGTTCGACTTTTTTCATTCTGTGCTATGGTTCTGGCACATTCCAGGAGAAGATTTGAAGCCCATCGGCCATTGATGGAGTGTGACCCAGCTGGTCCGAACTCCTCGGGAAAACTAGGGTTGAGTTCAGAAAATAAGCTGGGGTCTCGTATTTCACTTGATCTGCTGGAAGTAGCCCTCGTGCCACTAATTTGGTTAGGTCCTGTAGTGCCTTTTTCGATTTGATTATTGTTGAAAATTTATTTGAAAGGAATGAATTGCTTGAATGAGAAATCTTTGTCATCCATGAAAGAATTGCATTGCCTTGATTTATCCCTTCTGGTTGGGAGAAGAAACTGGCCGGCGTTGTTGTTGTAGCTGTCTATGTGTCTATGGGTGTCAGCATATTCACAATTTTGGTTAGAATTGAAGCACGACGGCGGATGTTCGGATTGATAATCTGCTAATCTGGAGGTGATCAATCTATCCATATTATCGATGATTTTCTATTTGAAGAAGAAATAGCTATCATCTGTGGATGAATTTCACGCTGTGAACCTATAAACTCTTTTCATTCTCTGGCAATGTTGTTTGAGGATAAATTGTTAGCACTTCTATGGGTTTAGCCGCAGCTTTAGAAAACTCAAATGATAGAATATGAAACTATAGAATCATGCCGAGAAAGCAAATATTATTCCTTAATATGCACCTGGAAGCTTTTAATTTGTCGAGCTCTGTAAAATTGATATAATATATGGGATGGTATTTGTTATTAATCCCTCGCTTTTATTATACATAACTCAAGTAGAGCCCTCGATTGTAACATCCCCTCGCTCACCCAATCCTACCATCCGGAGGGGACGTTGGCCAAATCTGAGTTCTCAATTTTCGCCCCATATCCATAATATGAATTTCAACAAACATAATGTGTGTAGAACATAACTAAATATGCACAACAGAATTCAAATCTATCCACACGCATCTATATGCAAATACAAGCATAAACATTACATGCATCAAATAAAACATTTCAGATTCAAATAAATGAGAATACTTATCTTTAAGAAACGCATATCCAAGCAACTCGATTTGTAAGAGCGTTTTTCCATCCAACCATAGGAACTTTGTCCAGCATATACTCTTTTTGTTGGGAGGCCACCCCCAAGTTGGGCTATGAGGCCACTAAAACGAAGGAAACACCTACAGGATTCTATCTCTCAGCCCACAATCCATTCTATTCTCTGTGCTTAGCCAAATGCTCATACAAAGCTCTACAAGGATCTCAATCAGCCCTCACAGCCTTGGCTTCCACAACACCTTCCCCACACAACACCCTTCTTGCTCAGGCATCCCCTTCACTGATCCACGGTTCTCTTGGGTGATCCATCTTGTTGGGTGCTTCCAATGTGTGCATAGAAGAAGTCCAACTTGGTATTGGCTGCTATAGAACTACCTGCAGCCTCAATCTGTGGCTTCTCAAGCACCTACGGGCAACATAAATTCAAGGCTAAGGGTTCCTAGCTTGCCCAATCCCTCTGCTCACCTACAACCACAATACCCACTTCCCAATCTGCAGCATGTTCTCCAAATTCAAATTTCTGGGTTCAAAACAACATGGTAAGTTCATGGACAACAATGGAGAGCTCTGCGTCCTCCAAATATGCATGTAAGAATGAGACAAATGAGGGTTGACTCTAAGGGATATGGAAAAATGGTGAAAAGACAACTGCCATGACTTCTGGCAGTAGAAGAAAGGACTCCTGACAGTTGCAGATTGACTTCTGTCATGACGGAACTGTCACAAAAGTGCATCCAATCCCATGCTTCAATAACTACATGAGATGATGTTTCCCACCAACCACACACATGCATTAATGATTGGAAAATGGTAAAAAAAAAGGAGATAATTGGCTTATTCTCATCACATGAAATTTTTTTGGGTGAGTTCTAAAGTGGACACTTGGAAGCAAGGATTTAGTCACCCACTGACCCCCTTTCCTCTTCCCCTTGGTGGAATCATAGCCCCCTTTGGTGCTCTTTACACAACCATTATTGGACCATTTTATTATTTATGCACATAATATTTTCATATATTATAAATCAACATAAAATCCAAATAAACAGTCCAAATAAAATAAAAACACCATACATGCCTAGACATTCACTAGTCGGGCCTTGGCCTTGAGCTCCGCACTAGGAATTCACACTAGCATATTTACATAATCTACATAATTTGGATAAATACATTCCAAGTCAAACTAGGGGTATTACATCAATCATATTTTCCAGTAGTCACTTCGAAATCTCATTGTCCTCCGGCTTTGTCTGGGATTGGTGAGAGGATATCTAAGGCTCATAACCAATAAACCAACATATGACTTTAATGAGATTTTTTTTGGATCATGACAAAGTAACAGGCCTAGTTTACAGAAAAAGGATGGCTATATTTACATGTAAGCTCATTACTTTGATTTTTCTCATCGATACCCTTGGTTGTTCCACCATTACCCACAAAATGTTTAGCACATGCTACAACATTAGACCTGGCAGTCATCAATAGATCACTAACTGTGTAAAATACCTATTTCGGAAAATTATGACATAATTGATTGATTGAAAACAAATTCATGTTCTACAAAGATAAATGAATAAAACACAAGGTTTTAAACTGACTTCCCAACTAAAAAAGGCACCCCCTTTGTAGAATTGGTCGGAGGCTTCCCCTGTAGGCCGAGCGCCTGTTGCAATGCAACTTAAACATATCAAGGTAAGCTCATGGGAATATTTTATCATGTCATTTAGCAACTACCTAAATGCATAAACCAACATAAAAAAAACAAGAAGTGGAGTGGCCTTCAATGGAGTAAAAAATTCATCGGATTATCCTCTTGAGAAAACAATATAACATCATTATAATATAATACTATCCAATTGTCCTCAAATGTGTAACATCAAAACCATATTTTCTTTGGCTTGTATGAATATTTGCATATTGGATGACAACAAAATAAAACTGTTGCAATTAAATAAAACTTGTCAATTTTTGCAAAGAAGAATTGGCCAATGACTAAGTGATGATACATTCTAGGAGCCACTATATAGCTCTAGTTGTGATTTTGCGGCAATAAAGGAAACTTGAGAAAACTTCCTATGAAAAAATTTGGGCATTAACCACCTTTCAAGAGGTGGCTGCTTCCATATATTCCCATCTTGGGCATGTACCACCTAGCCTAACTGAATGGCCATGACAACTTTGTTAATCAACACTCCCCTTGTTGAAGTGCACTTCCCACTAGTTGAGTAATCGAACCCTGGTGGGGGCTATAACACTACCCAAATTTTACCAACACAGCTGTCCTCTCATGACTTATTTTGTGGCAATAAAGATAATTGAGAAATTTTCATATGCAAGACTCGGAGAGAATCCTATATGCCATAAGAAAAGGTGTAAGAATTATATTCCATGTTCCCATATAAATATTTACGTTTGAAGGTTAAGGTTGTATTTGAATCCAATCAAACAACTCTTATTCTAAATCGTTCAAATGCAGTTCAGTCTGGGGAAGATAGATTTGGATAAAGCCTCGTAATTCATTACTATGTTCATGAATGTCAGATATTGAAAGACCTGTGTGCACGGTAATTTTTAGGGGCGAAATTTAGCCAATTGGCTATTTTTGGGGCTTTTTTTCAAAATTAAATTCATTATTTTGTGATTTTTACTCTCTAATATTGCCTATATATATAAAAAAAAAATAGTGTAATATTCGCCAAAATTTACAGTTTTCAATAGTAAATTGTATGTTTCATATTTAATTTTCGCCTACCTATCTATATATATGATTTTTTCAATCCAAAATAATTGCCTAGAATACTATACTTAGGTAGATTATTAGTATCCTTAAAAAATACCCTACCTGTGTGGCACAACTTCCTTCCAATCTTTTTAAAACAGAAGCAAATCCTCCATGCATATAAGTTGAAGCATTATGCAATTGCATACTTATCTGTTTTTTACTTTTCTGATTTACAGAGTATTGTCATTTGGTAGATTATAAGAATTTACTTTGAGCCCACTGCAACTTTCAATACATAACCATGACCTAACTGGGATCCTAGATATGATTGTGGTTATAAGTCTGGTTGGAGATAACCGAAATCCCAGTAAACAACTAATATGTATTTCTAGATATTGAATGATTTTCAAATAAGTCATAATAGGGATTAGTATCTAATTCAAATTTTAGACAAATCCAGATTAAGTTGACTTTGGCCTTTATTTTATGTTTGTCATTGCTTTGAAAATTTTTGGATCTTCGATGTAGTTCTTATTGTAGTGCCCCCATGGAGGATCTCTATAAACCTTCCCACACTAAACAAAACACTCTAAGCAATAGAAACTTTCCTCTCAATTTGAATACGTGTTCAGCAAGCACACTCAATGCAAGAGTCTTACAGCAACACATGGAGCAAATGTGTATTGAATGCTAGTAGCTCGAACTTCCAGAGTTGTAGCAGCTTTGATTCTTCTAGCCAATTCAGGATCCATGTATCAATAAAATATTGGTACAACTGTAAGTGAAGCTTCTTGAATGATTTGATTTTTAGCAAGGGAAACTCAAGGATCAACCCGAACCGACTGTTTATTAAGCACCCACATATTCACCCCCATTTTTTATCATCACAGTTCACCTACTCAAAACTTTGTTGCAATGGTTTACATGCTCTTGGATTCCTTCTTCTCCCTCTCATGAAGAGATAAACACATTTGAAAATTCATCATCTTTCATGTAATTTTATTCAAGTTCAACTCTCTCAAAATCATCAACAAATGTATAGTCAAATCCAGCATTTTGTGAAGGACAGTGCCTTACCAAACATGTCTTCATGAGATGATGAAATGGATGTTTTAATCTCCTTATGTTGATGGCCCAAGTGCTAACAACGTTGTCTATGAACCTATTGTGAGCTTGTAATCCCCATAGCATTTTAATTGTAACTTTATTGTCCACAACCAAGTTTAAATCCCTTTCTGGATTTTTAGGTGATAACAAGACCCCTTTGGCCTTGCTTTGCCAAGGTTACTTATATCCATCCATGTCCATCGATATGTTCCATTACAATATTCTTAACAATTGATTTTGTGTGCTTTAAGATTTTTTTTATCAAATTCCCTAGTAGAATGCTATCACCTTGTGTAGGTAGTGGTTGCATTGCAGAGGATGTTATTAGTGAAGTGTTAATTTTAAAATAGAGTTGGATGTATAAGATATAGAATGTTTGTGCATACCCTTATGCCAATGTATGGTTTGGTTTTTTCATTTTGTTGTGTACAAGTCAAGGACAAGCTTTCTGAGAAGTATTATATCATTACATGTTTGTATTGAATTGAATTGTAATTTAAATTGTAGCGAATTGCACTTGCTTGCATTTTTTTTCACAAAAAAATTGAAGGAAGTGCTATATAATTTTGAAACCCTGACCTACTTCTACTATGTGTGTGGTCAATCGACCCATACACTAATTTTAATGAGATGAACCTTGAAATGTCGGTCGGCTTACAAGTTTCTGCTTGGCAATGTTACTTCCAACTCACTAACAAACTGCTACAATGTTGCAATTGATTTCTAAATATAGAAACTCAAGTCTATCCTCTTAATGACTCACTAAAATACATTGTGATATCTCTGCAACAAAATCCTAGATCTTTTGGTCCTGCATCACACATGCATATATGGTCAGCTATTGTGAACTTTAATCCAAAATTTTCTTTTACTCTGGGCACTTAATTCGGATTTGTAGCATGGAGAATATATGTGAAATAAAGGTCCCAATATAATTTGTATAATTTTATATAATTGTATAATCTTTGTTATTCATATATAATGCTAAACTCAAATGTACTTCATTGCCATTGCCACCATATTGCAGAAGATGACAAAGTGTCCTGACTCTTAATTCTTTTAAATAATCAACGTTTACTAGCAAGCTTTCCTCAACTAGTCATGCAGTAATGGACATGAAAGCTTGATAATATAATCTTAGAAATCATTCCCCATTCAAAAAAGAAAATAGCAGACATTCTAATCATTAAGTCCAAGACATCTAAGTTATAAACCATATTTCATAATTCAGGATTGACTTATTGAATTAAGTAATTATTCTACATTCCACAATTACAATGCACAAGTGGAATTTTTGCAATGAGCTTCCTAGTTGACCAGGGGTTAATGCTTTATGTTTAATATTGTTTGTGTTATTCCTCCATTAATAGGGGTTACAACTATTTTTATAGCATTTTGGACTCTGTAGTACTCACCACCAACTTTGAAGATTTTGCAATTTCTTGGTGATGTGCCTTTGTTGCCATTTTATGTGATGTGCTTTATACCTTAATGATTATTAAATAGAAATTTGAAAGGATTATTTTGGAAATATGGAAAATCATGGATCAATTATATCAATGAAATAACAGTCATGCCATAAACATTTTCTATTGGTCTCTCATTTGAGATGAGAAGAACATCAATAAGGTACAATGTGTCCTAACAAATTGCACAAAAGCAAAGACTAAAACAACCTTTGAATATGCTAATACAAAGAATCTGTCTGAAAATATTCATGCAGTCTACTATGTAGGAACTAAGAGATAGTGTTCCTCCTATGTTTTCAAGTGCTTTACAATCATCAGAAGTGCAGAAAAAAACAACATAGCAAAGATCGATCTCAAAATAAAGGTAAGGCTCTTTGCTTTCAAGTTGACATCTCTTTGCCCACACTTCTTTCAAGAGCATGTGCTGGCATGACGTTTGCTAATTGTGGTTATGGGATTTCATCCATGCAAATATGACTAGAAAAACATTGATGGCATAGATTCAATTCTTTGGACAGTTCGCAATGCCCTGCCTTTCAGAGAAACACTTAGCTTCACTTGCATTCTCTTCCTTGGTTCATAATTAGTATGGTTGGAACTTAGGTCATTTGATTCACTCGAGTCTCCATCGCTTGAAGTGTCCAATTTGTCATTTTCACATTGTTTTATAGCATTCCCTTTCACACTTGAAGATTCAGAGGAAGACTGCTACTCTAAAGTCTTGAAAAGTTTTCTTACTGAAAGCAAAAAGGTTGAAATCCTCAATTGTCAATGGGGATGTTGATATCTGAAAATATGGACATCATTACAACTTTAAAATATCCAAAATAAATTTTGATTGAAAACAATACAAATGCTGCAAAACAAATGAATTCAAAACTAAAGCCTGGATGAAAAATTGCAAAGGCATATACTTGATCAGTATTGGAGATCTCATGGAAAGATTTCATTTGACTTGCATCCTCTTCTCCAACTTTCTTGTGGAAAGGTTCATTTCCACATATATGCTTATCAGTAAGTATGGTTGGCCTCCAATGTGGTCTTCCCACTTCTTGTTCTAATGAGAGTATATCGCTAATGAGAGTGGTCTTCCCGATTCTTGTTCAGCCAACAATGCCAATATTTTTCCCTCCTTCAAATGTACATGTAATGCCCAAGACCAAGGGAAATGTTGGATCTATATCTAAATTATTTGCACAATGAATATAATTGATTGCAATCATCAATAACTATGAAAATTTTTAATTCAAAAAAGAAATGTTAACATAGTTATCTTGTCATAAAGAACAACTTAGGCACCTTCAACTCTTGTAATTCCACCTTCCCATGCGAGGGCCAATTAGCTGGTGGCATTAGATATTCTATAACTACCGATGCCTCACTAGGAATGTGCATGTACTATTTGATGCTTCTATAGATAATGTAGGTTGCTAGTGTACCTTGGGTTTAAATACTAAACACCAATGATATGTCCAATGAGACACCATAAGATATGTCTATCCCAACAAAACCTGCACCAGTTCAAATTGTTAGGCATGATCATATTATACAAATAAACACCTAGTAACAACATAAATCTCCCACAGTTGACCTTTAGTTTTATTGTGCACACCATGATTGACAATACTCTTTGGGAGTAGAACCAAGGAAAGACCAGAGGAGCACAGAACAATTGCACTCAATACCTCTAGAAGTTTAATCAACTACTCATTTGCTAACCAACAATGTTCTTGTGTGCATTCACAAGTTCCCTAAATGCCTCACTTGATACCAATAGTTCCTGATATTGCCCATCTTGATGAATCTCCCCATCCAACATCAATTGCAAAAGATAGATTTATGAGTGTAGAAATTCAAAGAAAATTTGCCAAAACTATCAACAATAAATATGTCAAAATTACAGGAATTATAATCATGTGACATCCATTGAAAAACTTTGTCAAAAAGTTGTATACAAGCAATCAAACAGATTTCAATGACTAGGACAAATACTAACCTGAATAGCATGGGAGAAAATTAACTTGGTGTGTTACAAGGATTACTGTCATTTTCGACAGTGCTCCCTTTATGTATTCTTGCACATCAAAATATGTGATTAATAGGATATCAGGAAGCTAAGACAAAATTAAAATCATTTCTATAGAAAGGGGCAACATACAAAAGTTTTAGGCACATAATAATGTGAAAACCTTTATATCAAAAGGAAATCACCATATTAAAATTAAACAAGCTACTAGCAATATGAGCATCAACAACACTGAAAGGATCATCCAAAAGATAAGTATCAGAATCTTGATATAAAGCACAAGCAAGCTGTATCCGTTGTTTCTAGCCACCACTGATATTGATGCCTCTTTCCCCTATTTCAGTTTGATCACCAAAGGGAATATTTTGGAGGTATTTATCCAGTGAAGATAGGATAACTTCCTGATATTTCTACTTATTCATGGGACACCCAAATAGTATGTTGTCTCGTACTGTTCTAGTTTGAATCCATGCAGCCTGAGAAACACATGCAAGAGTGCCATATTCTTGCAACTACAGAAGTAGGGTTGAGAAAATGATAAATAGAATCCACCAATTTAAAAGGTTGACAATGTTAGGGTAAGGGGGTAAACAATTCTTACTTACACTGCGCCTCAAATTTGGTACTTCTCCAAGTATTGCAGCTAAAAGAGTTGATTTTTCCGATCCAACTTCTCCACAAATTGCCAATTTTTTGCCATGTTTAACCTCCATATTTATGTTTCTCAATGTTGGATTCGATGAACTAGAATCCAACTTAGTGTTGCAGAATTGATAACAAGAGAGTAGTTAGAATTATGAAGAAATACTTGATCAACCACCTGATCCTGTTATTCAGTGGCCTTAAGAAAGTTAATCATACGACTTAATGAGACCTTGGATTGAATAATAACAACAATTGCATCAAGAATTAGTCGAATTGGTTCTTGAACATTGCTTGGAGTAAGAGGTATTTTAAAAAGATTGCATGTTACAAAAGTTGCAGTTGAAACCAAAATGGGAGATGACCAGTACAACGACGAATTGTAGGATTTTGAAATTGAACTAGAGCTTTTGTGGTGGCCCTTAACCACTGATCCTGGGTTGACATGAGTCCAGTTTGAAACTTATATTGTAACTTTGCTAATGGAGAGTTACAAAGCATGGTAATGTTGAACCACCAAGGATGAAAGTGTGGCCCATCCAATTGCATGGAAGAGGATGTCTAAAGAAAATATGAGCTGAAGTAATATAACATTGGTAAGTTCCTATGTTCAGTGGATGAACCTCCTACTTCTACAGTGTTCTGAATGCTCCATGGCCGAAGGATTCCATTCGCAAAGGAGAATAGGGGATTACGTTCATGGTAGGATGGGGCATGAGCATGTTCAAAAAATCAGAGTTTAAAAATGCATTAACGTTGAGGTTGACAAGCTAACAGGACAAGTGGGACAAGCGGACGGCCTTGTCAGCCCAAGTTGGTGAAGGGTGGTGGGGTCTTTTGTCTCGATGGGCCTTGCAATCTCCAAGAGAAACGCCAATGAACTGAGTCAAACGATGGAAGGTAAACGCCGTGAGGGGGCTCAATTCTCAACAATGCAAATCGTCGAGAGAATATCCCACTCCCATTAATAGTGTATGTTTATGCATTTGACTGACAAAATTTAGAAGTGTCTTCAGAACTCTTCTAATTTGTATCATTTAAAGAATTAATAAATCATCACACTAGAGGTGGAACCTGAGAAGTAACCTATCAGGAGTGAACTTCGTTATCATCTATTGTCTACATTTTTCATGGTTTGCTTCTTATTTGATGTACTTTTATTACTTATGTTCTCCTTTAAGTTTATTTAATAAAGACTTTTAAAAATTAATTATTGAAGTGAATACACATGCAATTTAAAGTTATATAGATATATATAGATAGATAGATAGATAAATATAGATATGTTATATTGCAATTAAATTTAATCTGCATCTAAAAAAATCATTAAAAATGTTAATGAATTAATATATTATAATTAATATAAAATATAACATTAAAAAAATTAAATCTTGATAATTTATAAAGGGAAGATTTTTATCTATTTGAATGATCTTAACTAAGTTTCTTTAATATTTATTATTCCTTGTCAAGGCAAAGATATACCTTTCATTTAAAAGTCAAACTTTTTGACTTTATCTTAATTCTGTTATTTTTGAAAAGTTTTAAAATGTTCGAAAAAAAATAGCTATTAAACTGAATTTCTGAAAATTTAAAAATATATTTTTTATTTTTTTAAAAAGAAAATCATGTTTTTCTATTGGTGAAATTCACTTTGACATAAATCCCTACACCATTTTTTTTTTTTTTTTTTAAAATATATAGAAAATAAAAAATTCAAGATTTTGACACGTAATCAACACAGTACAAAAACACGCGCTATCTCCCGCCCCATTGAATCTGGTCGTTATGTTGTCCCTAGTGTCTGAATTTCATGTCACCTGCCTTTCGATGCTGTCGGAGCACCCTGAGGCGACCACAAACATGGCACGCACCAGTTCTGGCTTCAACAGAGAGGTGGCAACAAGCAGAGCTCGCAGAACTTGGATAGCATGAACACTTTCATTATAGAGTTGTGTGTTTCCAAGTGAACTTGGATAGTATTGTCCATGGATTTCAATAATCAGATCTGAAAAAACACCGAAACTAATAGAAAACATTTATATACACAAAGAAGAGAGCTCGTAGAATAGCTTTGTTAAAAATGGTTCCCCTTCTTCTGTTGTGGGAGGAGGGAAAATTGATATTTGCAGCATGGCTGAGATGTTGTAAACATAAGATTCCGTGCAAAACTCAATCTCAGAAGACTGTAGATAATTGCAGTATTTTCTACATGGTAAATCCAATCACCCATGAAAGACACTAGGGTGTAGTTTCAATGCCATCCAGTGCTCATTTGAAATCTGCGAGTATTAGTGTTGTTGTTTTAATGCATACAGTGTGGCATTCAAATCTCTGAGTATAAACTTCAAACATTTTATTTGTACATGCAGAGTACAGATAGGTATAATACAGAACTTGTGACCTTTTATTTATGGATATACGGCATTATCCAAAACATAACTTCTGTGTATGACAAAGCTATTTATTATTCTGGTATATGGGAATTATTATTTATTTATATATATTTGTTGTAACGGCTCAAATCCCGTCAATCTATAAACTGTTTCTGGGACATGATAAAGTAAAAAAGGTAAGAGAGCTGAAAGATATGAACCATGTAGCAGGAGACTCTGCAGGGTTTTTTGATGGAGCATGTGTGAATAATGGCTGTGGGATGGAAGGTCACTTCAAATATCTAGATAAGGAATTGTTTTTTCAAGTAAACGAAGGAATTGGTACCAACAATCGTGCAGAAGGGTTAGCATTGTTAATTCTTCTACAGCAAGCTAAAGAGCACTCAGTGGACATATTCAGAATTTATGGGGATTCTGAATTATGGATAAAAAAATGAACAAAGAGATCACTTTTCAAAATCATGGATTGCGGAATCTAGGCAACATGATAGATCTTTTGGTGCATACCTTTAGGAAGGTGGATTTTGTTCATATCTATAGAGAACAAAATGAAAACGCGGATGGTTTCTCTAAAGCTGGCATATTGGAAGAAGAAGGCAAATGCAAAACTACTATATCTAGTCAAGAACATCAAGAGCTCTGTTCAATTTGAACTTTTTTATGTAAACAGAATAAGTTTTCTGGAACAATTTAATCAGTTTTTGGAACAATTTTAGAATTACATTTACTACTATGTAAAAGAAGTTTATCAGTTTTTCTACTAAATGCAGCTTGGAAAGCACCCGAGGAAGTTCACTATGATCAATGAAAATGAAAATGAAAATGAATTTTTTTCTTTTTCTTTTTCTGGAAAAAAATATATTATATGTTTAATTATTGATAAACAATATGAATTTATCGCTTGGATATGAATACTTAATCAAAACATAAAATGTATGTATTCAATCAGAAATATTTAACAAAGTTATATTTTATTCTTGTATATATAATTGTCATGATAAAGTTAAAAAAAAAATATTATCATTATCTAGTGGAGATTGAGATTACTCACAAAGTTATCTTTTATTCTTTTATTCAATTCATTAAGACTCATAGCTATCAAATTCATTAAGACCCAAATGATATACTTATTCGTAATAGATACAAAGATTAAGATTTTGAGAACAATAAAAAATATTAACCATTTTACTTTATAACTGAAGAATATCTAAAAAATAATGTTAAAATGTTAATATTAGTTAAATTTTATAAAGCTAACATATAATTACTTTTATTTGGGGTGAAAAAAGAAGTATTAAAGCAAATTGCATTAGGAGGAAAATTAATTAGCAATTCAAGTTCATCTACCCTCATCATGATCTATTTTTTCCAATTTAGTTAGTTCGAATCCATGTTCATTTGTCATCTTTTATCTTAATATTTTATTTATTCATAAAGAGAAGAAATTAAACCATGAATCTTCCATCTATTCATAAGAATAGGAAAATGTTTTTTTAGAAATAGAAAACATTTACAATACTCAACAACATGTTTTTCGCTCACTCGTTGACCACATAGCAAGGTGGGTTATCTCCACTCCGAGCCTTGCCATGAATCTTGCCACTGTTGATTCCTGGCAATCCGGACCACATTCATGGCTTCATTATCCATGTGACCCACCATGACGAAAAATCTAGGTGCGTTTGTTTCGTCATTGCTTCCCTCACCCAACTTCTGTATCCTAAGCCCATCAAAGTGAGCCATCATTGTGTTCAATACTGACTTCTAAATTGTATAAGATGATACATCCTTCGAAGGGGATGATGGGGCTCTCTAACTAGAATTCGATCTCAATGTAAAAATTGTGTATCCGCTTTAATTAGGCCACGAATGGGGTAAACCTTAAAAAACCACATGGCACCGCATTTTGATTATGCTAATTGATCGTGGTGGCTGCAAATGATCTCGGGAGCTCCATATCTGCCCACTTGTTCACTTGTTCTAGGTTTGGAATTTGCAAAATAGTAAACCCGTCAAAAATGACCATTACAACGCTATATCTAAACATTGAACATTTTGATAGATTCTTTGTTTTTATTAGCAAGTTCTTTGTTTTATTTGATAGATGGTAGAAAAAATAGCTTATATTTAATGGGCAAAATGCTCTTTTTATCAAGATTCACTTTTTGATAATTTGTTTGTTTTATTTAACCGTTAGTAGACAAATAAGCTATACTTGCAAAATGATCCTCATCAAAAGCCAACACTGTGAGAAAAGTGAAAGTGGTAAAAACACTTTTCCCCATTTTTATCTTTTTTAATTATTAAAACTTTTTTTTTCATAAATTTAATTATGTTATTAATGTCTGAAATCATTGTTTCCATAGTGAATTCAGTAAACATCTGAAATCATTGTTTCCATAGTGAATTCAATAAACATAGGAGCTAAAATTAATGTTGTATTTGTTACGGGTAGTAATCGTTCTTTTCATTGAGGTTTGATTCAGATATAATATATAATGATGTGAATGATTCAAACAAGTGTACTGTTGGTGAAATTTACAAATACCGAATAGAATCGGCTTTGGAGTGGGAGATGCACAATTGTTGGTGTACGTGATTTGTAGGAAGGGAAAGCCCAGGCAAGTAGGAGTCAATGAAGGCATTAAAAACGATGACTTGTAACTTGTTTCCGGGGATATTCAAATGGGTGGTGGAGATAAATAATAATCTTTAGTTGAACATATTGTCCTTACAGGCCGCATCCCAATAATCTGTAAAGAAGATTGAGTCCTCCTTAAGGAAAATCTGTTGGATTTAGAGACGTCTAATTACAATAATTAAGTTGGACATACGTGCATTATGATTATGATATCAAATACTGTCGCAAGATTACATTTATGTAATGATTAAAATATGCCAAACAATGTGATTAATTAAGTCATGGCATTGTACGTATTTAAATAAGGTTTTGGATACAAATACATGTATAGAATAATGTTAATCAATTATAATTGTTAATGGACCGATTATAGTTGATTAAAATAATAGCAGTAATAAAATTGAGCTAAATAAGGAAATCAGAATTTATTCTGATTTATTTCAGTTTTTTCTGAAGTTTCCCAATTTCAAGTTTTTTATAAAATCGGAAATTCCAGATTTCTTTTTAGACTTGTTTCCCAAGTATTAGCTAAATTTCAGCAGCCCTAGGATTAGAATTTTTCTTTGGCACTCCTATAAAAGGGCCGAGTCTCCAAGGCTTGCAATCATCCAGAAAAATTGTCTGCTCCATTTGAAGACATGATACTCTCCAGAGAAAAGGATTGCAAGTTCTTGGAAGGATTCGAGAGCCAACAACTCAAGTCAAGACCAGGAGCGTATCAACCCAGAGCCTTGGAAGCTGTCCGCGACCTTTGAAGATGGAAAGTAAATTCCGCTGTGCATTAAGCTTGATTTCTAAGTTCCGCTGTGCATTAAGTTTAATTTCTTGCATAGGAGTAGATCTTGGTTAGGGTTTAAAGTATTTAGTTATACCCACAAGTAAAACCCTTCAATTGGTATCAGAGCAACCCTTGTGTAAGAATTGCAGTTTAAAATCCAAGTCTCCATGGCTGAAATTGCTGCGTGTGATCCCCTGAGTATGAGATGCGTTTTCTATGAATTGCTGTGTGTGAAAACGATTATGAAGTATTGACTTTTTAAATTCTTTTATAATCTCTGTTTGGTGCTTGATTTTGAGATCTGGGGAATTAATTTTATTCTCTTATAATCGCTGATGGAAGAGGAATTTTTTAGTTTTCCTTATGCGTTTGTCTCTCTTCCTTACTTAGCGTGAGTATTGATCCCTGCACACAGAAAAACATTCCTTTTATTATTTTTATTGCTGTAAATCGTTTTGGGGAAAATGATACCTTCCTGGATCACTAGATAATAAATATGCCTATGGTTTGGCCTTGGCATTGATACCTGGGGATCATTGGTGCTGAGTGGGGCTTGGCTTGCATAGTGCAGGGGATTGGGAGCTTGATCCCATATATTTTATACATTTTGTGTATTCGTTATTGCAATCTTAATGTTCAGGTTTGCACAAGTGCAGATGACTCCCGATCTCTGCTATTATTGTGTATGCACTTTATTAATCGTTCTGGGGGAGGGAGATTGCTTAACAATGCAGAGATAATTCATTTGTTTGCTGAAAGTATTTACATCTGCGCAGGCCTGAAGATAATTCCGGTTTACTTTTCTTTGATAGCTTGATAAGAAGCATGCATGTTGTTCTTTTGCTAACCGCGCAGGTGCTTGAGGTAGATCCCCGTGCTTATAATGGGATTACGATATTGTTTCCCTGCTAGGTGCCTTTCAAAATTATTGTGCAGAGATTGGGAAGCTCTGCTATCTGGGCATGCTTCCGCTTCTTTAATTTCCCTGTACATATTTTCTTAAGATATAGTATGCATTTATGCCCTTGTTGCGTAGCAGAGCTACCTTGTACCTTTTTTATTTGTTTGACGGCTGATCTCGATCTGGCAGTGCTCGCTCTCTCGTTGAATGCGATCCATGTGTAGACGGATCTAGTATTAGAATGCAATCTGGGTAAATGATCATTGTTTCCTATTCGGTCAACGTGGTTTGATCTCTGAGCATTGTATCTTGCCTCTTACCATCTCGATGTTGTCTGCATCTTGTTTCTACCATCTTAATTTTAGTATTTCTGAATGTGATACTTTCTTTTTAGAGATGTTAATATTTTACTTGAACAAGCACATATTATCAACTGCTAAGGGTGATGTATAACAAATAAGTTGCAACACACATATGCTAGCAATGTCTAGAAAAGCATTTGGGGCTTGGTGCACCAAGTCCGTTAGTGACCTGCCTTCCCCACTTGACTGGCCTGGTCGTTAGCAAATGGATATGTCAATCTGGCCCAAAGGCGGAAAAGACAATAAGGTAATGATTGCGCCCAAAGGTGTTTTTCATTATTGGCTAAAAGATTCAATGGAGCACATAATTTAATTTGGGCCTTTAGATGGATTTTAATTTGGGCCTTTAGATGGATTTTAGAATTATGATTAAAGATCAAATCGTGATGCATAATATCTAATTTTTCCTTTTGTTCTTCAATTTTCAGATCTAAACATAATGTCAAATCTAAGTCAAATTAAGCCCCTCATGGGGAACAATTTCAAACAGTGGGAAGAAAAGCTGAAATTAGTCTTAGGGATCATGCAATTGGACACTGCACTGAGATTTGATCGCCCCAAGCCCAATAAAGAGGGTGAAGAAACCCCCCAAGAGAAGGCTGATATTGATAGATGGGAGCATTCAAATCGCATGTGCATAATGGTGATGAAGCAAACGATCCATGAGACTTTTCGGAGCATAATACCTGATACAGAGACCGGCGCTATTAAATACCTTAAGGCCCTTGAAGAGAAATTCACAAAGAGTAAAAAGACTGAAGTTAGTACACTCTTTGTGAAGTTGGCAACAATAAAATACAAGGGAAAAGAAGGAGTTAGAGAGCATGTTATTGAGATGACAAGACTGCAACCTGCCTTGAAAGGGCATAATTATGACATCTCTGATGAAGTTCTCATTGAGTTCATTTTTCTGTCTCTCCCGTCCAACTTTAGTCAATTCAAGATGACTTATAATTGTCAAAAAGGGACGTGGACACTACCTAATTTTGAGGCTCAGTTGGTGCAGGAGGAAGAGAGACAGAAAATGACTAAGGGGGAAAGTGCTCATGTAGTAACATCTAATCCTAAGGGTAAAGGCAAGAAGCGCAAGTTTGTTGCCAAGGTAGCTGCAAACAATGCCGCGCAGAAAAGCAAGAAGGAAGATACTTCTGCGAAAGCAGAAGAAAGGAACTGTTTTTTCTGCAAAGCGTTAGGACATACAAAGAAATTCTGCACTAACTATCATGCATGGTTGGCAAAGAAAGGTATGTCTCTTGCTTTAGTTTGTTCTGAAGTTAATTTAAGTTCTGTATCTAGATATACTTGGTGGATAGATTCAGGTGCAACGACTAACATCAGTATGTCGATGCAGGGTTGCCTAAGCCATCGCAAGCCAAATGAGGCGGAGCGCTACGTTTACGTAGGAAATGCAACAAAGTAGAAGTGAAAAGCATAGGAAAATTTAGATTATTATGTAAGACAGGATTTTATTTAAGTTTTGATGCTTTAGTGGTTCCATCTTTCAGAAGGAACCTAATTTCTATATCTTATTTGGACAAAAATGGTTATGTATGTTCATTTGGTAATGGAAATTTCAGTTTGTGTCAAAATTCTAAGCTTCTTGCTTCTGGTATCCTGTCTTCTTATGATAATCTTTATTTTCTAGATATAGACACTTCACATTCAGAGGCACTGCATGTAGATAATAGAAAACGTAAATTAACTTGCGAGAAATCTCCAACATTATGGCACAAGCGATTAGGACATATCTCTATGAAAAGGATAGAACGTCTTGTGTCTAATGATATTCTCCAACCTTTAGATTTTACAAACTTAAGTGATTGTGTGAATTGTATAAAGGGAAAACAAACTAATAAATGTAAGTATGATGCGAAAAGATGTAATGATGTCTTAGAATTGATTCATACGGATATCTGTGGTCCTTTTCCAAAAGCTACAAGAAATGGTCACCGTTACTTTATCACATTCATAGATGATTATTCAAGATATGGTCATATTTACTTAATAAAAGAAAAGGCGGAAGCATTAGACGTGTTCATAAAGTTCAAAACGGAAGTTGAGTTACAACTTAACAAACGTATAAAGTCCATTCGTTCTGATCGTGGTGGTGAATACTACGGTCGTTATGATGGATCAGGAGAACAACGTCAAGGTCCCTTTGCAAAATACTTAGAGGAATGCGGAATTGTGCCTCAGTATACGTTGCCAGGTTCGCCTGCAATGAATGGTGTTGCTGAACGGCGCAATCGCACCCTTAAAGACATGGTGAGAAGTATGATTGCTCGTACAACTCTACCTGAGAATTTGTGGGGAGAAGCCTTAAAGACTGCAGCATACATACTTAATAGAGTGCCTACTAAAGCAGCTAACAAGACCCCTTACGAGTTATGGGTTGGGCGCAAGCCTAGCTTGAATCATTTGAGAGTTTGGGGATGTCCATGTGAAGCTAGGCCTTATAAGCCAAATGAAAAGAAACTGGACGAAAGGACAATTAGTTGTCACTTTATAGGCTATTCTGAACGATCTAGGGGATACAAATTCTATAATCCAACAGAACATACAGTTTTCGAGTCAGGAAGTGCGAAATTTTTTGAGGATAATGAGTTTGTGGGGGGAGATATGACAAAAGATAGTATTTTTGAAGAAGAAGAGACGAATGCGAATGAGACTATGGACCAAATTCCTGGTTTTGTTCAAATTCCGATTGCGTTTGGAAATACATCTTCTGACAATATGCAAACTTCATCATCACAAATAACTCAGTTAGAAACTCAACATGGAATAGAGAACACAAATGGACCTGAACCCAACCCAAACCCTGACATTGACATGACAAATGTTGATGGCCTAGGGCCTGTGGGAGATTCAGAAATTGATAATGATGTTCCTCCTCCTATTGAAGATCAAGTTGTAAATGAACCTCAAGAAAATCTAGTACCTGTGCCAATTAGGAGATCTACTAGAGAGAAAAGATCTACACAATCTAAGGATTATGCATATCTTCAAGAACATGAGTTTGACATTGGCATGTTTGAAAATGATCCTGTTAATATCAAACAAGCTGTGGAAAGCTCTAACTCTCAAATGTGGATTAATGCCATGAATGAAGAGATGAAATCTATGTATGACAATGACGTTTGGGATATCGTTCCGTTGCCTAAAGACAAGAAACCCGTTGGTTGCAAATGGATATTTAAGACTAAGCGGGATTCTAAAGGCAATGTTGAAAAATACAAGGCACGTCTTGTTGCGAAAGGTTTCACACAGAAAGAAGGCATTGATTATAAAGAGACTTTCTCTCCAGTTTCATCGAAAGACTCTTTAAGGATTATATTGGCGCTTGTAGCACATTATGATTTAGAACTTCATCAGATGGATGTAAAGACGGCGTTTCTCAATGGTGACATTGATGAAACGATCTATATGAAGCAGCCAGAGAACTTTGTATCAGGTGATGCAGGGTCTATGGTTTGCAGACTTAAGAAATCTATCTATGGGCTAAAACAAGCATCTCGACAATGGTATCATAAATTTCACAAAATTGTTAGCTCATTTGGTTTTGAGTCTAACATAGTAGACGAATGCATATACCTTAAGTTCTGTGGGAGTAAATTTATTTTCTTGGTTTTATATGTAGATGACATATTGCTTGCCAGTAACGATAAGGACATGTTGCATCAAACTAAGAATTTTTTATTTAAGAACTTTGAAATGAAAGATCTTGGTGATGCATCATTTGTTCTAGGGATTGAAATACTTAGAGATAGATCTCAAGGTATTCTAAGGTTATCCCAGAGGAACTATATCGATAAGATTCTAACAAGATTTGGCATGGAAAACAGCAAACCAGGAGATACCCCTGTATCAAAAGGAGATAAGTTTAGTCTAAAACAATGTCCCCAAACTGACTTAGATAAAAACATCATGAAAGATATTCCCTATGCCTCAGCCGTGGGTAGCATCATGTATGCACAAGTATGCACGCATCCGGATATTGCGTTCATCACTGGAATGCTAGGGAGATATTTGAGTAACCCAGGTATGGAACACTGGAAGGCAGCCAAGCGAGTGTTGAGATACCTAAAGAGAACAAGGGACTATATGCTCACGTATCGGAGATCGGAACAGCTCGAGGTCATTGGATATACTGATTCTGATTTTGGAGGATGTGTCGACAGCATGAAGTCAACATCAGGATACATCTTTATGATGGCAGGCAGTGTTGTGTCATGGAAGAGCGCTAAACAGTCATTGGTAGCCTCCTCCACTATGGCAGCTGAATTTGTTGCATGCTATGAAGCATCTAATCATGGTGTATGGCTGAAGAACTTCGTCACAAGTCTGAAAATTGTGGATTCTATTCAGAAACCACTCAAATTATTATGTGACAACAATTCAGCAGTGTTATACGCAACCAACAACCGAAGTTCGTCAAAGTCAAAGTACATCGATATTAAGTTTTTGGTTGTAAAAGAGAGAGTGCAGAATAATGAATTATGTATAGAACACATAGGTACAGACTCCATGATTGCTGATCCTCTTACTAAAGGATTACCACCCAAGAAGTTTCACGAACATGTTGCCCGTATGGGTGTAATATCTATTTAGGATAGTTAGAAAATGTGGGAGTCTGAATATGTTTTAAGTTTTGTTTTTGATGTTCTATGTAATGCAATTGTAAACAATTTTTGATGATATATACAAGTTGCATTCAGTTTCAGTTTTATTATTTCTTTCTTTAAAATTTAAACTTTTGACCTCATACAGTAAAGTAAAGGTGACTCAATTAGAAATAGGCACGTCTAATCACACTTGCGTGTAATTTCTAAACTATATGTCCAAATCAGATTCATGTCATTCAGTTATGTTGGCAGCGTGATTTATGTCGGTTTAGTTGCGAATAAATGTGATAAGTGCCGCTTAAGTCCTTTGTTAGCATAATTGATGGACGGAATTGTTTAAGAAATACGATAAGTAAAGATAGAAAGGTTGCATGCAATAAAGCTAAGGATATATAATCAAAAGGTTGCACTTGTCCATGTGGGAGATTGTTGGATTTAGAGACGTCTAATTACAATAATTAAGTTGGACATACGTGCATTATGATTATGATATCAAATACTGTCACAAGATTACATTTATGTAATGATTAAAATATGCCAAACAATGTGATTAATTAAGTCATGGCATTGTACGTATTTAAATAAGGTTTTGGATACAAATACATATAGAATAATGTTAATCAATTATAATTGTTAATGGACCGATTATAGTTGATTAAAATAATAGCAGTAATAAAATTGAGCTAAATAAGGAAATCAGAATTTATTCTGATTTATTTCAGTTTTTTCTGAAGTTTCCCGATTTCAAGTTTTTTATAAAATCGGAAATTCCAGATTTCTTTTTAGACTTGTTTCCCAAGTATTAGCTAAATTTCAGCAGCCCTAGGATTAGAATTTTTCTTTGGCACTGCTATAAAAGGGCTGAGTCTCCAAGGCTTGCAATCATCCAGAAAAATTGTCTGCTCCATTTGAAGACAGGATACTCTCCAGAGAAAAGGATTGCAAGTTCTTGGAAGGATTCGAGAGCCAACAACTCAAGTCAAGACCAGGAGCGTATCAACCCAGAGCCTTGGAAGCTGTCCGCGACCTTTGAAGATGGAAAGTAAGTTCCGTTGTGCATTAAGCTTGATTTTTAAGTTCCGCTGTGCATTAAGTTTAATTTCTTGCATAGGAGTAGATCTTGGTTAGGGTTTAAAGTATTTAGTTATACCCACAAGTAAAACCCTTCAAAATCAACTAAGAATCGTTTGCAAACGTTAATCTCGAATCAATAAATCTACACCAACAAACATCCCCATATTTTGTGTGATTTATAGATAGTTTTCTATGGTGAACTAATAAAAAATTTCACTAATAAAAAATTTCACCCTAGTATACACATATATCTCCTATCGAAAGATGTTGCTAGGTAGAAGTGATGAAGCTCATATAAGATCATTGGTTGTGGAAATGAATATGAAACTACAAATTCTGATCCTGAATTTAATTCACATACAGTCTCAAACCATAAATGAATAACAATTTCCAAGTAAATAGTGATTAGAATCGTATTTCTTGAGTACATATTTAGCTTGCATATTACCAAGGACGAGCTTAAAAAAATGAAACAATTTATTCCATTAAACATGGAATGAAAACCATAAGAATGAATTATGACTATCTTTTTTGGGAGTGATTCTTTAGTTTATGATTCCAAGAACCCTAGCCTTCAATGTTGGGTAAAGATTTCCATGAGTCTACATAAATAATAGAAGATTACTTATCAACGCTACAACCACCTGAAGATGTATATTTTTTTCAATTTTTAAGAAGCCGGAAGTTGAAGTAGCATACCGTTATACTGCCAGTAAATAAAAAAATTATAATAGTAAGAGAGATTACCTATGGCACGGTCTCTAAAGTCCTTTCCTTTTCCATCCCCAGTGAAGATTTCTAAGAACAATGAAAAGCAAGGAAATTACAGTGTTAGAAAAATATCAATCCCAAGAATATACAATGACCAACAAAGAAATTAACTCCAGAATGTTGTTGATGTAGTTTACCTTTAATCGTAAAACTAATCAGCTTGTTGAGACCGAGACTCATTTCATACTTGGCACAACTCTCCCTGCGAACCTCTCTGTAGAAAGAAGTAGAGCAATAGCTCCGACAAGATGGGTTCCTATAGCTCAACAAGATGGCTTCATATGCTTGCAAGGTGAGAACCCATCTAAAGTTCGAGGAACATACTCAGGATGAGATCTCCTTGTCAAAAGCATCCACATAGCAAGTTGGGCGCTCTTCGCTTTATGTATGGGCATTTATCTTCAATCTAATTCTTAAACACAAAAGGCTTACCCAGCCTCCTAAAAACGAAACACTATAAAAACATGTTTGCAACAATACAACGATGCTCTCTCCAAACAACAGATGTGATTCACAACAAGCGGCTCTACCAATTGAACACTGCATTTACTCTCCAATGGAAATGACAATGTCCAATCATTCAGATATGAGCTTGGCTAGATCTGCTCTTTACATGAGAAAAGACATGCTGGTTCTCAATGCATATATCTCTCCTCTTCCCTTCACTTCACGCCATCTCGGAGCTCTAAAACTATACTGCACTACCTCTTCCATCTTGCATATATCTCCCCTCAGTTCCCATCTGGGAACTTTAAAACTATAGTGCACGCCTCTTATGAACAATGCCTTTGATATCATGTGTTTCATTGATGCATGCTCTAATTGGTAGGGAACTAGCTGCTTGCAGCTTTCTCCCTTGTTAATTTACAAACAACTTTGTTTATTAATTAACGATTATATATTTGAGAACTAACCTAAGATCTAAAATAAACTTTTAAAACGAGACACCTTTGTTTATTTATTAAAGACTATATATTTGAGAACTAAGAACTAAGCTTAGATTGAAAACAAACTTTTAAAATAATATAAATGAAGAGAGGCATGATTTATGGTGGTTCATGATGGGATTCATGTTCCTCTATCAAGTTTACGAAATCTTAAATGCTAAGTGACATATAAGAATTGATGATATTATGTGTTTTCAATAATTTGAAATTCAAATTGTTCAAAAAGCATTCATATAAGATACAAAGTAAGAGGGATGTTTTTAATTATTTTGAGATTGGTTTTAATATAATATATTATATTGTATTCTATTCGAGTGAATGAGGCTAAGCAGACCACCGATTTATCTGAAAATTCACCATCACGAGCCCTTAGAGCAAACCTTCCCGAGAATAGGGTTACTTAATGTTTTTATTTTCTTTTAACATCCGTGGGATTGGAGGGGATAGCAAGGTTAGGGCCATCTACAGATTCCTGAAAACTACTAGCCTTGACATTATTTTAATACGGGAAACAATGTGTTCTGCCTCACGCGCTATCGATACTTTTTCTAGGATTCTTCCTGGTTGGAGTTTTAGTGCCATCGATTCCTATGGCATGTTGGTTGGTCTATTATCTGGGTGGAACCCTCATACTACGACCTTCAATTCCTTTGGGACGATTGGGGGACTTTTTCTTGAAGGTCATTTTCTTAATGACAGTCTTGATCTTGTTGTTATCAATATATATGGTCCCTACAAGGATAGGGAAGATTTATGGGATGCTCTTGATTTAGTTGGGATCTAAAAATACCCAATCTGATTATTGCAAGTGATTTCAATTTCACGCTCTCTACTTTTGAGGTTTGGGGTTCCCATGGTCATGATGATGATGATTTAGCAATTTATTTCAGAAATTTGCTACTGAGGTCGAATTTGATAGATGTTACCCCTTTAAAATTGGGTGCGACCTAGAGTAACAAAAGGAGTGGACATAATTGTATTAGTAAAATATTGTACAGGTTTTTATTAGCAGAAACACTGGAAAGCAGACTCCAAATATTTAGGTCATGGATTGAAGTCTCCAATATTTCGGACCATCAAGCTATTATGCTTCAAATAGATGATTTTTCTTCCAAACTGTAGCGACCCTTCAAATTTAACAGTACTTGGATGCAAGATTTGGATTTTTGCTCAATGGTTAGAAATTTTTGGTGTTCAGTGAATATTCCTGGGGATTTGAATCCGATGGATTATTTATGTTTCAAACTAAAATGCCTAAAGCAGAAACTATAGAATGGGAAAATTCTAAAAAGAAGAAAGATCAGGCTGATTTAAAAAAGATTGAGTTTCAGATGAGGGCCTTATTAAAACACAATTCAGATGGAATTTTTACTGATGAAGAGAATTTAATCCTGCATAGGTTGGTGGATAGGCATGAGCTACTTACGGTAAGAGGAAATCTATTAGAGATTGAAAAGAAGGGCTACTTGGATTGCCCTCGGAGATGAAAACACAAAAAAAATCATCATCATGCTTCATATAGGAGGAGTATTAATGATATTTGGGATATTCATGATCAACAAGGAAATTTAGTTTGTGCTCAGAAGGATTTGGAAAAGGATACTAATTTACATTTCAAGAAACAGTTCTCGGATCCAAACTTGAATAGAATTGGTGATCAACTTAAGGTATTATAACATTATCCTTTCTTCTTTATGATTGAGGAAGGAAGAGAGGTTGGAAAACTAGTCACTTTGGAGGAGATTGAGAATGTACTTAGGGCCTTTGCAAAAGATAAACGTCCATGCCCAAATGGGTGGACTGTTGAACTGTTTATTAGATTTTTTGATATAGAAAGGGTTGTCATCTTATGCAAATGATTAAATATTCAAGGGTGGAGGGATGGGTATCTAGTGGCCTAAAATCCACTTTCTTGACCTTATTCCTAAATGAAACAAACTTATTTTCTTCAATGAATACAGGCCAATTGCACTGTACAATATGATCTATAAAATTATCACAAAAATAATTGTCAGTTGAATTAAACCAAAATTATCTGAGCTTATGACAAAGGAACAATTCATTTTTTTTGCTAATAGACAAATACTGGATAATGTGGGCATATGACAGGAGTGTTTCCATTCTGTCAAAAAAAATAAAAATGAATGCCTTGATTCTCAAGATGGACTTGGTTAAGGCTTACGACGAGGTAAAATGGGTATTTTTTAGGCTCACGCTCCTACAAATTGGCCTTCCCCTTAATGTTATAGATTGGATCATGGCTTGCGTGATGTCGGAACAATTCTCTGTATTGATCAATGGATCTCCTTCCACTTTTTTTCGTAGCCATAGAGGCTTGAGGAAGGGGTTTCCTTGATCACCCTTGCTATTTCTACTTGTCATTGAAGGACTGAGCTGTATGATATGTGCTGCAAAAAGAGATGGTAAGCTAAAAGGTCTAAAAATCTCATCAAAATTTATTATTACTCACTTGTTGTTTGTGGATGATGTTGTCATTTTCGGCAGGGGAACTGTCGAGGAGTGGAGAATTTTTGCAAACATCATACAATTGTTTTGTATTGATTTAGGTATGGAATTCAGTATGGACAAGTCAACTTTCTTGTGCAACAATGTTGATGATTCAGTCTTAAATCAAAATTTACAGTTTCTACCCTAAAAGATGTCAAAACTGGAAGATGGCTTTAAATATCTAGGATACTACATCAAGCCAAATGGCTATGGTCTGAGTGACTGGGTTTGGTTGATCCGTATATTTGAGAAGAAAATCAATATTCGCTGCCTAAAATTCCTCTCATTGGGTGGTAGGTTCACATTTCTTAAATATGTTCTCACTGGCATGCCTGTTTATTGGTTTGTAACATCCCTACCATGTAATTTCTTAGATTTTTCCAAATTCGAACCTACAACCAATGAACTCAAACTGCTCCAAAAGCACCCAAATGATTTTGAATTTTGTATGGAGGGACTTGGGAGGACTTAAGACATCCTAATGCATCTCTTATACCCTTATACATTCATTAGAAACATTCATGGTTTGCAATTCTCAAGGAGGAAGGAAGGGGAAAAATACTAGGTGAATTCGATGGTTGAAAACCCCACTAGTCTAGTAACTTTTTGGCTTCCCAAACATTGTACGAAATTCCCTATTTTATAAACTTATACTTGGCTCTGATAGAGGACCTCAAGGGAAACCAAAATTCAGCATTAAATCAGGTTTTAGGGTCTGCTATATCTCCCATAAAACAACAGGTTGCGAGACATAGAAATTGTGAGAAAATGGGTAGAATGGACATAATATTTGTTGCATGGTATTTAAGCAAAAATCAAAAGGCATGCACATAAAATTTAGGTCATCAATATTCATTCATATGCAACTCAAAACATAATCAAAAACTCAGAAAAAATATGATGTCAAATAGATACAAATTCACTCCAAAAACACCATGTGAAAATATGAAGGAAACTAGCTCGAATCTTGAGTTTGCTTGGAAATGTTACATGAAGGGTATGGTATTTCGAGATGTGGCTCCCATATGCAATTCATTACAATGATATACATAAGAAATCATAACCATAGAGTCAAAATATCATTCTCCACAAACTTTATGCAACTATGAGTGCACCATCACACTTGAACATGGACATTGAGAGAGTATTAAGAGAGAGATAGTGGAGAAAGAAGGTAAAAGATGAACTCAAACTAAAAGGGGAATCAAACCTGCATAAAAAACCCCATTAAGCTCTGTTGAGAGGTTTGAATGGCCTCTCCTCCAACCAAGTTGGACAAGGATCTTTCACCTTCAAAATTGGTTCTAAGGCAGGGAGGATGAACATCCACCGTGCAAGGACAAGCTAAGCTCTCCAAGAGTTCAAATGAGAAATGACCAATATCTGCTCTCCTTCATCCCCCTTCTCTTTTATTAACCTCCCATGGAATCAAGAGCTCGAATGCCCTCCAAAAGTATTCACTCAACTTGAATTAGTGTTAGATTCTCATATGATACACTTGTCCACTTCTTCCTTGCATTCCTCTTCCCCCAATTCGAATTGGGAATATTGGCTAACCATAACTCCCTCTATGCACCCTCTTGGTGGTTATTTTTAGCCTTGATATGTCAGATGTGTCATAGGTCTGCAATCAAGTCTGAATTTGTCATATTTTTCATAGATTCCTTCATCATTGCTGTCATAGATGCCATGGAATCTAGCTACAAGTGTCACAACTTCTCTATGATGCCTCTTCATCTTCCTTGGGAGTTACTCTTCCACTCCAATTTGAACTTCCTAGATTCTTGCCATGAATAATGCTTCTTCATCTCCCCAAGAACGTTACCCTCCACCTTGGACTCGAATTGGTGAGAGAAGGATGCCAAGTGTAGTGGCGAATCTTCCTACATGTGGGTCCCACATCATCTTATGCGCTCTCATGACCAAATGCCACCTTATTTTTCCTTTATTATTATTTATTTGACCCAATTGACGTGAATTTGTAAGTCTAAAGTCAATTTGGGGTCTTGTAGCTCCCTTATTCCAAGTTTTAATGCTTCCACCCCAACCTAGGGAACTAGTAGGTTAGTGGAATGTTTCCTCCATGAAAATTTATTTGGATGGGGACAATACATGGTTCTTATTGACACAAATACCTCAATCCATTTTAAAGAGGATTAGATCACTGATGCTTAGATTTATTTGGTTTGGAAATTATGAGGGTGGTCATTTCCACCTGGTTAATTGGGAACGCATTTCATTACCCAAGAAATTGGGTGGGTGGAATATAAAAAATGTGTTCTGGTTTAATAGCATGTGGAGGGGTCTTTTCGGAGCTGGTATGTCACAGACTGAAGTTTTGGACGAAAATTATATTAAAATGGATCAGGAGGCCACCTATTTGTTACAAGAATGCTTCAGTATTTTGGAGAAGTTTTATGAAATTATTTGCATGGATAAATTGCCATTTATCCTAGCAGATTGGAAATGGGAAGAACATACTAGTTGGTATAGATCCTTTCATTGGAAATGAAACATAGTATGTACTGTCTCCGATCATTCAGGATCAACTTGCAGATTTCAATTTTATAACCCTTGCAAAAATTAAAAGGCCTTCCTGGCTTCCATACAACTCATCATACTGGTTAAAGGCCAGAGATCTTGGACTTGGGAGTGTTTGGGCTATTAAATGAAATCAGTACATCAAGAAATTGAATTCTGCAGGTATACGCCTCAAATCTGAGGAAGATCAATTGATTTGGAGAAAAAACGAGGATACTAGGCAAGTGACGAGGAAGTTTGCATACAATTCTATTGTGGATGTACATTTTGATGGAGCTATAAATTGGTGGTTTTCTGTGTTGTGGAAATGGATATTACCTCTGAAAGTAAAGTGCTTTGTATGGATTTCCTTTGAAAACCGTATTATGACTTGGGATAACTTATTGCGCAGAGGTAGATCTGGCCCAAACATATGTTTGATGTGTTTGTAGGAAGGTGAGTCTGTCGGTCACCTTTTTGTTCAGTGTCATTTTGCAAAGGAGGTATGGTTGATGATTTGCAATACCTTAAAAATTGATGACAACTGGTCTATGCATGGATTCGAAGACTCTTATAATAATTGGGTACAGATTCATGGATACTACAAAAATCTCCCTGCTTTGGTTGCATGGGAAATATGGAAGAGTAGGAACCGAGCTATCTTTCAACAAATCTCTCCTTCAATGTCTGTGGTGGTTAACATAGTTTTTTATTTGTTAAATTTTTATAAATCTAAACAAGTTTCTTTAAAATTCCCCAAAACGCTTGAAGTTTTGGATATTTATTCATCCAACAGTGCAATTGGCTTCTTTGATGGTGCATATGCTGATGGCAAGTGCAATGCAGGTATATATATAATTGTTTGTAATGAGATCTCTTTTAAAATGAGATTATCTTATGGTACAAGCACGAGAGCATAACTACTTGCTCTTTGAGGATTAGTGAAAGTTGCAAATCTATTTGGTATTGATTCCATTCGGATTTTTGGTGACTTGATGGCCATTGTCTAGTGGGATAGAAAGAAGTTCAATCTAAATGTGTTGCATTTCTCCCATTGGTGTAAGAGAATTGACACACTGATGTCATCCTTCTATGATCTGTCTATTGATCACATTTACAGAGACCTAAATGATGTGGCATATGCTCTCTTAAAGGAGGCATTAGATGGTGAAGGTGGTTGGCTGTCATGGTAAGAATGGACTGAAGGGTTGAAGACTCATTCTGGTTTTTTGTTTTTATATGCGGACCAATTCTGATGTGGGTCAAGATCTTCTTTTTCTCGGTGTCTGGTGTATTGTTTTTTTTTGTTTTTTGTCCTAGTTTTTTATGGGACCATATCTGGACTGTTGGCGATAGTATGTCGATAGTATTTGCTTTGAGATTTTTGTGTTTTGGGATCTGGCCGTTTAATGCATATGAGCTTATGTTTTTTCTAGAAATTTACTTTTTAATTCTTAATAATAGAAAAAGTACAATTTTTTCTTCTTGAAAAAATATTATATTATATTATATTTATATTGTTGTTTTATTGTGAGTAATTTTTTAAGTTTAAATTTTTTACTTTAACGTTATGTGGTATTATTTAAATGATAATATATTTTCTATACTAAATTATAAAAACTCTTTCATATGCAAAAGTATAAGTGTAACTTAAACATTTTATAAAATTTTCAACAAAAAAAAAGTTACAGTACTATATATTTGAAGAAATTATAATGAAAAAGTAAAAACATAGGAAATAGTTGGAACAATAATAATGGGTGAAGAACATCTAAGCCAATGACATTACCATATATATGGCATGGAAAAACCAATAAAGATTTGTAGTAACTAGTTACACATATTTATCTAAGTAAGATTCTTGTAACAATAATCATTATAAAGTAAAGGCTGATATGGAGGAAACAAATTTGTATGAGCTTAGATTTTAAATCACTTTGTGGGATGATCTCTATCAAATTACAAGTGTGGAAGAGCTTTAGAATCTTGTTCAAAGAAAATTTAGGGGTGAAATTTAGTTTATCGATTATTTTTAGACTTTTTTTCAAAAAGAGATTAATCAATTTGTCTTTTTTGCAAAGTTGATTCACCTAAATTCCATGGGATAATTTTTTTTTACTCTAAAAATCGCAAAGATTGTCCAAAAACTATATAAAGTCCTTAGAAATTTGAATTTAAAAAAAAAAAATCGCTAAACATTTTATGGTTGCAAATTTAAGAATTAGTAAGATTCACCAAAGTTTCTACACTTTGAGAAAATTATTGATCCTTAAAACTTTTGTTGAATTTTTATTTGCAAATAATAACGACACTTTGATTTTCTTGTATTGTTATTTGAATCTTTTGATGATGGTAATCATGTTACTCTTAACCCAATAAATTTTAATGTCTCTATTCTTTACGCAATAAATAAATTTTAAGAGATTTTTTAATTTACTAATCTTGCCAATCTTGATCATCGTACAAAATCTTCACTGAGGAAACCGCTCTAACTAACAACCACAGTGAAAATAAAGTGTTGAAACCAACCTTTATTGGATAGAGAACGAATTGTCTAATAAAAATAGAACTATCACCATGATCACAAAAAGTCTATCCAAAGTTTAACAAATTTAAAAAACTTACTCTCATAAATACCTTAGCACAAATTTCAAACACTTACTCCCATAAATACCTCATAATTTTAAATATATATTATGTGATTTTAGATATAAATTATTTGTGTATAATAATCACAAGAAAATTGTCAACTTAATATAATTAGGTCACCCATACATAAGTTTCATGTCTTGCTAGCATGCCAAGTTATTCATTTGCTAAGAGAACTTAAACATACCAACATCCACACATTATAAAATTGAAAAATCATAAATACATTGAAGATATTACTTAGGTGGTTAAGTTAAATTTTCCTAAAATCCGTGGACACTACTATTGATTGAAAAATCATAACAATGAATATATGAAGTAGGTGCTTTTTGCCAAAATATTTGTGTTTGGTGCTTTTATATCAACGTTTAAGTTTACTCTTCATTATAAAATTGAAAAATCATAAATACATTGAAGATATTACTTAGGTGGTTAAGTTAAATCGTCCTAAAATCGCCACTACTATTGATTGAAAAATCATAACAATGAATATATGAAGTACGTGCTTTTTGCCAAAAATATTTGTGTTTGTTGTTTTTATATCAACGTTTAAGTTTACTCTTCGTGGCCTTCAATTGTGATTAGCTTGTAGTTTAAAATTTAAATTGTAATGGGTTTTCTACTTGTTTAGGGTTTAATTTATGCATGGATTTTAATTGCTTGATAGATCGGTATCAATACTCCCGCACACATATAGTATCTTCCATGTTGATATTGACACGGTCATAAATTATGTTATTGTTAAGTTCTTTTTCTCCACATACGTCTCTATTTACTAGTTCTTTTACATTATATCTAGTGTGTGTTCCTATGTTTATAAGATTCTATAGTTATGGTAAGAGAGAATTATGTCATTATTATAAGGAGGGCAAGAAGGCCATTGACCAAGGGTGTCCAACTACAACAATATGTTTCAAATGAGGAGCTAAAGTAGGTTGTTGTTGAAGATAAATAAATGGAAATGTTGAAGACTATAATGAAGCATTGATTGAAGTTGTTGCTTCACTATTAACTACAATGTAAGGTGCAAGTTTAAGTAGAAGATTAATGTTACTATAGGTTGGATAAAAAAGGATAGAGGATATGAAGAAGGCAATTTATGATGGTGAATTATTGAATTCAATGGATATTTGGTAATAGTTGTTGAAAACACATGGAATTGGACCAACATCATTGTGTTATTGGTTAAATGGTCTCAGACAAACAACTATGAAAGGACCTCTTAAAATATTAACTGAACATGGGGAGGAAGAAGTAGTTGTTTGGTGTAAAGGGATGTCTCAAATGAACCATGAGATGAAGTTGATAGAACTAAATAGCAATGCCGCTCAAATTTGTGAGTGGAGATCAAATTCATTCAAAGATCCATATTTCCCAAGAAGTCATGGTGGGCAAGATTCAAGAAAAGACATCTAAATCTTGTATTATGAACAATGGAAGGCCTAGATGGAAACAAAGCTTTGAATTTACACCCTTCAATTATGACAAAGTTCTATGACACTCTATCTAAGATATATAAGAAGCATTCTTATAGTCCAAAACATATATGGAACTTTGACGACACTAACTTACAAGTTGGAAGGAATTATGGCATGTGAATAATTGTCAAGAGATGGAGCATGAATGTGTCAAAAGTGATTCTTAAAAGAAGGGGATGGATAAGTATATTGTGTTGTGTAAATGCATCAATATATTAATTTTTGGATTTTAGTTTTGTTCAAGGAAAATTTTTATGAAACTAGAGCATAAATTATGAGAATGTGTATGGTTGTACAAAGGCTAAAGAATTGTTTATGAATTGACTTAACCATTTTGTAGCATCTATACTTAGTCATGTTTCATCCACTAACAAACAGTTTTTGCTTTTTTGTAGCAATCACATAACTTTACAAACCATGGAAAAGATAGACATAGACACAACCTTTGCCTAACACAACTCATAAGTCAATATCTCTAACAAACACTTTTTGATTGTTTTTTAGCAACCACATACCTTTACAAACCATGGAGAAGATAGGCATAGACACAAACTTTGCCTAACACAACTCATAGGTTGCAATCCCTAGATGCATTGTATCTAAGTCTTTTTATAACCAGCATAGATACATCTTACACCCAGATCTATTAAGTACTAAGAGGGATCCAATTTCTTGAGGTGTAAATGTTTTCTTGATGTGTAAAAAATTTAAAATAAATAAATTTACACTTCAAGAAATTGGATCACTCATGCTTAATAGATTGAGGTTTAAGATGGATCTAGGCTAGTTTTAATTTTTACGAATCTTTTTAATTATTTTTTTTATTTTTGATAAGTTATGAACCGACATACCGAGAGGGATCCAATGAAATTTGTCTCTCTTGATTGATAGATCCGGGTTTAAGTTTTAAGTTTTTATTTTATAAACTAACATCTACTTTTTAATTACTTTTCATAATATTTTATTTTTTGAACCAATATAGATTTTTTTTAAATACTTTCCATAATTTTTTATTTTATGAACCAACATGAATTTTTTTAATTATTTTGTTAATCACAAATGACTTACCAAAATTAAATAATTGTAAATTTTCACATAATATTCATTGAAATTTTGTAAACGTCGACAGCAGGGTTCGAACCTGCGCGGGCGAAGCCCAACAGATTTCAAGTCTCTCTCCTTAACCACTCGGACATATCGACGGATTGACTATTATATCGGAATTAGATATTAAGAGCGGCACTATAAGTATGTGTAAATTATAACGTATAATAGCTGCTGCTATTTCATATCTCATATAACAATAAGGAAATAGTTAGTGGTGAGAGTCAGTATAATTGAATAGTAAAAATTTCTCCTCAATGAGATCGTATATTTATCAAATTGTAAAAACAATTCTCCCAGAACTCGGCTTTGGCGCCTTAGACAACTCGGCCATCCTGACTAACTGTACTAAAATCTGGCGGCTTAGACCAACTCGGCCATCTCTACTGTACTTAATCTTAAAATATTCTGGGTAGTGTTTTCGAAGCTAAATTTCAATCCGCGTCCCGCTCTCCAATTCTATAGTTTTCATAATTAATTAAATAAGTGTTTTCAGTTTTCAACTCGTTGATTTTATTGTGTTTCTCACTTAATGGTCCTTAGAAAAATTTCGATAAAGATTTATTTTAGTTCAAGAAAACAAAAAACAATAATAAAACTAAGCATTAATATTAATCAATGTTTAGATATATCCTTCCTTGGAGAGAAGAATTGAAATTCATTAATGCATACACATCGTCCAAGAGATGGAGATTGAAGACTAAGGTTTATAATGGATAAAGGGAAGTCAAATGAGTGGATTACTTTGATCATCTTTATGAAGGAAACTATGCTTTTATCTCATATAGGAACCTGGATGCTAAATAAAATAATCTAATCCAATAATGGATTCGATCAGGCTTCAGAAATAAGTCAAACAAGGATACAATTCTATTTGGTAGTGGAGTTAAGGATAACGTTAGACTTAATGATGACCTTTTTGTGGGATTAGTTTCCTTTTCATTGGGCCATAGGCATGATGAAGCTACAATCGAGGATTCTAGTAGTAAAGGAAGGCTTAATACACATCCCCTCCCTCTGGGAAACGGTCTAAAGCAACCCTCCCAAGAACAAGGCTTGGTTGGAAACAACCAAAAGGAAGTTGAACATAGAAATGAGGTGTTGGTGAAGAGCTTTGAGACAAAGGTTGTAACCCAAGGGGTAGGGTTTTCTTAGCAGTGATATGGATCTAGAAGAGCTAAATGGTTTCAAGAGAGTCGGTTTAAGCTAGAATAAGAGTTTGCGAGTTGAACATAACTAAGAATTCAAAGAAGTGTACAAGGGAAAGTGTGAGTCCAACAAGGATGGTATTGTGAGATGATATAAAACTAGAACATTTGTTAGAATACATGCTTTGAGTACAAAAATCACACACAGGTTCTCAATACTAATCTCCAAAGAGTATGATTGAAAAATCCTAACCAATAATTTCATGAGAGAAGTTCTGAACAAACCCTTGGTGATTGGATTCAATAGTTTTGGAGGCATGTCTTGGGGTGCGGTCTTAAATTCAAATTAATGGTAAGAGGGTGGTTGTGCTTCAGCTTCACGTCAGAAGAAGATAACTCGAAAATTATGGATGGAGTCTAGTTCTAGGTATCATCGGTCTTGTCATTCCAAAAATGGACTAGTTTTTTTATCCCATAATAGAGGTAGCAATGACACAACTAGCTTGAATCAAACTTCTAGGGCTCCCTATTGAGATGTGGTTGGATAAGTCTCTCCAAAATATAGATATTATTTGGGAAAACAATTCAAATTGACTAGTCCTATAAATCAAGCGTGTTTAGAATAGTGGCAAAAATCCTAGTCAAGATGGATTTAAAAGAAAGGTTTTATGAGAGCTTAGAATCATTGGGGAAATCTTTATAAACATGAAATGCTAAATTAGATCAATATTTAATTTATACAGGCTCGCATGGTACCATGTATATGGCCATGTTTTGGAGGAATGCACACAAAACCTTTGTTCAAAAAGTGTTGCAACATAAAGATATCTAGAGGACTAGAGGTGCTTAAGTGAAAGGAGCGAAAGGGAAATTAGCAAAGGAAAGAGTTTGAAAGTAACAAAGAAAACACATATGTTACCATGTATTTTACATTGTAATATCCCAAACTGATATTTTTTTCTTTTTTTGTGTACTGTAGATGGCTAGTAGGCTTATATCTCAACATCATATGAAAGTAAACCCTGATCTCTGCATGCATGCAGTTGCATGCAGATATGTGCCCTAGAAAATACTAGAATGTTAGAAAGTAGGAGGAATTAATGCATGCACATACTAGTATGTAGATCTGCTATTGCTGATGAAGATGAAGCCCACATGCAAGAATAAGGATGAACCAATAAGCAGCTAAGACAAATCGTATTTCTGAGTAGAAGGCGCCCTTCTCCAAGCTAGAGAAGCTCCCAGATAATAAACAAGAGGCGAAATGAACCCCTGATGAGGTAGTCTAGGGTTATAATGCCCTTCTGAAGATGATGGAGACTGCATGCATGAAGAAATACTTCTCCCAAGCCAAAAAAGTGATGATCTCTCCCTGAATAATGCGCCCAAGAAGAGGATACGTATTCCTAAAGGAGGAATTGTTGATAAATAATGAAAGAAGCAATGCCAGAGGTTGTCCTTCCAGGGAAAGGGTAATACCTATGCTCTGAGACTGATGGAAGCTGCATGCAGCAATTCTGACCACTGGACAATGCTATGCGAATAGATATGTCTTGGATCAATTCGCCCAAGTAGGGATAGCGAATGCCCCAATGCTGAATAATTCAATCTCACTGTTGATTGAAACCTGATACTGAATCAATGCGGAAGCAATGCTGAATCTGGATGATCCAACCTGAATGATGAACTAGGGAAGATATCTTTCACTGTCGAAATACACCAGTTAGTTGAGCACACGCCTCAACCCCAACTTAGCTCATTGAGCTTCTCCAAATCGAGATCACAAATCAATAATCAATAATAGTCCCTTCTCCATTCACTTTACCTTCTTTTATAACATTCAACTGCTCAAAACCCTAATTTCACCCTAATTAGGTCACTTTATCTTCTAATTTGCAGTTGACTTGCATGTAGGTGCCTGGAGACTCAATAAGGTGCATGCATCATCAAATAATGCTCAGATGTCGTGCATGTAGGTGGCCTTTGGCTCAGATGGCCCTTGTCCATCTAATTATGATATAAAATATATTCCCTAGATATTCTGATATGGCATAAGTCCTCAACTGATCCCCTGACTGTTAGTGCCCGCTCGAACCTATGGGAATCAAATTGGTTAGTGGGATGGTCGTCAATGCCTAAGCAGAAGAGGACATTACAGTCCTCCCCGCTCGAATTTGCTTGTCCTCAAGCAACTGTAAAGCTGGGTGCTGTAATACGTGTTCTCCCTCCCAAGTGGCCTCCTCCAAAGGCAAATCTCTCCACTGAACCAAGTAGTCTCTGATGACTCGGTTTCTAAGTTTTCGCTCTTGCACCTCTAGGATGCGCTCAGGTATCAGAACCAATTGCCCCTCATCATCAAGAGGGGGTAGCTCAGAAGATGTCACAATCTGCTGACCGACTGCCTTATTGAGGTTGGAAGCATGAAATACGTTGTGAATCTTGCTCTCTGGGGGTAGTTCGAGCTCATATGCTACCTCTCCAACCTTCCTGACTATCTTATATGGACCGTAGAAGCGAGGTTTGAGTTTTTCCACTCCTTTATTTTCAGAGACGACTGACGGTAAGGTTTGAGGCGCAAATGAACAAAGTCCCCTACCTCAAAACTGTGCTCAACCCTGTGTCTGTCTGCATAAATATTTTGTTGATTCTGAGCCACCTGTATGTTCTCCCTTAGAATCTTGAGGATATCTTGACCCTCCTGAATCCACTCTTTGGCCTTGGGGGGCCCTGCTATCACTGAGCATCCTATCTGCAAAAGTGGAAGCATCATATCCATATAAGGCTTTGAAGGGTATCATCCCAATGGTCATATGGTGAGTGGTCTTGTAACAATGCTCACCCAAGTGTATCCATTTGATCCATGTCCTCTGTTGGCCTGCCACATAATTTCTTAGGTACCCCTCAATCCACTTGTTGACAATATTTGTCTGTCAGTCACTCTACGGATGATAACTAGTGCTCATAGCCAGCTCAGTACCTACTAGCCGGAAAAGGTCCTGCCAAAAATCTTCTGTGAATTTACTATCCCTATCACTGACAATAGTCTTGGGTAACCCATGGAGTCGGAATACCTCTATGAAGAATAGTTCTGCCACCTGTGCTGCTGAGTAATCTGAGGAAATAACAAAGAAGTGAGCAAACTTGGTCAGTCTATCTACCACTATGCACAAGCAGTCTCTACCTTGAACCTTGGGCAACCCTGTAATGAAATCCATGGAGATGCTCTCCCATTTCTGCTCGAGAATAGGAAATGGTTGTAACAAACTGGCTGGGTGGGTGTGCTCTATTTTGTTCTACTGGCACAAGCTGCACTCTCTCACCTGTTGTATCACATCATTCTTGAGGCCCTTCCATGAGAACCTCTCCCTAATCTGTTTGTAGGTCTTGAGAAACCCCTGATGCCCTGCCAAAGGTGAATCATGTGATGCCTGTAAAATCTTATTCTTGAGAGAAGACTATGGAACCAAGAAGATTATGTTTTTGTAATATATGATATCATCAATCACCCAGTACCTATCATCATGCAACTGTCCATCCAATAGCTCGCAAGAAAACTTGTCTTTGGAGTATTCAACCAAAAGGTGAGATCTCCAATCTGATGAAATGTTCATAAGGGATAATGCAGCGGGTCTTCTAGAACGTTCATCAACCACTACATTGTTCTTTCCCTTCACATACTCAATCTCGAAGTCATAGGCTTGAATTTTGCTTACCCATTTCTGCTGCCTCTCGTTTAGCTCTTTCTGCTCAAGGAAGTATTTCAAACTATTATGATCTGTCTTAACCTTGAATTTTCCACCTACTAAGTACTGTCGGAACTTTGTTAGCGCATGAAGAATGGATAACATCTCGTTGTCATAAATCGAGTAGTGGCGCTCATAGTCCTTGAGCTTCCTGCTCTCAAATGCAATGGGGTGATTGTTCTGCATCAATACTGCTCCAATTCCCTCTCTGGAGTCATCACACTCTAACACAAAGGGTAGAGAAAAGTATGGTAGAGCTAGTACGGGGCATGAACTCATTACCTTTTTCATCTTTTCAAATGTCTGTCGTGCTGTCTCTGACCAACTGAAATCCTCTTTCTTGGTGAGATCGGTGAGGGGTGCTGTCATCTGGGAAAACCCACTGACGTACCTCCTGTAGTAAGTGCAAATCCCTAAAAAAACCTTCAGTTCTGTCACATTCTTGGGTGTGGGCCAATCCAGTATGGCTCGAATCTTCTCTAAGTGAACTTGTATCCCGTTGGCACCTATCACATGCCCCAAATACAACATCTCCTGCATGCCGAACTGACACTTGGACATCTTGGCATAAAGTGTCTGCTCTTGTAAAATTCCAAGTACCTCATCCAAATGTTTCAAGTGCTCCTCCCAAGTTCTACTATATATCAATATGTCATCAAAAAATACCAAAAGATACTTGCGTAACTAACCTTTGAAAATATTATTCATGCAATACTGGAAGGTAGCTGGTGCATTAGTGAGCTCGAATGGCATCACTAGAAATTCATAATGTCCATAGTGACAACAAAAGGCGGTCTTTGGAACATCCTGTTCCCTAACCTGAATCTGACTCGGTAGCCTGAGCGGAGATCAATCTTTGAGAAGTACTTTGCCCCCTGTAGCTCATCCATCAACTCATCAATCCTGGTGATTGGGTACCTGTTCTTGATAGTCTTTTTATTCATAGCCCTGTAGTCAATACACATGCATAAGGTACCATCTTTTTTCTTAACCAGCACAACTGAAGATGCAAAAGGACTGGAACTGGGCTTGATGTACCCCAGCTTGAGCAGTTCTTTGATAGTGTTCTCTATCTCATCCTTGTATCTTTTGGGGTGTCTGTAAGGAGTGGTGATAACTGATTGAGTCCCCTCCTCTAACTCAATGATGTGCTCAAATCCCCTATCAGGAGGTCGACCTGCTGGAAGGTCTCTAAATACTGCTTTGTGCTTATATAGTAAGGCCTCTATATCCACTGGATGTTGTGTGACCTTATCTGGTGGTTTCCTGAAGGTAACCATGCACTCGGTTTCCCACTCGATATCTCCCTGTCGGAGTACTGCCTCCATCCTGTGTGATGATACTGCTGTAGGAGGGTAGGTGTTCATCCCTCTCAGAACTACCTTCTGTCCCTCTGCTCCCATAAACTCCATCTCCATGGTCTGGTAGTTCGTGGAATACTTCCCTATGGAATACATCCACTGAACTCCTAATACCACATGCATGTCAGGTACATCTACTCCATAGAATGTCTCTATCACTGTATAATTCCCAAGTGTTACCTTGAGTTTTGGAATCCGTTGACTACACTTCATGGTGTGACCTACTGCAGCTACTGAAAATCCATCAAAAGTCTCTGTCTAAATGCCTTTCCTTTTATCCCACGCAGTGTCAATAAAATTATGGGATGCCCCACCATCTACTAGCACTCCCACTCTGTGGCCCTGTACTGTACCTCTGATCCGGAGGGTGTGGAATCTTGGAACTCCTGTCATGGTAGCAATGGAACCACCCGATGGCTGTCCCTCCTCAGCTGTCACATGGGTATCACTCTGTTCCTGCTCCTGATAATCCTCCTCCTCCCCACTGTCGGAATAGGCCTCTATGTAGTAGGCCTTTCCCTTTCCATAACATTTGTGACCTGGCTCCCATGGGTCTCTACAAGTGAAACATAATTTTTTCCTCCTCAGGTCTTGACGGACATCATTATCCATCCTTTCTTTCTTTGGCCACTTTTTCTGGAAAGGTTTCTTTTCTTTATCTTTAATTGGAAAGTTGGTTCTGGGGGGGAACCTACTCTTAGGTACTGCGTCCTACAAGTCTCTAGTCCATCTGATGGCATCAACTAGGGTGGTGGGTCTATAAGACGACCCATCCACGTAAGGGCTTAGTGAGGGCCTCGGTAAACAACATAATCAACCCGCTCTCTGATATGTCTGTCACCATAAATGCTACCCTCTGAAACTTTGAGATGAATGCATCTGCATTTCCTATCTGCTTGAGCTGTGCCAGCTCTCTAAAGTGCACCTCAGGGTCTTTTCTATCAAATCGCTCAATGAGCCTCTGTGTGAAGGTATGAAGTGATGGTATTGTGACCCAATGTCACCAATCCATGGTACCACCACTCATGGGATTCTCCGTCCAAATGTAATGTAGCCAATTTAATGGAATCTGTCTCCAGCATGGGGTTGAGCCAGAAATATGTATCCAACTTCTGCACCCAATTCCGAGCTAGGCCACCTCAGGTTCCCTCAAAGGTAGGAATAGTCAGTTTCCATATGGTCCTCTGTAACTCAAAGTTCTAGTTGAAGGGTCTATTGTAAGCCTTGGGTTTGTTCTTACTCTTGAAGTGGCAGAAGTCAGTAAAAGACATGGCTGACTGGAAGTCATCTCCCAAGGCTCTATATTCTCTCAAATAGGCAGGCATAGAATCTTCGGGTTCTACTTGTGCTAGAGGCATTGCAGATGGGTTGTCCAAGAAATGAGGCATGGTAGGTCGAAAGGGTTTGTTGTATAGATGGGGGTGGCTGTGCATATTGGTATGTAAGTGTTCTCCATCGCTACTGGTGGACACCCTATCACTATGAGGAAATAGAGGGCTATGTGGAGGGGGTATGTTCCTCTCAGCCATCTGTTTAATGGCACTTGCCATTTCTTTTTGGCCAGTGGTGATTGCGTTGATATCTTAAATGAGACTATTGAAAGTTGTCTTATCATCATCTTCCATTGTTTCTTTGCCTTTATTACTGTCAAATTGATACCCTTTATCTCCCAAATCTATATCCTCTAAATCTTCTTCTCTTCTACCACTATCTCTAAACTTCTGTCTCCGGTAAGTAATATTGTGTGGGTCCTCTGGATTCATTGACTGTTTATATTATGCATGCCCCACAGCTGGCAAGGAACATGCTCTGATACCACTGTAATATCCAAAACTGATATTTTTTTCTTTTTTTGTGTACTGTAGATGGCTAGTAGGCTTATATCTCAACAACATATGAAAGTAAACCCTGATCTCTACATGCATGTAGTTGCATGCAGATATGTGCCCTAGAAAATACTAGAATGCTAGAAAGTAGGAGGAATTAATGCATGCACATACCAGTATGTAGATCTGCTATTGTTGATGAAGATGAAGCCCACATGCAAGAATAAGGATGAACCAATAAGCAGCTAAGACAAATCGTGTTTCTGAGTAGAAAGTGCCCTTCTCCAAGCTAGAGAAGCTCCCAGATAATAAATAAGAGGTGGAATGAACCCCTGATGAGGTAGTCTAGGGTTATAATGCCCTTCTGAAGATGATGGAGACTGCATGCATGAAGAAATACTTCTCCCAAGCCAAAAACGTGATGATCTCTCCCTGAATAATGCGCCCAAGAAGAGGATACGTATTCCTAAAGGAGGAATTGCTGATAAATAATGAAAGAAGCAATGCCAGAGGTTGTCCTTCCAGGGAAAGGGTAATACCTATGCTCAGAGACTGATGGAAGCTGCATGCAACAATTCTGACCACTGGAAGATGCTATGCGAATAGATATGTCTTGGATCAATTCGCCCAAGTAGGGATAGCGAATGCCCCAATGCCGAATAATTCAACTCACTATTGACTGAAACATGATACTGAATCAATGCGGAAGCAATGCAGAATCTGGATGATCCAACCTGAATGATGAACTGGGGCAGATAGCTTTCACTGCCGAAATACACTAGTTAGTTGAGTACACGCCTCAACCCCAACTTAGCTCATTGAGCTTCTCCAAATCGAGATCACAAATCAATAATCAATAATAGTCCCTTCTCCATTCACTTTACCTTCTTTTATAACATTCAACTGCTCAAAACCCTAATTTCACCCTAATTAGGTCACTTTATCTTCTAATTTGCAGTTGACTTGCATGCAGGTGTCTGGAGACTCAATAAGGTGCATGCATCATCAAATAATGCTCGGATGTCATGCATGCAGGTGGCCCTTGGCTCAGATGGCCCCTGTCCATCTAATAATGATATAAAATATATGCCCTAGATATTCTGATATGGCATAAGTCCTCAACTGATCCCTTGACTCTTAGTGCCCGCTCGAACCTATGGAAATCAAATAGGTTAGCGGGATGGTCCTCAATGCCTAAGCAGAAGAGGACATTACATACATGATGCTAAGGAAAATAGAGACACTAGTAGATTTGAAGCAAAAACTCTTGATGAGGATGTCTCCAATGAATTGGAGGAAAGAATGGGAAAGATTTCTATGAATCCTCAAGGAACAACCATGAGAAACTAGAATTTAATGGTGAAGGGCCCAAGGAGAAGAAGTAGGTTGTAATATCTCGATTTTGACCCTATTGCATTAAAATTGTAAATGATGTAAACACTGTTATTAAATCATGGTGAGGAGCTCAAGTCCATGGCCCCGCCATCGATTTATCGTTTTATGTATCGGTAATTAAAAATCGATGGATATGGTTCTCGTGCTAGCCACGCACAATAAAAATTAAGACATCATGTAAATATGAATTTTAATGAAATACCCACAACTAGTTATGCAATGCAACAAGAGATGGGGACATGATTTTTACAAGGAATAGGGAGGGAAAATATTCAAACCTTTGAGCCAATAGTGTTAAGCCAAATGTCAATGAGTGAACCCATAAATCCTCAACTACCCATTTTGACTTATGCACCCAATCATTTAATTCTTCCAGGAGTTGGTTGAGGTAGTTAATTCCTTGGGAATGGAGAGGTATGGAAGCCAATTTCATGTATGGGCAAGCCATCAATTTGGGAAATCGTATTTTGGCTTCTTGGGAAAGAAAACACCTTCGTAATTGTGCCCAAGCCATTCTTCACCCATGGTCTTTGCTCCCTCACGCAGTCTAAGCTAGATGGGGATTTTCCTTCATATTTTCCATCATTTTCCTTCATTTTCCATAGCTGGGAATTCGTTTTTGTGTTGCACAATGGATGGGAGGAGGAGAGTCACAATTTGGGGGTTTATAGAGGTCGTTTCTGCCCCTTGAATGCACATAAACGTTTTCTGAAATCGAATTTTCTCTCCCAGTGTTGATTTACCCATCTAACATTTCATTTTGGGTTTCCCACAATTTTGGAAACTCATGGAAACCCCATTTTGGGCATCCCATTGTCAAAACGTTTTTCTTCATGCCCAACACTTGTGTTTTGTTGTTATGTATATCCATGTTTTGGTTTGAACTTGTGAGTAAGAAATTAGGAGTGGAAGAGGACCAGAATTGGCTTGATAAACCTAGTGAAGAGAGTAACCTCACAGAAAGATCAAAAGGGTTGGCTAGTCTTCTATGCACACCTTGAAGAGTACTAGAATGGAAGGTATGGCATGAGGCACTTTGTAGCAGTGAAGGGAATACTTCCTTGTGTTGGGTGTGTAGGTATTGTGGGTACCAAGCTAGATAGATCTTTCAAAGGTATCCATAGCTTTGTGGTTGAGCTCACTAGCTTAGCAATTCATTCCCTTCAATTTCCTTAGCAGCCTGATAAACCCAACTATGGATTGGCTTGGTTGATTTTGGTGTATATTTGGCTATGTGTGAGTCTGTTGTTCCATTTTTCCTTGTAGAAATCATGCCCAGCTCGGGGGGTGGCAGTTGTGTTAAGAGATTGATGAGCACGACTGGCCTATGGTTGGGTGGAACGTTGCAGTTGCATAGCCAGTTGCTCAGGACTACTTTGTTTCAAGATAAGTACTCTCTTGTGTTAATTCTGTAATGTCTTTATTTGATGACTATCATGAATATGTTGAATGCATGCTAGATGTGTAGTTGAATTTACTTCCATTGTGTTTCTTACATTTATACATATGCATATGTATTTTGATTTTCAATGAATTTTGTTAATTCACATGGGGCTAGATGCCCAATTTTAGTGTCATGTTCTCTCCCTTGCTCGGGAATGATGGGAGGGGACGTGACATAGGTGCGAATCCCAACGTTCAAAGACATGTAGTTTATGGAATGGAAATTTTGATTTAAGGTATGGGGATTACTGTCATTCCGAGAGTTGAAAAAAGCATCCAATAGGGGGTTTAAATCGTTCCATGCAAACACACACACATGGTTTTCATAATGTTGATAGAAGCAAATAAAATAACCTTCTCCCTGTTTAAGGAGTTATGGAGTGTGAGGAAGCCTTAGAATCATCTTCTAGCCAACATATTCTACAGGGGTAGAAACCTTAGATATTTCCCCCAAACCTAGATATTAGCTAAGGCTAAGAAAATGGGATGTAGTCATGCAGTGAGGAGAGTATTGAAGGAGAGTTTGGATTAGAGAACATAAGAAAAACCCTACCTCTTCAAATGTAGGGAGGAAATCTGCAAATATCCAAGACTTCCTACCCACATTAGCCAAATACAAACAAGAGTAACCTCTGCATTTACAATACAAACAACAATTACCAACAATTGTTTTGTCCTCTATCTTGTCCTAACCCACATGCAAGTGAACTCAATACATAAAATCCACAATTTCTAAAACCTATCTGAAAGCAAACCCATATGCAAATAAAGCATATGAGGCATGTAAATTGTTCAACAAAACACATTAGATGGGTTTATCTCTTACCATTATAACTAAAAGAAATGAAAGTCAAGCATTGGAAACAAATAAATGGTGTTATTAGGTCTATCTTGTTTGATATTTCACATTGTGCATTGTAGGGGCGAACGAGCTAAAGACATCAACACAACCAAACCCTGGAATTCATGTAAATTCTGGAACAATTTCTATTACTAAAGAAGGTAGCCAAAATGTTTGGAAACACCATTGTCAATAGAATGAAATTATACAACTCAAAGCCCTCCATACTGCAAGCATTTGTCAACACAAGCATTGCAACGGTGGTGGGGTTTAAAAATGAGAAAGTGTAAAACATAAGTACAAGTTCAAACAGAAGACAAGCCTGGGTAGCTTAGAGGATTGCCCTACAAACTTAATAATTCAAATCACCATAAAGACTGAGGTCCTAATATAAATAATGGAAAATTAAAGTATGCGTTAGCGCTTGTAATGCAAAGCATTTATCATTGGTTTCTTTAAGGTTGGACGAAAGCATTACCACAACCAAACCCTAGCATCTACAATACAAACATCAATTACCAGCATTTGATTTGTCATGTCCTTTCCTAACTCACATGCAGGCAAACCCAAAACTTAAAACTCATGGTTTCCAAGACCCAAATGCAAGAAAAACCCACACACAGATAAATGGCAAATAGATTTCTACGAAAATAATGTATTAAAAAACATAAAGTTTATAGCATAGAAGGAGATAATAGAAAAAACGTATTACCTTTCACAGCGATTGGATTTTCATGGGCTTTTGTTCTTCTCGTCATTACAATGAACATGTATTCCTTAAATCCACTGAACTTATATTCCTTAAATCCGTCTATTGAAAGCTTTTCAAAATAATTTTGGCTGTGCAAGACACTTCTAGCAAAAGCAAACCAAAAAATGAGGATGGTATTCTTTGCATACAGCACATTCACTGGCGTAAGCAACGCCCTGTATAGCTTCTACTGATTCATCTTATATCAAGATTTCCGGAGTGGTTAGATTTCCGGAGTGGTTGGGAAGATTGATTAGCTGTAGCTTGAGCTTGAGTGGTTGGGAGAGTGATTGTTACCCTCGGCACCCAAGTTCAATTCTTGTAAGTGGCATGATGGTCTTATTGAGTCCCTTTGTAATAAATGTGTGAATTGTGAATTATATAAAACTAAACCTACCTTAATTCTTGTGTTGAAATATAAAAAAATTGCACATATACCACAGTGAAAAAAAAATTGTTTCAAAGTTTGAACAAATTAATAAGTAACTTCTTGTTGAGAGTGGGATTTATCTGGCACCTTAGACCAACTCGGCTATCTCAACAGTTTATATAAACACACAGGAAACGATATTTAAATCAAACCTGTTGTGGCTACTTACGTCGGAATTAGGTCGGTTTTAGGTTTCAGAGACGGGCAAATCTTTGTGCGCGTGGTGAGACCAAGAAACAAGAAATGATCTTCGTGTAAAGATCATCAAAACCAAAATTTTCGCGGAAATTGGAGTGACATATTTGGCCAAAGGGGTACAATTTGAATAAATTTTATTTTCAATGAAAAAAGCTGGTTCTTGTTATAATCAAAGAAACAACTGCATCGCTGTATAGTCCCTTTCATAGCTTTTACACAATGATAATGTCATCTTCATAACAAAACTACAATGTTCCTTTCAATCAGTCATGCTCAGATAACTAGACAAGACAAAGCATAGTCTAAAAAACTCCAAAATTTATGACCACTGTTGTGATAACCAGAGAAAAAAAATAGATCATTTAACCCCTCAACCCTCATAAGGGAAACAAAACAGTCTAGTGATAACCAAACAGAAGTGTTCCACTATAAATTCAATTTACTGCAAAATGAAAAAAGGAGTGAAGACTACATGAGGGACCATTAAAAAGCCTGTACAGTTCCCCTCGAGACCACATGATTATGTAGTACTTCTTCAAAGTGGATGAGACCTTCTAGTTGTCCATTGGCTTTCTTAGACATAATATTAGCTTTATGATTGAAATTTCTGTAAATGAGCTTAAAGTTGATTGAGTCAAATCTTCCTTATAGCTTCCTCATCTTAGCTTTCCAATGATCTAAACTGGACATTTGAAGGTTACATTTCCTGTTAGCCCAATCAATAGTGACTCTAGAATCTCTTACAATTTGGAGTGCTACAAATCCTTTAAAATGAGCAAAAAAGGAACACCCCAAAGTGCCAACAGTTCAACTCTTGTGTTCGTACTTGATCCGCAACCCATCCACAGCGAGAACCAGTGATTTCCATTAACAATTATATACATACTAGTGCCACATTGACCCTATTGAGCAGCCCCATCAATGTATACGATTAGATAATTACCATGTAAAACCGGACCTTTAATAATCATTGAACCGATAACCCCATCATTCTTATGAACTTCAAGAAACATCCCAAGGATACTCATTCTAATTCTTCCGAGATTAAAGGGGACATCTTCAAAGAGGAGCAGGTTATGAAATATCCACCCCCCCCCCGCCTAAGAAAAACAAAGGAAGAGGATATGTTTGGAACTAGAAGAGAACCAATAGTGGAGACAATCGTTAAGGGAGCCTTGATCCTAGTTGTTAAAATGGTTGAACCTCCCCGTAACGTCTGTCCAAACTTGCTAAGAGAAAGTATAATGGACTAGCAAATGATTCATAGACTCTGAGGCATTCTTACAAAGTGGATAACAAATAGGTCCAAAGCCACCTCTTTTGACAAAGTTATCCCTAGTCAATATCCTATTTTCCAAAGTAAACCAATAAAAACAAAGTATTTTCAAAGTGGCCAACCAATCCCAAAGCTGATTATACCACCACTTAGAAACCAGATCAATCCAATAAAATGTGATAGCTTCGTAAGCCAACTTTGCCTCCACTTGACCAGTCGCAACATTCCAAGTCCACAAAATCTCATCGTCGAAAGAGTTTATCCTGATACCACTATGATTAAGTGCTTTAATGTATCCATTCCATTCATAAACCAAGGTATTTTTTAAGGTTTATAAAATTTTGCTTAAGTATAGTATTCTAGGCGATTATATTTTATTGAAAAAAACATAAATATAGATTGGTAGGCAAATATCAAATATGAAACATACAATTTACTATTGAAACTTGTAAATTTTGGTGAATATTATGATAAAAAAACATATTTTATGTAAATATAGGTGATATTAGAGACTAAAAATGATCAAATAACGAGTTTATTTTTTGAAAAAACGTCCAAAAAATATCCAAATGGCGAAATTTTTCCCCTAAAATTTTCCCTGCCAACAACACAATCATTTTCTAGTCCCATATATTCTTCAAAACACCAATAATAGTTGTCTAGAGGCCCATGTCCCAATCCCTTAGCATGATTTAAAAAGTAAATCCCTCTAGAGTCTAACTCCTGCACAGTGGAAGGGGATCTAGCTTATATATTCCATCATGACCACTTATAAAGGGATCAACCCCCATCTTGACTTGGAACCCATTCCCTACCTTCCATGCAAGCCACTTATGCAAATCTGGGTAGGATTCTACGAAACCGCTCAAGATGTTGGAAACTGAATGACCTTTTCTGTCTTTTTGGAGCCACTCAATGAAATTCTAATTTTTAAGATATTTCCCCCTTATAATATCACTCCTTAGGCCTTTACCAGTCAAGCCCCTCCACAGGCTCTTCATATCCAATGATTTACCAGACTAGAATATATTTCTAATGCCCCTGCCACATAATCCTTTAGAACTGAAATATTATCCCAAGTAGCAAGGTGAACTCCTTCTCTGTTCCTATTACTTAACCACAAGAAGCTGTAAAATTTCTATCTAATCAAATTTAGAATGGAAGAGGGGACCTTCGCAAGAGAAATTCATTACATAGGGGAATTCGTTAAATTAGACTTCAATAATGCCATCTTCCCCCCCAAGGAGAGCCAGTTATCAATCCTCTTCTCAATCTTCTCTACAAGCGACATCCAATCCTCAACCAAATAGTTATTCGACCTTAAGTAATAACCCAGATACTTAAGACCATTGTCAATGGAATAATGAGGATAGGGGAGAAGAGTCCATACCTGACCCAACACCACCTCATCAATTTCAAACCAATGAAAACTATATTTTTTATCATTAACCTCCATTCCCAAAGCTATACAAAATATATTGATGATGTCCATATAAAATTTCCACTCTTCAACCAAACCGATATCAAATAACAACACATCATCTAAAAATAGTAGGTGTGTGATAATGATAATGTTGAGTTGATACTTTTACTCCCCTGAACTTTCCTTCCTACTTTGATTGAAGAATAAGTCTACTTAGACCTTCTATAACCAATAGAAACAAGAGGGGCAACAAGGGACACCCTTGTATGATGCCCCTTGCACACTTAAAAAACCAGTCGAACTCCCATTGACGAGCACAACAAAGTTATCCGAAGTGACGCATCTCATAATCCATTCTGTCAGCTCATAACTTAGTCCAACATTAAGCAAAAGGAACCATATAAAGGTCCAATCGACCTTATCATAAGATTTCACATGATCCATTTTCAAAACCATTGCCCAATATTTTTCATCTTAATAGTATGGAGAGTCTCCTATGCAACCCCAATTGCATAAAAAATTATATGTCTATGATTCAAATAACCAAATTGCTCTTTGGATATGCATTATTCTAAGAGGGGCTTAATTATGTTAGAAATCACTTTGTCTATGATATTATAAATAAGGTTGCACAAAGAAATAGGGCGGTAATCATTCAAGAAGACATGATTACCGCATTTCAAAATAATACAAAGGAAGGTAGCATTTATAGCTCTAAAGACCTTGCCAGTAGTATGAGACTCTTCAACCATCAACATAATGTTTGTTCCTAAAATGTCAAAAGTTTGCAAGAAGAATTCAACCGACCATCTACTGGGACCAGGACTCTTGTCCTTGGCCTTTTTTTTTAAGTATCCTCAACTTCAACTAAAGTGACAAGTCTCCCAAGCTCTAAGCAATATGCATCAATAAATAATTTGGGCATACTCTGCAGAACTTTTAACTGAGCAGGAATATTTCAATCTTTGGATCCTTAAATAAACCCTTAAAATGATGAACCACAACCTCCTCCAGGTCCTTTTGAGTAGAGAGTTTACTACCATTTTGTTCCTCAATATCCCAAATAGCATTGATGTTCCTTCTGTGTTCAGAAAATTTGTAGAAGAATTCATATTAAGGCCCCCTTGGGTAATCCAAATAGTGTGACTCTTCAGCCACTAGCATTCCTCTTCAACCTTCAAAATACAGGATTTATCTTTCCTTAAGTGATCAAGTCAACCTTTATCATGCTTCGACAATATTCCCCAACCAACATTTGAGTAGGTGTTATGAATGTCTTCCTCTATTTTAACAAGTTCTTATAACTAAGCTGTCTTTTTATCCCGGATCCACCCTAACACCGAAACTTTTAGTTGTTGGAGAATGAGGGGTAGATTCTCCATCATTGCGCCCAACTCCCTCTCTTTCAACTCTCTCCACTTATTTCTTACCAACAAGGAAAAATCCTCATCTTTGTACCATGCATGGTTATATTTGAATGGGTATTTGACCCGAGAAAAATCCAAATCCAATTTCAAGTGGATGGGCATATAGTCAAAGATGGAAACATTAACTACCTAAGATTTATATCTATCCACCACATCTGAAAGGCCCTCCACCATGAGAAACCTTTCAAGACATTTGGAAACACCCACACCACCCATACTACCATTCCGCCAAGTAGGAGCCATAGGATAGGGCTCCACATCAATAAGCTTAGATCCTTGAATAATGTTTTTGAACCAGAGCGCAAGCGGGTCCATGCGGGAGTGGGAACACCAGATTTCCCTAGCCAAGGTGGTAAAGTTGAGATCACCATCCAGGATCAAGGATGAGTTGTGCAGGATCCCACATCTCTCCACCTCCCTCCAGAATCCCAATCGCTGGTTATATGACCCATAGCAATTTACGATTCTCAGAGGATGATTTAACTCTCTGCTATGACCTTCGAGCATTATGACTACACAAGTTAAAAAGGGACTAAGATTAAATCTACTATGGTTCTAGGAAAAAATAAAGCCCCCGGATATCCCTATAACATCCATTGAACAATAATCCCATCCCGAGAGCAATCTGAGGAAAACTTACCTATCCTTGGAGTGAAGGACCATTGTTTCTTGAATGAGCACAACATCTTGTGAAACCAAATCCAGTAACATTTTAAGGCTTTTTATTTTGATTTAATAGAATATTAAAACCTTACAAAAAAGAACAGAAGATGTTTTCTCATTATATGCCATATATTTTGGGGTTAAGCGCCTAACAAATAGAAAAGCTAAGGACATTGAAGGATACCAGGAAGAAATCTTAAAAATTGGAGGGCATATGCTCATCCCCTACATCCACAAACTATTCAATCTAGAAATCAAGCAAGGTTTCCCTAAGCCATGGAATCAAAGCCTCATCATTCCTATAAGACCATTATGATTATCCCTCTCTTATCCAAGCTATACGGTATTATTTTGGAAATGAAAATCAACCTAAGGCTTGAAGATGAAGGTAAGTAGGCTAAAGGTCAAGCAGGTTTGATAAGGCACTACTCAGCCGCATACCACTTCATTATGCTTAGGATCATCGCAGAGGAGTGTCGTAATGTTAAATCCAATCTCTTTTGCTACTTTGTGGACTTTAGAAAATATGTTGATATGGTGCCTAGAAATAACCTAAGGAATATATTATAAGAGCTAAAGGTTCCTTTCGAGTTGAGAATTGTTTCCATAAGGCTGTATGAGACTATCTCTTGCTAAGTTTAAGAGCATTGAGGGGTGTTTGCAAGATATTAATTATAATATTGAAATTAGGAAAGGTTCCCCCCACTCACTTACCCTTTTCTTCATATACATCGATAAGCTGGAAAGTTATTTAGAAGAAGCCAACACGACCTTAGTTGGAATAGTCATCATCCTTCTTCTTTACACTGATGATATTATTCTTATGACAAGTTATCCCTTTGATCTTGATAAGCAATTAAGAACTCTCAAGGATTTATGCTCGAATATGGGTATGACAATTAATACCAACAAAACAAAACTTATGCTTATCAAGTCCAAGAAGGTCACTTATGTTAATTTTGTACATGACAATAACAACTTGGAGGAAGTGTCTTCCTACAAGTATCTCAGAATTGATATCCATCACAAGCTAAACTAGAACTATATCACTCAGAAAATGATTAATGGAGGGTGGAAAGATTATTTTGGTCTTGGAAACAATTGTAAATGAGCTAACCTTGTGATGTGGGATAAAAGTAAGTTCCTTTTTTAAACTCTAGTCACTCTCGTTATCTTGTACAATTGTGAAGTTTGGGGTTGCAGCATATCTAGAGAATCCTAGAGAAATATAGAATAAATCCAGAAGCGTTTTATAACCTATAACCTCAAAATTAAAATCAATGCGCCCTCTCCTATCCTTCTAATAGAAGTGAGTCTTTCCCCCATCGAGAGCATCGCCATGACTAGGTACTTGATATACAAGTACAAGATAAATAACATGGGTGATCAAAGTCTTCCGAAAATTGCTTTAAAATATAGCCAAGACCACCTATGTCTCAAGATATGTTGGTATAAAGACACCATGGCATGGTTATACTATTGGGGGATTGACAAAAATGACACTTTGCAAAACATCGATAACATTAAAAATAGTGTTACCTCTAAGTTTAAAGAGAAAATGTGGGACGAGAAAGGATTAGAGGTTAAAAGAAAATTAAGATGCTATAAAGAGGTCATTAACCCTAATCTAGAAGATCAAAAGTATAGCACATTAACACTGTGTGTGCTGGTTAACAATGGGTGGACAAGCCGTTGGGCAGAAACCGCCTAGCCACATGTCATCTTTTGATTGAAAACAACTCCCTAAGAACTTTTCAAAACCACTTTTGTGGTGAGTCGTTACCAATTCTGGTAACGGGATACCGCCAACACATTTGTGCCTAAGGCCGGGCAATGTGGTGACTTGGAGATTGGTGGAGGGTGACATGGCTGCGTCACAGGGTGACATGTAGGACATGTCTAATACCTCATCAAACACATGTCGGGACACATTAGCACCCTACCATGTTAGCAGAAAATGATATTGTTCTTATGTTCTAGATTACACGAAATTAAAATACTTACAAAAAACAAATGAAGGCGTTTCCCTCAACCCGCCCTGTAGCAACGCAGGGATGCCTCTAGGGGAAATCCCCCTTGACCCCATTATATTTTTATAAATCTACAAAGTTAGTTATGGATTTTAACCACAACTACTAAACCAATATAAAAATTGGGCAAATTGTGCATTATGAGGGTGTGTCATAGAACTACCAAAATTCCCAAGTATGGAAAAAGTGGAAAAATACAAAAGTAGTAAATTCCATAATTTTATTAAAGGTGATTGGAGCATCAAATCAGAGAGAGGAAAGTTGCTAAGTAATCATGGTCACATTTATTATCTAGTCCAATAGATAAGTTGTTATGGTTATCCACAAATTATCTTCTACATGTGTCTGAAGTTGGCCTTTGAAATTAAATGAACCTACAAGAAAAGTGCAGAAATTGGGGAAATTTGACAATTTTGAAAGGCTATCAATTTTTGTTTAGAAATAAGAAATGGGCATACTTATAGTCATTGGAAATATTATCTAGATGAAAATAAAATTGAATGTTTTTATTTTTGAAATAGGTTTCTCATTGTTTTAGAAAGAAAGCATAACAGAGCCCTCGAGCTTGGTTGAGCAATACATTCTCAATGTGGGTGTCTTCCAAAGTAACCCCAAAGCTTTGGGAAATTTTTGTATAATGGTATGAAGGTGTACCAGAGATGAACGTGACTCAAAGTGAGTAAATATTATGATACTCATATACTAGTAATGGTGCTCTTGCAATAAAGTGGAGGCATAGTTGGGAAAGCAAGCATGGAAAAATTGCTTGTTAGCAAGCAATGTGACTAGCAAAACCAAGTAAAGTTGGATGCTTGGCAGAATGTTATTTTTTTTCTAAGCAAGGATATTCAAGTGATATTATTAAGGTACTTTCTTCTGACAGGTGGGGAAAACATGTTGAGTGGATAATATTACATTCTTGCAGATTATATTTGATAAATGCTCGTGATGGACGAAGGGAACTAAGATAAAGCTATGGTTCCTTATCCAAAATGTATGCAATGCATTCTCTATGTTCAGGATATGCAATATGGATTGCATAGAGGGGGTGTGGAAGCCCTTATTGATATTAATTAGTTGTCCTATGCATTATTGATGAATGACAACTTTGTCTATTTGTGAAAGAATAAAAGAGACCAATAAGGGACATTGGTGCATTGGATAAGAATGCATCCAAGGTATTATTGTGATTGATATATGCAATTTGAATAGCAAGGAAGAGACATGGGAGCTCTTGATTATTGGATACATATATTGTATTCCATAGGAGAATACTTTGAGAGGTAGCGAACAAACGAACAAGTAAGGAACATGCAACTTGTAAAGGTGATGGGTGAATCATCCTTGTGGGAAAGTGCATGCATGCTAAGAGAAGTTGCAAGTTATTGTAGGATATGAAACACCAATTTATGAGTAAGTAATGAGAATGGGTGAGTAAATTCCATTCACCTATAATTTTTCTCCAACAGAGCAAGACATTCTAGTATGTGGACCTATCATGTGAATTTAGGATAGTTATAGAGTGGCCATGCAAAGGTTGTCAATCAAGGAATGGTGAATTCCCATGTGCGAATATGTGGAGTGGTTTATAATTGTGGCAAATATTTCCATGGGAAAGGAAATAAATTCTCATTTCTAAATGAGGCACAAGGGCCTATAATGGACCTTGATAAGACTCCATATGGCATTGGAATGGAATCAATGGCATCATTGTTAAGTGCTAGAAAGTCCAAAAAAAGAAGAACGGAAAGGTGTACCTGGCTAGAGTTGTTCATAGTGATTCAAGTGAAAAGAGTACAATGAAAGTTGTTGTAAAAACCAAGGAAAGCTACATAAGGCTGATAAGATGGTTGTAGCAGAAATTGGAGAATAATATCCCAAACATTGATCAAGATGGAAATTTCTCAACTTAAACTATTTTTGTTTTTAGTATAAGAATTGCATGCTTGGAAAGTAGCAAGTATAAATGATATACATGTGTATATATATTGAATTGTTGCTTGGTGAGAAAATCATATCTAATTACCCCTTGTGTGCTTGGAAGTGATGCCATAAAGTGGGTCAGTTGTGATGTGGAAGGGGAATTTATTCCATGCTATGATGGGGAATTGGAAAGGGAGAATTCCTCAACTCTTCTCTTGTTGATATATTTATATTTTATGAGTTTTATATACAAAATTTTTGGCATATAGAAATGTTGGAAATGCAAGAGATTAGATAGTTGAAGTGCATATGCACTAGTGGACATATTAAGAGATAATGCATAGTGCATGTGAACCTGCTTGTGCATGCATATGATATTGCATATTGGTGAAGTATTATGGTTTTACATATGCAATGAGCCATTAATAATAATTATTATGATTGATAATAATTATTAATGTTGGTAATGGTTGTAGGACCAAATACAATAGAAGCATGAGTGAAGATGTTGATGATGTTGTTGCACATGACCAACAACCTTATGAAGAAGGGGTAGGTCAACACATTTATGATCAATAGGTTAGTGGAAGGATTGTGTACTCCTTGGTAAGAGGCCAACTGATCAAGTAACATCAAACATGTTGATGGCATCCATGTAGGTAATAATTTATTCATGTTGATTGCATGAGTGTTGAAAGGGGATTGGGTAAGAATCCCTTCAACCATATTTTAATCACCATAAATTGGTATGCATGTGTAATATTGAATGCAGGTATGTGACTGATATCCCGTCAAGTGTGGTGAGGTATGGGGTAGCAAGGGAAAGGATAGTGTGTAATTTAGAATGCATTGATAATAAATAATAGCATGTCATGTGTGAGCCCATGAGGGTGTTGGATTGTGAAGCCTATAGTGTTGCACAAGTATCCCATGGAATTCCTTTTGGTGTTAATCTGGGATGAAACCTCTTTGCCAACAAGTAGGGAGTCAGTGAACTCCCCATTTTGTGTTCAGGTGGAGAAGGAAGGCACCCACATAGTTAGCCAAGTGATTGGGGATATGGTTGGGTATTGTGTTGAAGCATTGGCTAGGATGTCCAACTTTCCATGATAGGACACATGTGTAGGCACATAATGTTTCATATCAATTCCAAAGTGCATGAGAATAAGTGCATTATGTGCATTGAGTAAATCATTGGGAAGAGGTTTTTCTCTTGAAATACTATTAAGCAATGAAAGGAGTAGCTTGCCATGTGAGTATGCCATTGTGAGTCTAATGACATTACATTATGGTATTCATGAATCAATGCAAGGGTGCATTGAGTGAATGTTCATTAAAATATTATATAAATCTTATGGCATGCATATGTGTGGGTACATATGTGAAGATGCACTGTGTGAATGCATGTTTGTGATATATATATATATATATATTTCATTGCAATTCACTAATAGATGAAATTATAGAATTATTAGTAATTGTAAGATCATTTCATGAGCTACTATGGATGAAGGGAAAGGAATTGCATGAATAAGGTAGTCATGTTTGATTGGCTACCAGAATGCATTGTTAGAAGGACATAGTTGCATGAAAGGATATGATTATGTAATACTAAGTATTGAAAGTTTTATTTGATCTTTATGATTGTAATACATTTGAATTATTATTTGTTATAATTCTGAGATCACTTCAGTGACTGTTGTAAATGATGCAATGAACAAATTGTTTGGATGATTGAAAATTTCATATTGTAGGTAGAATTATCTTGGGTATGGAAATGTGTGTAAGTCCATACTAAAGACTGGGCAAAAGCAAGACATTATGAGAAGGATCTCATGGTTGTGAAATCTGATTTCTGTAGGAAACAGATTTGTAAATTTCAGATTTGAATTTTTTTCTAATAATTTCTAATGACTGTTTGGTTGATATAGAATTGTGTCAAGAGGACATACTGTAGGTGGATGTCCAGGTTATGTTAGAAAGTATAAAACCATAAAGGATAGAGTGCTGCCACTTACAAGAGACAAACAATACGAGGATGGCCTCATGGTTAAATAAATCTAATTTCTATAGGAGATAGAATTGTAAATTCATATTTGAATTTGACTATTAAATATTATTGGTTGTTTGGCTAATTGTGAATTGTGTCAAGAGGACACATTGCAAAAAGATCATGTGCTATGGCCCGCAAGAGCCAAAAATCATGAGAAAAACCTTTTGTTTGGGAAATCTGGTTGTGAGATGAAAGATCTCTTTAGTGAGGATAGATAAAGGCAATTGAAAGGTAGGGGATAATGCTACTATAATAACACTAGAACCGTATGAGATGCCTTGATCACCATGAGCTATGCTATGTTAAGGGTTGATAGTGGGATGACCTAGTAGTAATTCTTGTTAGTTTATGCTCTTCTTGTGCAAGAAATCCTAGGAAAATGATGGATCTCCCGAGGGAACTGTGGATGGGAGAAGGGGATGCTTGAGCCTAAATGGTGAGTGACTACAAGGAAGGGGGAGCTTGAATGAATCTAAGTGAGAGGTTCATGTTATGTGCTAGATGGGATCAAGGAGGCATTAGAGGTATATGTAGATACCTTGGGTGTGTTAGAGAAGATAGTAAGTTGAATCTTTCCCATGGCATCCATATGAAGCTAGAAAATATCCATGAAGATATGTGCTGAAATGCTAAAGGCATTGGAGGTTTTCCAAGGTATCCCAAAGGAATGATTGCGCATTTTTTTCCAAGATAGCTAGCAGCAAGTCAAAGTGGCATTGAAGAGAAATGAATTGCAATTGCTGCTGAAAAGAAGGACATGGAACCTTGTTGAAAATAGAGAGAACACAAAGGATGGTATTATTCCAAGGGGGAGGGGATTGTAATACCCCCCAATTTGACCCCTGTAATGTATTGAATTAGATTATGTAAAATGATGTAAATATGCTAATATGGATTCCCAATGTGAAGCTCAAGGCCAAGGCCCGACTAGTGAATGGTTAGGCATGTATGATGTAAATGTTGTTATTTGGACTGTATAATGGTTGGCTTGTCATGCTAACTCGAAATGTATGTAAATATTATGTTGCATAAATAATAAAATGGTCCAAGATGGTTGTGTAAAGAGAACTAGAGGGGTTATGATTCTACTAGAGAGGAAGAGGAAAGGGGGCCTAAGGGAGACTAAATCCTTTGCTTCCAAGTGTAAACCTTAGAACTCATCCAAATTCTACCATGTGCTTTGAGTGAACCAATTACCTCTTGTTGATTATTAAACCCAATCATTGAATGCAGGTGTGAGGTTGGTGGGAAAAGTCACCTCATGATGTTATTGAAGCATGGGGATGAATGCACATTTGTGTTAGTTCTATCAAATGTCATAGGTTGGTATACAAATGACATGAGTCCTTTCTTCTATTGTCAGAAGCTATGTCAATTGTCTTTTCACCATTATCTCATATCCCTTGGAGTCAACACTCATTCTATCATTCTTGTAGGCATATATATAGTATGTAGAGCTCCCCATTGATGTTCATGACCATTACTAGAATGTGTATAACCTAGAAATTCAAATTTAGAGACATGACTACATATTTGAAGGAAAAATAAATGGTTGTAGGTGAGCACAGAGGTTGGGCAAGCTAGGAACCTTTACCCATGAAGTTTTTCTACCAATAGATGCTTGAGAAGCCACGAACTAAGGATATAGGTGGTTCTTCAACAACAAATATCAAATTGGAGTCCTTCTATGCACACACTAGAAGCACCTGGAAAGATGGATTGTCCAAGAGAGGGTGGATTGATGAAGGGGGGATGCTTGAGCACAAAGGGGTGTTGTGTGGGGCAGGCATTGTCGGAGCCAAGGATGTGGTGGTTGAGTGAGATCCCTGTAGAGCTCTATATGAGCATTTGGATAAGCATAGAGAGAAAAACGGTTTGCAGGTTGAGAAAGAGAATCACATAGGTGTTTCATTCTCCTTGGTGGCCTCATAGCCTTGCTTGGGGGTGGCCCCTCAGCATAAAGAGTATATGTTGGATAGTGTGCCTACAGTTGGGCAGAAAATTTCTCTTACACAGCCAATTGCTTGGATTTGCGTTGTTTAAAGATAAGTATTCTCTTGTAGTTGAGTACAGAATGTTTTATCTAATGCCTGTGATGATTATATTGTTATATGCATGCTAGATGTGTGTGGATAGAGTTTATTTCCGTTGTATATTTTTATTATGCATTTGCACACGTATTTTAAATATTATGAATTTGTAATAAGGCTATGGGGAAAAATTTGGAGGCCCCAAATTCATTCATGTTCCCCTCTATTGGTCAGATTGATGGATGGGGATGTGACATCAGGTAAAAGCAAGGGTTAAAGAATACGTGTTTATAGTGTTGGTTAGGAAGTAGATAGTTAAGTGGTTTTCCTCCCTTTGTGTGATCGTTTTATGTGGACTTGGTATGCTTATTAATGCTTATGTTGAATTTCTTGGGTCATGTTATCGGACAATCTACCAAAAGCGGACTTAAGGCGTGATCTCCCTAGTTCAATATGAATCTAGAACAAGTGAGACAGAATATGAAACTGCTTTCCTAGATCTAGTTAAAGATCGAGTGATTAGATGTCTTACCTTGTATATCTTTCTCCTTGATGTTGTTCCGAGCTCCATGGTCGTCAAATCTCAGCTGCAAGGCCTGTCAAGGCATACAGAACAATACAAGCAATAAAACGCATCTAAACAGTAACAGATCTAAGTAAACGGTTAAGAGAGTAAACTACACAAACATTATTAATACAACAACATTTGGTGGAAAGAGTTTATATTACTTATTAAAAGAGGGAAGTACAAAAGAGAGATGAGTACAACCAAAGATTAATGTCATAATCCTCCTCCAACAAGCCAATGCCAAAGCCTCCAAAGAAAGTATAGGTATCCCAAGAGATGAGTAGAGATATCCTAAGCTAATTTCACCAGCATGCAAGTGCTATAGACTTCCTCCCTTTGGAATGGGAATGAGCTTCAAATATATAGGACTAAGAGGATAGGGTAGGTTGAGATATAGTGGGAGACGACTAAGGGATCCTCCCAAAGGGATAGGGAATTGAATGCCAGCTGCCCCTATAGGTTAGGGATAGAGATCCACATCACATACCTTCGAGAAATGGCTTGAAGATGCCCTTTTATCCATCTAACTGACATCGTCACAGGCTGCATTAGGACAACCTACGCCATCACATGCTGCATAAGGCTGACCTACGGTGACCTTGAAAAATAGGTCAATATCTCTTCAGTTTAACTTCTTAGTCATAGGAACTTCAGGGATGTTTACACTGAGTCTTAAGGTAACAAGATTTAGGTGTAACAGAATGCCCGCCAAAGCATGAAGCTATTGAAACTTTACAAGTGAAATGCTTTGACAAAAGGATTGGCAAGGACTTGTCGGATGGAGGATGCTGCTGCAGTACAACTGAATCTGAGAACACAGTCTCATATGACCCACAACATGGCTTCCAACCAATACATTGCAGATCCATGGTAGTAATTACCGACTGAACACAATCATGGCTATTGAACACAAGCGTAGATCCATGATGAGATGATAACACAACCACGACCAATACAAAAGTGGATCCGTGTAATATGACTCAAACAATCTCCATCACAACTTGGGTAAAACATGACTCCCCAGGGTCTTCAAGCTGAACCCGCAGTGATACGAATATATCCATGTGATTACAAATGTCTTGACGTCACACATGGTAGAAACCACTTGATTACCGGTCATTGATGTATACCGTTAACAAGTGTGAGGGAAACCACCATTAATGTAAATGATCTCCAAGGTGTCATAGTACATATCATCAAGCACGAATGAATGAACTGAAGTCGAATGATTGGCGAAATATTTCAATCAAGAGTCAATGATGTGAACTCATGTCGAAAGTGAGGTAACCTGCCATTGAGGCATGCAGGCCCAAGGTACTTGGTTGGTTTCTAGATTCAATCCTCGAATGATGTGTTGAGGTCGACAAGGATGAATCCATCAAAGGAGGGCCATGATGAATCCCCCATCATTGACACGAAACTCGACAACAGATGTTTGGAGTAGATCGGATGGTACAATAACATGTAAGACTAACTCAGAGTAGACCAACATGGTAGAAAGTGTACTGAGTGCAAATGATGAGTAGTAAATGTATTCTTGAACATGGGCATGGCATGACTTGGCAGTATTGACATGATGATAATGACGCCAATATCCTAACGCAACTGATGAGGAAAGTATTCTTTGGATGACCCAAAGGAGTAACAAGTCTCAGGAAGTAGGCAAAACTCAAGGGAAAACAGATGATCCAAGTACTGTATGCAAATGCAAATGAGTGCCATGTTCAAGAATGACCAAGTACTACCACTGGTAAAGGTGTAACACAAAAACTTTCCTTTTTCCCCTATCATGACTGATGAGTGCCTCATGTGTTTTTGACGAGCTTGATGACAGTAACTAGATGCTTGATATAGCTCATCTCATAGATGAGTCCAATCCCAAACATTTTTCGAACCTAGGAAAGGAGGGGTTCGTCCCATGGCGGGCCCTTCAATGTTGAATTTTAACGAGTCCAGAGAAGGAAAACTTGGTCTCATTTCATGTTTAGAGAGTCTGAAAAGAACTAAAGAAGACTCCAAAGGTCCTTTTTCGTAAGGTTAGCCTCTTCGCCCGGAAAAGGGTAAAACAACGCGAGAGAGGACTATTCCAGTCATGATTGGCTGGAGTATTCCTTTTTTGTAAGTAGTGCCCCCTGGTCCGAAAAAGGAGTAAAATATCACCAGGAAGATGACCATTAAAATACTTTAACAAGCGTGAACATGACAAGTTCGCTTGGCGATATTTTCGTATTTTGAGAGCCTGAAAAGATCTTAAAGAAATACTTAGGGGGGGTTCCTTTTTTGTAGGAGTTTAACGAGCTCGAAAAAGTGATAAAATATAACTCGGTGACTTATTCTCATAGTTTAATGAGTACGAGAAAGAACAAATAGTTAGCTCGGTTGTCATTTAATAATTTACATTAATGAGTGAAATTATGACAAAAAGACACTCGAAGAAGTTGTTCATACCTGATAATACTTACAAGATGACCACCACATCGAGAAATGGCATTAATTAGGAACCTAACTTCACCTGTAGCTCAAAGACTAGGTAAAAAACAGTTAGCCAAGCATTTAAATGCAGTAAATAACCCAAACTATAGTAAAAAACCCACTAAAGCATCAAATTATAAAATGAATATTCCATTTTTTGTTATAAAATGGGTGAAATAGTGAAAAGAAATTACAATTGTTTTTTTACCAAGTTTGGAGAGTGCAAAGTGCCATTTGGAGCCAAATTTCAACTGTTGATTCCGAGAGCTACGGTCCACCATTTCGCGAGCCGTCAGAAGCAGGTAGGCCTAAACTCATCTATGCAACTTTTTAGTGTATTAATTCCATGTTTTTTGCTTGATTTTCAAGGTTTTGGGTTGTTTTACTTTAGGGAAATGCACCCACAGGTCAGCGCAATCCTTCCTTACGGGAATTGCGACGACCCTGCACCATCGCAAGTCCCGCAAGGACCGTTTGCGACAACGTCTCACTATCTGTATAGATGGCTTGCGGCGACACACAAGTCCATTTTAAACTCAACGCCCAACTCCCATGAAATTTTTTTAATGCATGAAGTGAGTTCTAATGGTGCTTATTTGTCCTTCTTAACAGGTTCACGGTGATAAAAATGTTCATAGAGTGGTGAGAACGAGAACATGAGTTGGATGATGCTCAGTTCAAAATGAACCTCAATGCGTTGTTGCATTGAGGAACCACGAGTTACTCAAATACTTTCGAGTGTTGGGCATGAGGGCCTAAATACCACTACTGACACACATGATCTGATGTTGGGATCCGGCGCTGCAACACTTCGAGATCGGGGTGCATACCTTGAGTAAAGATGTCGTTGACATCTACTTCTTGACAGGATTATCCCGGAGGGGAGAACCTATATCTCTTATCGGGTCACGAGGGGGTGACCGAACAGTGGAGGATATGATCACTCAATACTGCACTGGAGATACTGTGGCTAAATGTGGGAAGATTCCCATCAAGGAGATTCGAGACCATCCTTTACGTGTCGTGCTCTTCAATCTAGTGAGGGTGGCGGGGATTCAGTCTGCTCATCTTGCAAGCAAGACACAATTGATGTACGCGGAGGAGTGCATGGCTCCTCGAGTATTCAATTGGTGCGGGGGACTCCTTACCAACCTATGGATTCAACTTACCAAATGTCGGCATGGGGTGCTGAAACAGTTTGGATATGGGTCCGTGGTGATATCTTTTCTACTGGAGTGGGTACCTCATCTGCGTCCACAGGTGGAATTGGATGAACGGGATGCCAGGGATCCACATATGATTCAGTGGGAAGAGGTGATGGCCCGCCATGGTGGAGGGGGTCCCATCATAGGTTATGGCACCAGGTTCTTCACTTGGCTAGAGGGATAAATCCTCATGATTGAGGATTACCCTTATAGTGGGACGGACTTCAAAGGTGATCCCGACTTGGTGCTTCCCGAGGGAGCACAATGGGGTGACATCGGTAAGAACAACAACTTTTGCGTTTTTCATTTTATATATCTTATGATTTTTTTGGAGTAGTGCTGATAACTTGGTGTTGTGTGCAGATGTGGGTCCATCGTGACTAGTTGGGGTCTCCATCATTGCGAGGAGAGGACAAGTGCTAGTGGTGGGTCCTGCGATGCAAGATTCCACCGAGGAGGTGGAGGAGGTTTATGAGAACCTCCATAGGCTGACCCTGGATATCCTAGATCCAGGTGTTCGTGATCTGCCTCGGAGCTACCAGAAGTACACCGTCGGGGTGTCTACCCATTTTGGCACGTTGCTAGCTAAAGTGGCGAGGGAACGGCAAGGGCCGTAGTTTGCTTTCATGGGCAGCAGCCGGGAGCTTCGAGACCTAGGGTTGAGTGACCTGAGGCTTAGGCTCATGTTCTGCTTATGTATACTGAAAGCTTATGAGCTTCAGATTTTGTATAGACCTACTGAAAGCTAGCATGCTTCAGATTTTTGTATCAGCACCATCATTTTGTACTTTTGTACGGATTTATATATATATACAGACATTTTCGGTGGCTTTATACATTATGTGTTCTATGGATGATTAATGTGATCTTGTTTACATGTTTTCTTATACAATGGATGATTTACATGTTATGTATGCTTTTATATATTTTTATGAATATGTTATGTGTGTACAATGTACCAATCTATAATGAAGTTGGCCATCGAGTCAACAACTGCATTCATGTCTCATGGAATGTGCAGGTATTGAATAGATTCAAAGAACCTTTCCAGAAGACGGACTCGTATGAAGAGATGGAATAGAGTAGGGTCATGGATAGCATAAATCCGGTTAAGGTGAGAAACCACCAATTGTGAATCCAAGTGGATGACAATGTGGTTCATACCCAAGGAAAGAGCGTCGGTTAGGGTTCCAATGATTGCCTGATATTCTGCGGCATTGTTGGTTACGAAACCTAGACAAATTACTCCTGAGATAATGAGCTAACTGGTGGGCGAATAAAGTACCCAGGCTTTCGAAGCAAGGTTACGGGTATGCCGGCTGGCACCGTCCATGAATCCATAGCAAGTTGCCATCTGCACATGCAGACAGAACATGGTATAAGAAACGGGAAACAAGATCTAGACACACTAAAACAAAAGCGTCACACCCACACAAAACACACACGCCATGTACAGTATATACAAGATGTCTATGCATGAAAATATCAGGCATAGCACCTCTTCAGGTAGAGCCCATTGCAGGGCTCTCCCAAATATATTCCATTGTAGTCCTCTAGTTCGTAGGCTCCCTTCTCCAAAACACGTTTCACTATGTACGGTCCGTGCCACATGGACTCGAACTTACATGCCACCAGCTTATCATGCCTTTGGTCGTATGTAAGGACCAAATCACCCTCGTTATATATGCGGGTTTCTATCGACTTGTCATACTGTGCTTTGATGTGCTTCTTATGTTCCTCGTTGGCAAGAGCAACATCTCGGTGAGTCTCATCGAGTTTTGCTAGGTAAAGGAATCACTCTTCCTCGATAGTGGTGTTTGGAAGAAGTTCAACTGCGAGTTTGAGGGATGGAATTTTGCACTCTATAGGTAGGACTGCCTCCAATCAATAAACTAATTGGAACGGTGTAAATCCAGTGGCAGTCTTAACGGATTTTCAATAAGCCCATAGTGCTAAAAAAAGAATAGTGTGCCAGTTAGAATTGTGCGTACCCACCATGTGTTGAATCATAGTTTTCAAGACCTTCTTAATGGCCTCTACTTTTCCACTGGACTGCGGGTAGTAAGGTGTTCAGTTTTCATTAAGAAAATCTAATCTGGCGCTCAGCTCATCGACCATATGGTTCTAAAAGTGAGATCCATGGTCAGTGACTATGGTTTGCGGAACTCCAAACCGTGAGATAACATGATTAAACATGAAGAGTGCAGTGGTTTTACCATCGTCAGTGTACATAGGCATAGCCTAGGCCCACTTTGTAAAGTAATCCACGACTACTATGATGTAACCATGCCCCCTGATCGAGGTAGGCTTACAGTGCATGAAGTCAATGCCCCATTTTGCAAAGGGGCCAACAACAATAACAGCCTCGATACAATATTTAAAGATAGATGGCCAATAATATCCCACGCATAGAATCTTCTGGGCTGTAGCCATCCCAGAGAGATGACCGCCAAGATGTGTCCAGCCTCCTCATGTGTCAGACAACGTCGAAGAATAGAATTAATACCACGACGGTACAAGGTATCATTGACGATCAGGTAATACTTTGCGTGGTGGCATTTGCGACGATGATCGTCACGATACAATTGGGGGTTGAAATGTTGGGTTGGAATATATAGGGTGATATCTCCATACCACAGGTCCGACATGCTGATAATAAACAATGACTCATCCGGAAGAGAATCATTGGGATCAGATCCTACATCAGCACAAGGAAGGTCACAGATGAGCTCGACAAACACCAAAGACTTCTTAGACTTAGCCTTCTTGAATAGGAGATCAAACTGCTATAGTATCACGATCACACGTGAATAATTTCCCCCAGGTACTTGACGTGTCAAAACGTGGTACATGGGGTTCGAGTCAGCGATAATGGTGGTGGTGCAGAGCAATATGTAATGTCGGAACTTTTGGACGACAATAACTGCAGCGAGAACGAGCTTCTCAACATGTGAGTAATGAGTTTTGGTTTCAATAAGACCCTTACTTAAGTAATAGATCCCATGTTCTTGGGAGTTGTGGTCCTCTTGTACCAAGACCATGGCGATCGTGGTGGTGGAAGCCGCGAGATAAAGAATATAATCTCGGTAGTAATTGGGCGGTTGGAGTATAGGGGCATGCGTAATGGCATGTTTCAGAATATCGAAATATTGTTGCGCTTGATCACCCCAAATGAACGGGATGTCCTTCTTAAGTAGTCTCATATAACCCTGCATTTTTTGCGCGAAATTATAGACAAAACGCTGTAGGTAAGTTGCCTTCCCTTGCAAACTTTGAAGTTTTGTAACATCAGTCAGAGGTGGGAGAGCGACAATGGCTTCCACCTTCAAGGGATCAATGCAGATACCATCTTTTGAGATGATAAAATCTAAGGGGCGTCCAGAATCGACGCAAAAAATACACTTGTGAGGGTTCAGGAGAATGTTATACCGCCTACATCTGAGGGATACGGTCGTCAGATGATCTATGTGGAATTTGTGTTGCCGTGAATGTGCAGGGAGATCATCCAAGTAGGGTTCCACAAAGTCCTTCACATCATGGAAGGTGTATGACATGGTCCGCTAGAATGTGGCACCAGCATTTTTAAGACCAAAAGGAAGTTTACGATATGCAAACATTCCCCAAGGGCATATGAATGCAGTCTTGTGTTGGTCGACAGGGTGGATCTCGATCTGGTTGTAACCGAAAAATCCATCCATGAAAGAGAAGATAACACTTCCAGCACAGTTGTCAATGATCTGATCGATAAAGGGAGTCAGGTAGTTTTCTTAGGACAAGCCTTGTTGAGATCCCGATAATCGACGAAGACACGAATGGTACCCTTCTTCTTAGCCACAGGGACGACATTTGAGACCCATTTCGTTAATGGAACAGGGTATATAAAGCCAACCTTCAAGAGGTTCTCAATTTCTTCCTTGATCGCCGCAATCTTTCAAGGGTGTACTGGTCGCAACTTTTGGTGGACTGGTTTGACATCGAAATAGGTTTTAATTTCGTGTGAAACAATAGCTGGGTCTATCCTAGGCATCTCCTCATAGTTCCAAGCAAACACGTCTCAGAATCGATTGAATAAGGCCATGAAAGTAGTAATCTCTTCAGGGGAACACTTTTGGCCTAAACGAATGTGTTCCACTACACCAGGAGTAACCGAAATGTCAATTGAAATGATAGGTTCAATGTTCGCCAGGTTTCCCTCAATGTTTGTATGACATGTGAGTATCGGGGTTGGGGATAAGGGTAGACATCCGGTGTAAAGATGGTGGAAAGGTTGTTCTCCACATAATCCAATGGAGGAAGGAAAGACGATCTATGGTGGAGGTCTTCCCATGGGGGGTCATCCGCACTCATTATTTCCATAATGGACTCATTAGAATGAAAAGTCCAGAGCAGAGGATCGGGTGAAGATGATGTCCATTGTAGAGAATAGGACGTGGAGGCCATAGACAAGTGGTCCTTGGGTGCTGACTGGATAGCCTCGTAAATAAGTTTAGCGGGTGAAAGAGGCATAGAGTTTCCAATCAGGTGCATAGTGGATTCATCAGGTACAAGCCATTGATCGTTGGAGTTGGGAAAAGATGAAATACCAGAGGAGATCATGTTCACCGTGGCAACATGATTAGGGGGATCCGAGGTTGGAAATACGCCCATAAGAGATGATTATTTTATGAGGCCGACCCCCATGCTCTCATATGGTTGTGAAGATTTCCCAAGCAATGGGACATTATCGCCGGGATGAGTAGCGGTGCCCGGTGTGCAGAAGTCCAGTTGGTCGACAATGACAATTCGACCCTGGTGGGGGAATTGCACTATGCGGAAGGCAGATGAGGCGACCGCAGTCATGGCGTAAAAACAATTACGACCAAGTAAGATATTATAATCTAAAGGGGCTGCGACTACTTCCATGTTAATGGTTGCGGTCTTACCCCCCAAATCAACTGCTAAGGCTTGTAATAGCCCATGGGGTTGAAAGCCATGACCGTCAAATGATTTCAAGGTGGTGGGAGAATGGTTCAGTTCAAGAGAACAAATGGCTCTCCAACATGACATCGACATGACTGAGGTAGAATCCCCTTCATCTAGTACGGTACGATGGACTATCTTCCCAGCAACCTTGGTAGCAACTTAAAATGCAAGTTGGTGGGAAAGCCTCGGCTTAAAGTACTCTAGTCGAAAAATGATTGTATTCGAGGAATCTGGGTCGACTGCACCAATAGCAACAAGAAGAATATTGTGTTGATTGGGACAATTCTACAAAACCTCTAGCATCGACATGGCACAAGGAACTTGTGCCAAGTCCTCCACAATATTGTAATTCTGAGATGCCCGAGCATTGGGATTGAAAATGGTTTTCTGAATCGTGCTCTTGGGCGGACGCAAAAGTGACTCTAAAGAAGGCTTCTCAATAGTGAGAGAGGCCTATGGGATGGTCACATTGGTCATAGAAGTAGAATATTTTTCAGTATTACTTCCAATGGGTTCCTTCGGCAGGACTAAGTCATATGAACGTGATCGTGTATTTAAGTTGACCGTCTCACTACGCATCATGAGAACATGCACAGTAGAGGATGCCTCTCCATGTGAAGGAGAGGCTTGAGCAATCAGCTATTGATTCTGAGTAGGGAAGGGATCATTGAGAACTGCAAGAGTAGTGTTTCCCTTGAGAAAATTTTGTACTTTGTCTCGGTGAGGACATTCCTTAGAGAAATGGTCACCACCGCACAACAAACAAGGATACTTCAGCTTCCTCTTATGTTTGGTGTCTTCAGGGGTGCTCTTATTCTCCTACGGGTTAGAAGGTTTCTTAGGCTTACCTTTGTTCTTCTTCTTACCACTGTTTTTCTGAGGTGAAGTTGATTGAACATAATTCAGTTCTTCGGTGGAGGCAGGAGTGGGTGATTTGGCGGTGTTGTTTCCAGCCTGTGGCGGATATGGGGAAGAACCTCGGGGGTTCAAAGGTCCACCAATTTGAGTAGGAGGATGGATGGTAAGGGAACCAATGATGCCATTAGCTTGGGGTCTTTTGGGTGGTTTTTTTGGGTCATACGTTGGGCGGGGTGCATCAGGAATGATTTCATATAACATGCCGGATTGAGCATAGACCAAGTCTAAGTAATGGGAACAGGCAATAGCCTGTTCCTCTATGACGGCCCCTCCCATGGCCACGTCTCGAGCTACGACAGGTAAGAGAGACTTTGTGAACCAGTTAACTAAGATTTGGTCAGGAATATGAGCCTTAATGACACGTCTCCTTCACCGCCACTCATGGATATGGTCTGAGATATGAGTTGTAGTATTTTGGCGAAGAAAGGTCAATAAGTCCATACCGGTCTCATAGTGAATGGGTAACTGAAAGTGGGTCAAGAAAGACATAGCAAGAGAACGAAAATCGGGAAAGGATTTTGGTAGTAATTCAATATACCACTTGGCAGTTGGGCTGGTGAGAGTCCGTTGGAATAACCTAAGACGGATCGAGTCGTCCATCAAGGAGTTGGATGAACACCATAAATGGTATGTCATCACATGATTTTTTGGATCTTCATCAGCTTTTCCATCAAATTTGGGAATATCTGATGGTAACTTTACCGGAATTGGTGGCCAATTATGTCTGTGGAAGATGGGGTCATTCGTTAGGCGAGATAGGTCGGGTAGGTCCAAGGTAGCCAAAAAGGGTAGCTGTTGATGTAGCTGCGGGTACTGATAGTACTGATAAGGCATATATGGACCAGTGGGACCTTGTATTGACTGATTGTAGGGTGTTTCCGGAGGAAACTGGCCATAAGGGGGTATGCCTCCAGGACCATATGTAGGTCCACCACTGTAATAAGGTGGTCCATTACCATAGGGTGGGGGTCTGTTGCCACCGCCGAGGGTGTGGAGGTCCATCACCACCGTCGGGAGGGGGTGGGGGTCCACCGCCACCGCTGGGAGGGGGTGGGGGTCCACCGCCACCGCCGGTAGGGGTGGAGGTCCGCCTCCACCACTGAAATAAGGTGGTCCTCCACCGCCTCCGCCTGGAGGGGGTGGTGCACCACCTCCTCCGTCGGAGGGATGGGGACCTCCGCCGCCTCCAACACCATAAGGGTAGGGTCCTTCACCACCACCACCATAATAACAAGGTGGTCCTCCACCATAAGGTGGGGTCCTCCTCCACTGGGAGGAGGTGGCCCTCCACCTCCGTTAGGAGGGGTAGGGCCTCCACCGGAGGGGGGTGGGCCATTATTTCCAAAATGAGGTGGGCCTCCACCAAAAGGTAGAGGTCCGCCTCCTCCAAAATTGAATGGGGGAACACCGCCTCCAGAGGGAGGAGGAGGTGGACCAAACGTGAGTGGTGGTACTTGAGGTATGGTTGGTGGGGGTCCATTCTGTAAAGCATTTTGGTGCCCCCATAGAGTGTATGGATTCCCGGGATAAGGTATCCTGTAGAGTGCGTTTTCAGGATTGAATTGTTCCAGCACAGGGTTAAGATAACCTGGATACGCTTGACTCCATGGTAGTTGGTTTGAATGGGATGGTCCCCCAACATGAGATAATCCCATGGTGGATGCTTCGACAAGTAGGGAATTTCCAACGGAAGGACCGATGGGAACTCCTACTCCTGTATTATGGTTTGGAGATAGGGGTTGCCCCCCAGCAGCAACGTGCTGACCACTAATCAATGGTTGACCCAACATGGGTTGTTGATTACCTACTACATGAGTAACATTACTCGTAAGAAAAGTAGGGGGTAAAGAGTATCCTCCCCATGAGTTTTGGGGTGGGGGGGGGATGGGTAATGTTCTCGTAGTAGTGAGAGGCAGGGTATTTTTTAGGGAAAAAATTTCGCCAATTGGCTATTTTTTCAGTCCCTTTTTCAAAAAAAAATTCGCTATTTGGTCATTTTTAGTCTCTAATATCGCCTATATTGACATAAAATGTGTTTTTTATCATAATATTCACCAAAATTTACATGTTTCATTAGTAAATTGTAGGTTTCATATTTAATATTCGCCTACATATATATATATATATATATATATATATATATATATATATATATATATATATATATATATATGTATGTATTTTCAATCCAAAATAATCGCCTATAATACTATACTTAAGCATAATATTAGAATCCTTAAAAAATACCCTAGTGAGAGGAGTGTTGGACTGTTGTCTTTCAACAGGTTGAGTTGTTTGAGGTATAGAACCGGTCTCCTGTCTAAGTTGTGTACCTGCAGGAAGTGAGGGTTTACCAGGTTCATAAGTGGGCACGTTGTGGATGGATGGTTTTGGTGAGTCATAAGATAGGGTGCAAATTGGGATCTGTCGATACGTGGGTATCTCCGTGACTTCAGGCCTTTGTGAAAAACTTTGTCTTCAAAGTTGATCGCCCTTGGAACGTAATTGTTCCAAGCGAGCACGAAGGGGTATGAAAAGCTCTTCGGGAGTCGGCCATAGGTTTGGGGATGTAGTGGAAAAATGAGCCACTTGTTGACCTAGAGAGGTTTCCCAAAAGGGTGTAGCTAGACCAAACGCAGCTGAAACACGGTCGTCCTGGGAGGGATTTAACCATTCCACAGATCCAGGCTCTCCCAGTAAAATGGGAGGGAGAGATATTTCTTGTGAAGTGGAAGTTACCACCTCTTCACCCCGTGAGGGATTGGAGGTGGGTGAGTCTGGAGGGGTTGGAGGGAACAAGAGTGCTCCAACATTCAAAGTAGGGTTTTCCACTTCAACGGACACGACCGTGATGTGTGGGTCCATTCTCACCTTCGAAATTACCTCCTGATTAAGGGGATATTCGGGTGGTAAGCTCAAAATCCTTCAGGACCTTCTCCAAGGAAAGTCAACCAGAGTAACTGAACCAAAGTTTCTCCTAAGGGTATTCTAAGCGAAAGAAAAGAAGTCCATAACAATCTACACAAAGCTAAGGCCGTAAGCAAACTTATGTGATAGGAGTGGATTCAAAATTCTGGAACCTCATAGGATTGTCAAGGCTTCACAACTTGTTATATACGGCAGGGTCCAACAGTAAAATGTGATAAGGAGGATTGGGACCGTACCCTTGCCTGAATACTCGACTACCTGGACGGCACATGCGTAGTAATCTCCCTGCATGCTGTTATCGGTGTATTGCTCTGCCAAGACGGCCAAATGGATAACTCAGTTGGTTTCAGGAATCCTAATGGTGTCTCCCGATATACACAAGGCACGTGGGAGCTCAAATCCATAGTGGTGTTGTCTAATGCACAACTGTACGGCATGAGACCTTCCTATATACTACCGAGTACGTGAAACACCTTTCGATATATGCCAAGTACGTGAAGTTCCTTTCGATATACCCTAAGGTACGTGAAAGAGCCTTCGATATACTGGTTGGTATGTGAAAAAGCTTCGATATACCAGCTGGTACGTGGAAGATTACAATACCCCCGGAATACAGTGCTGGAAAGTAACGACATCTGCCACGTTTTACGACGCTGGAACACGTCTCTAACTTAACACACAAGTTACTAAAGATTTAACCCTAGTTCTATCGTTAATTTTATCTGGACGGTTAGGTGAATGCATGAGGTGAGTACATAAACGTAAACATAATGCAAGCCCTAACTACATGAGAAAATGTACTTTTCTTTTGATGAAATATCTATATGGGAGGGAGAAATCTTTTCCAAGTGGTTTCACCAAAACAACAAAAATGCAACAAATCTCAATTCTACCAAATTTGACAATGGAAGTACTTTTTTTTCTTCGTTTTTCCAAGCAAAAATGAAAATCAACACGCATCAAAACCAAATCTAAGCATTTTCTTTTTGTCTTTTTGAATAAAAAATGAAACTAGGTGATGAAAAGAGAGAATTTCTATCTAGAGCGCACTAACTTTTCAAATTTCACTATGATGGCTTAAAACATAAAAAACCAAAAATGCACACAATTCTTTCAAGCATGGAATCACTTTTGCAAAAACTTGATTTCACTTGGATTTTTCACGAAAATGAATGGCTCATAATTCCTGAAAAAACAGAAATGATTAACTTTCCTATCAAACTTCCCAAAAGACTTATGAATGATTTCCAATGCATGAACCAACTTTTATAACAATTTCCAAATACACTTGAAAACGGTAAAGATGAAGCACTTTTAATTTTTCCAATGATATGCCAAGACTATAATGTGATAACAACAATGTTTTTAAGCGTGAATAACTGAAAATAAATATTATTTGCAACATTCCAAACACTTTATAAATTCTCAAGAAAATGACTAGCACTCATATGAACTGAAAACACACAAAACACTAGAAAAACAACCAGATGCAAGCAAAGCTAAGTGACATGTGCAAAAGAGGTCTGGGATTGGATCCAATGCAAAGACTAGATTAGGTGAGGAGAGGGAATGCAAGGTCAAGTAGATGAAGGTGGGGGAGACCAAAGTGTCCACCACTACCAAGTCTCAAACTCGTCCAAAATGGAACCCAAAACCAATCCAAAACAAACCAAACAAAACCCGACACTACTAATGCAAAATCAAAAAGGTCTATGACTAGAAGATGCAGTGCAGAGAAGATATGGAAACCAAACCAAACTCAAAAATGGAGAGGGGAAGACCCAAGTCCTAGGCTTGATTGCTCATTGCAGTCTGTGGCCAAGCACAAAGCACCCATGGCAGGTGGAAAACAGGTGATCTGCGACATTGTCGCGGGATGTGAAACTGAGATCGTTGCTCTGGCTATATTACCCAGGTGCGACGGGTGAAATCCCAATGCAAAAATAAAAAATATCTCCAAAAATGAGCAATCAAAAGGTTTGATAATCATAAATACAGACTCAGAGAAAGCTAACAATCTCTTCAACAAGAAGATCTGATTGTGAAAAAGGCTCAGGAGGCAAAAGAAATGGCTTGCAAAGAAATCAGAGAGAATGACTTTCAAATTAAAAACTCAAAACAATGTACGCTTCCCCAGTATGGTCGCCAAACTTGTTATCATAAAATCTACCAAAAGAGGACTTAAGGCGTGATCTCCCTAGTTCAATGTGAATCTAGAACAAGTGAGATAGAATATGAAACTGCTTTCCTAGATCTAGTTAAAGATCGAGTGATTAGATGTCTTACCTTTAGCTCGTAGATCTTTCTCCTTGATGTTGTTTCGAGCTCCACGATCATCAGATCTCAGCTGCAAGACCTGTCAAGACATACAGAACAATACAAGCAATAAAAGGAATCTGAATAGTAACAGATCTAAGTAAACGGTTAAGCAAGTAAACTACACAAACATTATTAATACAACAACATTTGGTGGAAATAGTTTATATTACTGTATTAAAAGAGGGAAGTACAAAAGAGAGATGATTACAACCAAAGCTTAACATCCTAATCCTCCTCCAACAAGCCAATTCCAAAGCTTCCAAAGGAAGTATAGGTCTCCCAAGAGATGAGTAGAGATCTCCTAAGCTAATTTTACCAACATGCAAGTTCTATAGACTTCCTCCCTTTGGAATGGGAATGAGCCTCAAATATATAGGACTAAGAGGATAGGGTAGGTTGAGATAGTGGGAGAGGACTAAGGGATCCTCCCAAAGGGCTAGGGAACCAAATGTCAGCTCCCCCTATAGGTTAGGGATAGAGATCCACATCACACACCTTCGAGAAATGGCTCGAAGCTGCCCTTTTATCCATCTAACTGACATCATCATAGGCTACATTAGGACAACCCGCGTCGTCGCATGCTGCACAAGGATGACCTGCGACGACCTTGAAAAATAGGTCAATATCTCTTCAGTTTAACGTCTTAGTCATAGGAACTTCAGGGATGTTTACACTAAGTCTTAAGGTAGCAAGATTTAGGTGTAACAGGTCATTGAATTGGAAGTGGTAAAGTGAATGCTTAATTATGATCGACTATAGTTAGACATAGTTATTTTTGTTAAATTGTAGCAAACTATGGTAGAATATTATGGACCATAGTGAAATTTTGAAAGTAAGATGTATATAATTTGGTTATATATATTGTGATGGTAACATTGAGAGATTTATGTTGATTTGAAACATTTTGGAATGGGTATGTTGTAGTATGACATAATTACAATTTATTGAGTAGAGCTAGTTTGACATAGTCAATATTGTCAAATTGTAGTTAAGTATTGTAGAATATAGTTGACCAAAGTGAAATTTTGAATCTAAAATGTATATAATATGGTTACATTTATTGTGATTTTCATCTTGGTTGTCTTATGTAAAAAAAATATGTTTTATGAGGGCTATGTAGCAATATTGCAATATTCTTTGTGGGTTATGTTGTAAGTGATGTTTTGTATAAGCTATGTTGGATTGTGATGTTTGACAATGGTTGTGTGATGTTGACATGTATTATCATAGTTGAGTTATGTTGATTTGATGTGTTATGGAATGGGTGTTAAGTGATATGGTCAGCCATAATTAAATTACGAGACCAAGTGCTTTATAATATCTTCATTTTGATTTACTTATTTGGACTTAGTGCACTTATTAATGGTTATGTTGAATTGCTTGGGCCATTGGATAGGGAATGGGTAAAGTTATGCTTGATTATGATTGACCATAACTAAACTATGTTGTTAAATTGTAGCAAACTATGGTAGAATATTGTTGAGCATACTAAAATTTTGAAATTAAGATGGATATAATTTGCTTATACAAAATCTGATTGTAACATTGAGAGATTTATGTTGATTTGATGCATATTGGAATGGGTGTGTTAAACTGTGACATTATAATTTATTGAGTAGAGCTAGTCAAACAAACTTAATGTTGTTAAATTGTAGCAAACTATTGTAGAATCTAGTTGAACATAGTGAAATTTTGAAACTAAAATGTACATAGTATGGTTATATTTATTGTGATTTTTATCTTGGTTTTCTTATGTCGAATTTGTATGTTTTATGAGGGTTATGTAGCATTGCAATATTATTTGTGGGTTGCCCAAAGGAGTTGGGTCCATTGGTGAAGAGCGAGGAGTTTTTCACCAGTGGGCAAGGTTCAATTTCAATGAGGGCCGAACCTGGAGCCATGGGGGCACCTTGAGGTAGTGGTCGAATGTTTGGTTCCACCCAGAGAGATTGTGTTAAATGATCTCGTGACCCGTGGACACATAAGTGGATCAAAGACCACCCCCATGTCCTCCTAACATTAAGCCCGTTGGGGTGTAGACCAACCGACAAAGCCCGTGTAAGCCTTGTAAGAGGTCGTTGGTTCAAATCTCGGATAACCCGTGCGCTATTGTGGCGGGCTCGGTGGTTGCACCTAGGGGTATAGTGGTAGCGGACATGATTGAACCCCTGGACCCTGTGTCACACGAGTACTAGCCCCATCCCAGTTGCCGATTCCCCTAGTACAAAAATAAATAAATAAATAAATCGTTGTGGGTTATGTTGTAAAGTGACATTTTTGTACAAGCTATGTTCAATTGTGATGTTCATCTATGGTTCATCTTTGTTGACTTATATAAATGATAGTAATCCATGTAAACATTATTAAATCATATTTGATTATTATTGATCATGTTTGACTATAATTTAACATACTTGATTATAGTTGAGCATTTTTTCATATGTAATCCACTATATTTCTTTCAACATAACTTGGCTAACTTGGCTCACTCTGATATTCTTCAAAAACCTAAATCAAGCCAACTCCAATGTTTAGTCCAAAACATAAAATATATAAACAAATTGCTATAAAATATTTAGAATATTTATAAAACAATGTATCGTGAACAAAACAATCCATATAAAACCAATTAAGATACATTTTTCATAAATCCATCCTAATTTTGAATCCACTCAAAAACATGTCTTGAAACTTAACACTTCGAGATGCAACAAGGACAAATTCAATGCAATGTTGTAAAATCACACTACTATCTCCAATGTTATTTTTGTAAATCATATGTAGGCAAGAGAGGAAAATAAATTATCATCTCTAGCAATATGATGGGATGCACCCTTAATTATAATCCATTTTATATTGGACATTTAAGATGAAGGCTTATCAATTTAGAAAGCATGACTTTTCCTTTTTAGAAAAAGAATCAAAATATTAGAATCAAATCTGGAAGGAAAAAACAACAATCATTCCTCTTAACCACCCAAATTATAACAAATGGACTATATTTAACAATAACAATTTACTCATTAAATTCCATCATGACAACTCTTTACCGAGAGACAGATATCAACTTGACAGAAAACGTACAATATATTAAAAGGTGAAGACAGGAGAGCACATCTCGACTTCTGCTCATCGAATGCAGCATCGAGAGAAGGAAAAGCGTACCACTACTGTGTGGAAACAGGGAAACTATATGCAAAACTTCATCTTTTTAAGTGCTAATTTAAAGCAACACCCACTTAGTATATGTTACTTTCTCATTATATATGTAATTATGCTTTAGCATCATACGGGATCTCTGCTCGACTTATCTAATAGATATGATCTCAGTTTCTAGAACTGTGTGAGTGAGTTTTTCTGGTCAAGTAAATCCTTAAAGCTGCCACCCCCAGTAGGGCCTTCCCCTATCATTAGGAGCATCGGAATCAGGAACAACATCATCAGCAGGATAAGGAGCGGGAAGTCCGGGATTAGGAGCATTTCATCTCATCTTATTTCTGGAATAACCATTCTTGGAACTGGAAGAATATGCTTGTATCTCTAGCGGGAGCACTTCACTATTTAAAGGGTTGGTTTCGGCAGGGCCGAAAAGCCCATCCGCTTCTTATTTGCTCTCTACTCTACTCCTACCCACCTTATGAGTTTCTATTGAAAGAGTGCTGGTCCATAATTATCCCTCTGGCATCAGGTCCATTATCTCTCCTGCTAGTCTTGGCTTACCGTTATGATATAAGCAACGTTCTATCTATCTATCCCAGCTCGGGAAAGATATATGTCACAAGCCCTGTCGAGAGGGATGGAGGGAGACATAGCACATGACGAATAGATTGCCCACTTAACAGAATAACTGTTGAATGTATTTTAATAAATCGCATTAGGAGTGCTAATCCATTTCAAATCCAGGGAGTTGGGGATCGGCCCCTTCAATATATATATAGCAAAAAAAGCTCTTCTATCTCCGCCAGTATGGTATCATTTCTTATGGGGCAACAGATAAAATGAATAGGCGAATCGGTCGGATGAGAATGAACAACAACTACAAGGTCCTAGTCTTGCGTGTGCCATCCCGTGTTGGTGGGTCGATGTGCCCCGTTGTATCGTGGAAACATGGGAGAACTCAATATATCATATAATGTCTCGATGGTTTAAATGCTTGGGATGACGGGTTATCTGTGCAACGATGGGTGCAATCAATGGGTGGTCTGGTTCGTGGCCAAGGTCGAGGAGTTCAATCTATCCAGAAGAGCAATAAGATCGAAACGGGCGGCATGAATCGAGGTCTCAATCAGGCCTCGTCTCTGGTTCGGTCTCCGGTCGATGAAGGTCGAAGCGGTAAGGCAGGCAGCAAGGTAGAGAGAAGCCCACAATCTAGCAAGCACATAAGTAAGCCCGCCTGATACAATTGATTAATCAAGTAAGAATATGTTACAAGTGCGGGTGCTCGATCGAACACTGGTGATGTATCCGCCCGTGCACCATTGCAACTGGGACTGCTTGCTCTCTAGTAAGTTTATGCAAGACTTTAATAAGTGTGGGGGGGCGGGGTGAGGGGTTGTTCTCGATCTCGATTTTATAATTCTAGTGATGGAATCCAGGTCGGTGTACCCCTTTACCAGATCACGTACCCATCCATTCCCTGGCTCATGGCCCAATCAACCACGCAGATTGCGTACCCATAACCATATAGCTCCCAATACAATTAAATATAACGTCCTTATCATTCCCAGCTCTCCCCTCTAATTACCAATCTGCTGTGAATGAAGGGTAGGCACTATTGGCAGATGGTTTATTTTCTTTTATTATTTTCTTTTTTCGACTTTCATTAGATACGTTATTATACTAATTGGCTCATCAACTTATTCAAAACAGGTGGTATCATAAGGTAAGCATCGCCCGTCGGTTCAAAATACATCCTTCATCCGTCCCACGAAAAGAAGAAACCTCCAAAACATCCAAGAATAAATGTTCCATTGTTTTCAAAAACACCAAAGAATACATCGGTTCAAAGAAAGCCAAGAAGAATCCATAATTGATGGGTACTTCTTTTTACCTTTCAGGACCGGATCAAACAACCTTACCTTTACTTTATTACTCCCTTCACCCTAGGGAGTGCTGCCTGCCCCCCAACACTTGCTGAAGCCAGAAATCCGGGTACAACACTTAGAACCTTCACTATTTACCTTTACTCATGAGTCATGCCCCCAACTTACAGCGTTGAATGAACGGTTCGGAGGGAAATCAAGATGCGTTACTTATGATTCAACTGAGGATAATTGACACATGACGCTACGTAGGTTAGCGCCCGTAAGCAGGGTGGGTAATGCCCCGGAGAATATATATTTATTTATTGCCTACAGATTAGGCGCAGACACTCAGTTCACTTGGACAGATTCCAGAAAACCTTTGCATTCGCTATTATTATTTTAATAAAACGCCTTATTAGGGGGGTCCGAGGAAAGATGACCTCATCGGGGAGACTAAAATATATTTCTTTTTATTATATTAATTTCATTTTTCCCTATACCCTATACCCTCGACCTATAAACCTCACATAGATGATCATCGCTGGGAGGATAGTATCTCGGATTCCAGAACTCTGGTTGCAACTGGCATTCCCCTTTATATTCATAAAATTGGTCTCATAGTAGATATTTGCCGTCAATCAAAAGCTTTCCGGGGATTTTACATCTAAGCTCTGTATTTGGTGGCAAGCAAGCCCATGTCTTCGACCAGCGTTCACTGTGTTCTGGCTGCGAACGAACTGCAAGTGAACTCTGAAAGGAGAAGTCAAGGGGTATTAAGGCGAGGATCAGTCATCATAAGGTAAGGCTTTCATGTATCGGTGGGAAGGCAAGGGTAGGAAGGCAAGTTAAGAGGTATGAGGCATAGGTTCCCAAGGCTGAGTTTAAGGAAGGCCCCAAGTAGTAGGTATGAGGCATAGGTTAAAGGATATTCCCAAGGCATAGGTACGATTATGAGGGTCCCAAGGAGAAGCCCCACCCAATACTTCGAGATCACTTTCTATCTTTCTGAACCTAATTTGAACCCGGGTTGACCTTGAAGATCTTCCCGTCTCATTTTTACCCACCCACTTAAGCCAATTCATTTTCATTTCTAGATTAATGAAATGCCTCTAATTTAGGTCACTTATCTATCTAACGTGAAACGCTTTTCCTCGATTTCAGATGCGAGAGTGGGCGCATAAACGATAGCTGATAGGATTTCCCAATAAGTAACCACCCTACCTATGCAGGGCCAGCTGTCTATCTTAACAATAGTCACATCACGCTGGTGGGGATTCGATCCGACCGCAGAGATATCCATCCCTACGATCACCTTGTTACGCGATATGGGCTTAATTGCCCGGAGATGATAGGATTTGAACCTATAAACTAAGCCGATGAAAGCGAAGGGAGACCCGTCTCCACCTCCTTTTTTGAAACGTGGTTCTCCCTCCTCTCGAAAGAGGACGGGATACATCCACGGTGCTTCTAAAAAAAATATGTTCCAGAATCAGTAATAAAACTATTATTTTTTTATATATGTAATTATCCAACACTAAGGTAAGCAACTTATAGCGTGCTCACTAAACATCTTCCTTAAATAATTCTATTTGGATTGAAAGCACCTAAAATATATTATTAAAGCCAGTCAGGCAGCAAGCATAAAGGGTCTCCTAAAAGCAATTGATTCCCCCGATCTACATGCCCCCCCTCCCAGATATAGTTCTTAACTTCCTTAAATGCCAATATTAATGAAAATAAAATATCCTTTCACTCGTAATCGGTGCACTAACATCCTCCTCTACGTGCATGTGAATCGTGCTCTACAAGGGATGGTTAGTAATCATGGTATGGGCCTCGTGCTATGTTAATTGGGCTATAAAGTAATTAATTGGGCTAACAAGGTACTTGGGCTATGGGGCATTGAAGAAAACACCTTTCTTTTCTTTCGGCATTGATGGCTAATCTAAATAAGTTCAGTGTACGAACCTAATCAGAGCCGCCATTGTAAAACCCCGGTTCACTAGTCCTCTGGGGTGCAAGTATATAAAGCGATCAACCATAAAGTATAAAGCAGCAGGTGAGCATCAAGATGAAGGCGCTCTGGAAACACTCTTAAGCTAGTGTATTATATATGCAATTATGCAAATTGAATCATAAATTGACTCATATTAGTAGCTTTACGCGGTAGCAGTAGGCGTGTTCTCTCCCTATGATTAGCCCCTGTGAGTAGCTCTACGTTTCAAACCTCATCGAAGCTCATTGTGTAACTTAATGCATTGTGTAACCTGATTGTATAACCTCATCCATCGAGCTCTATGGCCCCAGTGACTAGTCCCCATGTGGATAAGTACCCTTCGATTTGTTCCTATCAATTAGCTCTTGCCATCGCATCGCTTGGATCGTTATCTCGTCGTCTGTTGGTAACGTGGGGGGTCTTAAATGACCTCTCTTGTAAACATGTCCTGGGCGAATAAGTGTTTCCACCTAACCCACCAGCTGAATCGTAAATAAACAAGCTGTTGTAAACCTCGCTCTTCTTGTTTTAGGTATAGCAAACCCTGCGCCTGCCCCATTATTATTCCCCCCTCAATTATTTATTATCCTTCGATAAGCTCAACTTAGTAGCTCAAATAATACTCAAGCATTATCGTCGTCCTCAACAGCTCACATCATACATACTCCTCCTCAACGCTGTCGCTCAACTACATAAATACTCCTCTGCTTGTAACCAGAAAGCGTAATGATTTTCAAATGAAAACCTACATAACGTAATGGAGTATTGGGAACTAAAAAATGGGGTGGATACATAAAGCATAAATAACGTAGGATTGGTTCCTCATAATTTGAGTATTGGTAATTCAAACTTAATGGTTAATGTGTGGGCTGTAGTATTGGGTACAGAAGGCCAAATGGTGGATAGATAACTGAAAGCGTAAAGTGTCATCCATCCTGGGTGCCGTAGACTTGGCAGGTGTCGTAGCTGTTGCCATAGTTGTTGCCTTTGTAGTTTCCATTCGTTGTTGCCGTAGTTGTCATATCCGTATCCGTATCCGCAGCTGTATCTGTATCCGTGCCAGCCATATCCGTCTGTGGGGTAGAATGAAAAAGTTACAAATAAAGAATGCAGACCTGCAATAGAAGCAAAATTGGTTTGAGGTGAAAAAGGCTTTGACCTTCTTATTAGGTCGGGCAATAACTTAATGCACCAACTTGTCCAAGTGGGGGAAATTCAATAGTGAAAAGGTTGCTATGGGGGATATAGTGAATTATCATTTTACTTATTCTTCAGTGGTTTCTCTTTTGTCGAGCCTGTTTGCACATCCTAATTGACTTATTGGAGGGCCTACCTCGCTTGAGCAATTTCTCATTCCTCTTCCAGCGGTCGAACAACATTCCTTTAAGTGCTAATTTAAAGCAACACCCACTTAGTATATGTTACTTTCCGACTTTAAGTGCTATTATTTCCAATAACCCACACTGACGAGTATATTATATAAACTCGCCAGCGAAACATCTATATTGTCAAAACAATTGATTTGCAGTGATTGTACTGATACTGGTTGCAAAAACGAGTGAAGAGGGCCGGAAGGCGTAGGTCCAAAGCTGTCCTTCAAAAAGTGAGTGGCAGTATGGTCTTCCTGGTTGGGAAGTATCGCCTTCCTTGGTGTACTGTTGCTCAGTTACAACACAGAATTTTTTGCAATGCGGCTGGGAGTGGAGCTTATGCTGGGCCACTTGTCTTGCACAGATGTGGGAGACACTGGCTCTGTGGTTGGCTGTTTGATGTTAGAAAATGATCCCCAGTCACCTGGTGCTGTTGAGGTAACCCATGGTTGTCTGATTTGCTCGAGCTGAGCAACAACTTCATTCATGTCTGGTCTGTCATCCCTCTCTGGCACCAGGCATCTGAAGGCCAATTCTGCAGCTGCACTTACCATGACTTTCACCTCCTCATTCATTTCAATCTGTAGCAGCTGATCCACTAGTTCATGCAAAGCCCCTTCTCGGATCTTCGTTATCGCCATGTTAGCAAGGTTTATTTCCCTTATATTCCGATTTATGTCCACTGCTAATTTGCCAGAGATGATCTCTACCAAAACAACCCCGAAACTGTAGACATCAGATTTCTCCGTCAGTTGATAGCACTGATGGTATTCTGGGTCAACATACCCAGGTGTGCCTTGTGGAGAAGTGGTGACATGTGAGGCATTGTCAGGCATAAGCCTGCAAAGCCCAAAATCTGCTACCTTGACATTGATATTCTTGTCCAAGAGAATATTAGAGGATTTCACATCTCTGTGGAATATGGGTGGATCAAGGCTGTGAAGGAAAGCCAAAGCCTGAGCAGTTTGTATAGCAATGTTCAAACGAGTGTCCCATGGTAATCCCTTGGGGCCTCTGCGGTGGCCATGAAGATGGTCAGCCAAGGTCCCATTTGGGACAAATTCATATACGAGCAGAAGCTCTGGACTGTAGTCATAGGCACAGCCATAAAGACGAACCACATGTGGATGATTCAAGGTCGAAAATATCTTCACCTCGTTGATGAATTGTTCGACTCTCCTAGCGTTATCCTGATAAAGTCTCTTTACGGCCACAGTTCGTCCGTCCCCAAGTTTTCCCAAATAAACCGACCCAAACCCTCCATCCCCAACTTCGTTCTCCTCATGAAAGCAATTTGTAGCCTTACGAAGTTCTTGGTAAGAAAAGATTGGCAAATTGCCTATCGTAAGCCCACTGAGTCCAGTTGCTTCCATGTCCTTTTTCCTGTTTTTGCTGAAATAACTGGCAAAACCACTGCTAAGAGTTTTTCTCTTCTTCACATAAATCTTTAAGAACATAATTACTGTTAATGTTGTGAGCACAGCCCCTCCACTGTAGCAACCTGCGGTCGAGTGAAGAGATCGATATCAATCACCGAAGAGAATATTAATGAAAAGAAGAGGAAGAAATCATATGTACCTATTATAATGGCGGATTTGTTTCCACCTCCTGACTTTTTCCCAGCTCCTGTATCAAGGATCAACAGTTTTAGATAAGAGAATGCACATTGAAATGGGTAAACAATGTAGATACTTCTTCCTCTATTTAGTGTTTAGTGTGTGAGTGCTTTTAATTAGTGTAATTTTGGTTATATCTAATTAATTATTTGATATAGATATTATAGAATTTGTTTATTTTAATTCTTTCCAATTTATATATATTTTAAGATCAGGATGATATTCATCTTTTATGATTTCATCTAATATAATTACTTTCTAATTATCATGTATTTATATGAATCAAATCCTTTCAAGTATAAACTTTTCTTGAATTTTTACACTCTAAAAATGTTTCTAAATTTAATCCCTATCAACCCATAATAAATAGATCAACTAATAAAAATTAGATATATAAATCCATCTGCAATACCAACATCAATATATATGCTTTATCATCAAATTTGTAGACCTACCATGGCATTTGAGAGAGTGCGATGTGTCATCTGGACAATAACAAAGAAATGTTGTCGATTTGTTATATCCACAAATCCCATTACTTCTCAAACAAGCGCCACAGTTTTGATTTCTGTATGGGTCGATATGCCATATTATCTCAAAACCCTCCTTGATAAAAGTCTGATTATCAATGAACTTATTGGAATGCAGAACCTCCTTCTTAATTGGTAGCTGAAGATGCGTTTTACAGGAAAGTGTCCCATTTATTTCTGTACTGAAACTGTAGTACCAAACATTGCCACATAAACTCAACTCAAGCAACTTTTTTGTATAATTCTTCACAAAGGAATTACTTGGATCGCAGTCCCTCCAAAACGTGAGATTGGTGTATCCATGGGCCATTTCAAAATATTTATAGCCATACCACCACGGTTGACTGTAATTATCTAAACTTGATCTGCATTTATCCCACTGGAAGGTGTTGATAGCGATCACGATGCTATGATTAATGCTATTATTCCCCAAGCTGTAGGGCTTGAATATTTGATATTCAGTTCCACGGATATTAAGCAGAGGACAGTGACGGATTGGATCACAGACAAACTGAAAATCATGGTCACCACAGTGGCTGTGTTTTCTCCCGAATGGATAGCTGAAATAAAAGTTGCCACATCTATGAACAGAACTGCAATTCTCCCATTTATTGAGGAAACATGATATTGAGGAGGAGCAGAGGAGGAGAAGTAGGGCATGAAGGAAAGGAGTTAGAGGCATTGCATCAATACTTGAAGAATGGCAAATGGCAACTAACCTTAAAAATTTGCATTGCTCTGCTCGGTTTTAGTTTTTTTTTTCCTTCCAATGCATGGCAAATGGCAACAAACTTAAGGACCCCTTTAATCTTATAACAAATTTGTCTCGGCTAGAAACCGACGATAGATAAATTCAATAAATTGAGAGTTTCTAAAAAGCTCCATCATTTGGATCAATTTTTTCTGAGGGTGCTGGAATACAGCGATATATAAATTCAATAAATTCAGAGTTTGCATGGATCTCAACCATCTAAGTCAATTCGTTTAAACTTTTCTACAAGTTTTAAGCAAAAACATATTATGATTTGGGAATTGGGAATGGAAGACAGTAGGCGCAAAGACTGCAAAGTCAACAGGCCAATGACACTTCGCTCTTCTTTTCATGCCGACTGTTATTTCCTCTGTGAATAGAAGACAAATTGAATTCGTCACGGCGTTCGCATCGCTCACAATATTTGTGGGGGCGATTTTGACCTGAAGTCTCTGGCAAGAGCTGCAACTTTTGACTACTGATAGATGTAGCGCAATATTTGTCCATATGCATGTCCCTGACTCGCTAGTCTTCAGGGCGAAGTCTTCTTAGTGCTTTGCATTTTCTTATAGATTTCATGTGTTATTTTTTATTAATTTGCGTGTACGTCAATGCTTAGTCTTTTAATATTAAAAAAAGTAGTTTAAATATTTTATTTTATTTTTTATTTTTTAAATAAATTTTATGATTTATTTTGTTTGGGGTTAGGTTGAAAATTAAAAAATAAATTAAAGATATGTATTAGCTGTGAAAATGTATAAATTAAATATCATAAAAATATTTGAGGATGTTGAATTTATTTATATATTAAAAAATATAATTTAAATACTTTTAAATTTAAATTTTATCAAAAAAATTACTATAAATCCAAAACTTAGAATAAATAAACTATTCTTAAAATAAATCCAAAACTTAGAATAAATAAACCATATTTACACGTGCACCGTGACTTGACTTGCTCTTATTCACTCTAGAATAACCAAAGCTTTAAAATAAGATTTGAGAGTAACATCACTTAAAGGGGGTGAATCGATTGCACTTTTTGGTGAGTGATATTATGAAAATAGTGAAATTGGAACTTCCATTGAGGTATTTTTTAACTTTGGATTAGGGTTCTTTTGCTTGCTTTCATAACCTAGATCAAGGTTCCGACCCTTTTTCCACATTCCATGCACCATAAAGAGATTGAGGAGCTCCATCTAGTCATGAAGTTCAACCTAGATTTTGACCACCTTCCTACCTACCCTATAACATGGCATTCAATTCAAGAGGTAGGTAATTAAAAAATAAGTAAAATTATAGAATTTATTTAATTAAAATTACAATAATGGAGGATTAAAAATATTTCATTGATAAATATGGTTGAAAATAAAACCTAGTTGCCATTTTTTTTAATTTATTTAATTTTAATATTTTTTTCAATTTATTTAGTTTCAAATAATCAATCAATAAAATAAATGTTACTGGATTTTTTTCAAAACATGTGTTGGTAAGTAGAAATGCTACACTGGATTTTTTTCAAAACATGTGTTGGTAAGTAGAAATGCTACACTGGATTTTTTCAATCCTCTAGTAACATACAAAGGATTGAAAATCATTCACCAATTCAACATTGAAAAATAGCACTTGCAAAAAACTATAATGTACATGTTGCCAACAAAGACTGAATAAAATCATGAAAGCAAACCGACCTATAAATGTGAGGTGAATCCAACAACCAACTTGTTTATCACCACTATTCAAATGAAATGACACTTGCATAGGCATAGAAATGACAACTAGAATATATTGTAACCATTAAAACAATAGTAATAGAGACACACTAACCAAGACATTGACAATACAAGTCTTCTTGGCACTAAAACACTAAGTGACGCAGTGTCCAACACATTAAACAACTCATATGGTCACTCATCTCAAGGAAGAGGGAAACCCCAATTTTTTTTTTGTCTCCTCATGCCTTCCCTATCCATTGTCAAGCTTGCTAATTTGGATTTGCAAGTCATCTTAGAAAAGCTAAGTGGTGACCACATAAACCTCTCCCTACTTGACAAGTTTGTCAAGTCCTTTTACCAAGCACTCCATTGTGGTCTCATTTTTACTTTGCCTTGTTGTTCACCTTCGTCTTTCACTTCTCACTTTGCATGGTGTTTTCCTTCTATTCTATTTCAACATTTGGTGTTCTTTCCTTGTGGCTTGTCTTGGTAACCCCAATGTTTTGGTAGGTGTAAGTATGGTTGCTCATAAATATTATGTGTCACTCATGTCATGGAACTGAGAGAACCCAAATCACGGATCAAGGTCTCCTCATTCCTTCCTTGTGCACACCCGAGCTTGCCAATTCACTACAACAAAACATGCCATTAGCACTGGAAATTAGTGTTTTTGGTTTCACGAATTGGGATGAATTGCATACGCTAAAATCGGTGCTAGAATGCATGTTCACTTGGCACCAAAAATAATGTCCAGTTTGTCTTCTTTTGTAGCGTCTACAATAGTTCCTAAGGAAACAACTTGATTTGCACTAAGTATTGTGTTGAACAAGAAAAAATTGCGCCATCTTTAGAGACGAGATGGACTCTGTTTTTAGCTTCCACTTTTCCTTCTAGTTTTGCTTCGTATGGCTTCCCATTTTTCTAGATTTTAACTTCTTTGTTAACATTGGTTGTTGCTTTTCATTTATCTCTGAGTGTTGCATTCAATATTGCTTCCTTTTCTACTTCTATTTTTGCTTCCAAGCATGCTTCCTATTTTGCTTCCATTATGGCTTCCAAAATTGCTTCTTTCTTGGCTTCCTAATTTACACCAACCTTTTGCCTCCATTATACCATCCTTTGTTGCTTCTAATTTTCTTCCAATATAGCGTCTTTGGTTGCATATAACATTGCTTCCATTATGGATTCTTTTGTTGCTTCTAATATTTCTTCCATTATTGCGTCTTTTGTTGCTTCTAATATTTCTTCCATTATTGCGTCTTTTGTTGCTTATAATATTGCCTCCACTATCACCCCTTCATTTTCTTCCTAAATTGCTTCTTGGTTTGCTTCCTAAGTACCACCAGGTTTTGCTTCTTAATTGGCACCAAATTTTGCTTCCAAAATTGCTTCCTTTTAGTTCCAAGGTTTGCTTCCTCTTTAGTGCCTAGTTTGGATTCTTTTTTAGGTCCATTGTTTTCTTCCCATTAGTGTTGGGATATGCTTCTTAATTAGCACCCAGTTTTTCTTCTTGTTAAGCAACCAATTTAGCTTCCTATTTAGAGCCAGAAATAGCACCAAGTATGGCTTCCAATTTAATGTCGATTTTTGCTTCCATTTTAGAGCCACATCTTACTTCCATTTTAACAAGTCATGTTGCTTCCTTTATAGCTTCCATTTATTGATTTAATATTTTTAATTTCAATTAAATTAGTTAAATCATTACAAAGTAGAAAAATCATTATACTTATTAAATCTCCATCAAAATATAATCTACAACATCTAGTATATATAAATTAACAAGATAATTATTATAACATCATCATCATCATCTATAATTAAAACGAGTTAGTGAAATATACCAATATTAGATAAATATCATGTCAAATAATTTATATATTAAAAAAAAAGATATCTCATTTGAAATGTATATCATAACATTTTTGGAGATCTAAAACAAAAACATATATTGCATTTCAAATTTATGTCATACAATTTATGGAAAATTTAATTCAATTTGACAACATCCATCCTAAGTAGTAAAATCATCATACGTAATCAATATCCTTCAAAAAATCATCAACTACTTCCAATATATATAAATTGACAATTCAATATTGATAAAATCATCATCATATATAACTAAAACAAGAAAAAGTCAAATATGCCAATAGATCAATAACATGTCAAAATGATACATACCCAAAAGATATAAGTCAAAATGATACATGTCAAAATTATACAAGTCAAAATGATAAATCATATAAGTCAAAATCATACAAGTCAAGATGATATATTTCCAAATGATATAAGTCAAAATGATACATGTCAAAATGGTACAACTCAATATGGTACTGCAAGTGAAAATGATACGTATGATAATCAACAATGGAAGAGGCATCATAAAGAAATATCAACAATGAACGATGATTGAGTCTATATTATCAATGTCACTGGCTACTACTAGCAACTGGTTCATCATCATGATCATCATCATCGTCCAACTAAGTGTCCTCCCTGTTTGAATCATCCTCATCATCTCCCATGTCCGAACTAGACTCAATATAATATGGATCTATATCAGGATCAACTCGATCTTCTAGAAGACCTGTTCTCTACAAAACAAATATTCAAAATGAAAAGTTTATTATTTATTTCATGATATAATTCATGTTTTTGTTATGTTTCTAATATTACAACATATGAAACTAAACATAATCATATTACATCATATCAAAGTGCACATACCATAATAAAATTTCAAATAAGTTATAGCTAAGACGTCATTCCAATGATGTAAAACGTGCAACAATTCTAATAAACGTTAGTAAAGTTCATAAAAAAAATTGTTATAATATTTCATTATCAACTAGAAATTCTATTACATAACCTTAAGTGTCGGCCCTTACCTATCAATATATATATATATATATAAGTATTTTGTTTGTCAACATTAAATTTTCAAAATATGTAACTCTACAATCAAATAGAATTATACAATTTGCCATAATTCGATTGACAAGATGCCATAATTCACTTGTGTCTTCCATGTATAGACAAACAACTAGTAGACTTCCTTACCAAGTACTTGTATCTTGTGCCAAGAGAGGGTTTGGGAACCTTGGTCATCTCTCCCTTGACCAAACACACTTGCAAGAGCTTATGGAACTCAATTGCATTGCTCGGTTTGGTTTTTATGCCCCTGGTTGAAATTTTCCAGGTGTCCCTGAATGGCATTGGGAATCGAGTTGAAACTCGCCATAACTGGATAAACGGGGCTTAGATGGACAAGCTGTTATTTCTGTTGCAGTCGTGATATCACGTTATCGCTGGGTACATCCCTATCCAGTCACTTCATGGACCGATTGTTGTCTATATTGAAGGTTTTAGCAGCTAGGGTTTTGGTCACTAGCAAGCACTGCAATTTCTACATTATATGGTTAGATATTGAAATTTGTGTCGAGTGAGGGTCTGGGAACCCTATACATCTCTTCCTTCACCAAACACACATGCAAGAGTGAATGAAACTCAATTTTGTTGCTCGGTTTGGTTTTTATGCCCTCGGTTGAAATTTTCCAATTGTCCCTGAATTGCATTGGGAAGCGAGTTGAACCTCACCATAAATGGATAACCGAGGCTCGGATGGACAACCGTCAGTTCCGTTGGAATCGCAAAATTGGGTTATCCCTAGGGAAACCTCTCTCTAGTCACTTCATGGAATGATCATTCTGTATATAGACGGTTTTTGCAACTATGATTTTGCTCATTATAAAGCAATGCAATTTCTGCATTATATGCTCAAATATTGAACGTTGTGCTAAGCGAGGGTGTGGGAACCCTGGTCATATTTCCCTTGACCAAACACACCTACAAGAGTGAATGGAACTCAATTATGTTTCTCGGTTTGGTTTTTATGCCCTTGGTTGAAATTTTCCAAGTGTCCTTGAATGGCGTTGGGAAACAAGCTAAACTTGCCATAACTAGATAACCGAGGCTCGGATTGACAAGACATCAATTCTGTTGGAATCAGGACATCATGTTATCACTAGGGACACCCATCTCTAGTCACTTCATGGATCAATCATTGTCTATATTGATGATTTTCGCAACTAGGGTTTTGCTCATTAGCATGTGATGCAATTTTTGTATTATATGCTCATATCTTGAAAATTGTGTTGAGCGACGGTGTGGGAACCCTGGACATCTCACCCTTGACCAAACACACATGCAGGAGTGAACGAAACTCAATTCCATTGCTCGGTTTGGTTTTTATGCCCTCGATTGAAATTTTCTAAGTGTCCCTAAATGGCGTTGGGAAGCAAGTTGAAATTCCCCATAACTAGATAATCGAGGCTTAGATTGACAAAGCATTAGTTCTATTGAAATCAAGACATCGGTTTATCACTAGGTACACCTCTCTATAGTCACTTCATGGACCGATTGTTGTCTATATTGACGTTTTTTGCAACTAAGGATTTTCTCATTAGAAAGCAATGGAATTTATGCATTATATGCTCAGGTATTGAGAGTTGTGCTAAGAGAGGGTGTGCGAACCCTATCCATCACCTATGGGAGTGGACAAAACGCAATTCACTGCTCGGTTTGGATTTTATGCCCCTGGTTGAAATTTTCCAAGTGTCCATGATTTGTGTTGGGAAGCAAGTTGAAACTCATCATAATTGGATAACCGAGGCTTGGATAGACAAACTGTTAGTTCCGTTGGAATCGTCACATCGATCTATCTACAGGGACACCCCTCTCTAGTCACTTCATAGACCGATTGTTGTATATGTTGATGATTTTCACAACTAAGGTTTTGCTCATTAAAAAGTAATGCAATTTATGCATTATATGCTCAGATATTGAAAGTTGTGCTAAGTGAGGGTATGGGAATCCTATCCATCTCTCCCTTGACCAAACACACCTATGAGATCTTACGAAACTCAATTTCATTGCTTGGTTTTGTTTTTATTCCCACAGTTGAAATTTTCCAAGCATCCCTGAATGGAATTGGGAAGGGAGTTGAAATTCTCCATAACTGGATAACCAAGGCTCGAATGGAAAAACTGTCAGTTCCTTGGAATCCTGACCTCGGGTTATCACCAGTGACATCCCTCTCTAGTCACTTCATGGAACGATCGTTATATATATTGATGGTTTTGTAACTAGGGTTTTTCTCAATAACAAGCAATCCAATTTCTGCATTATATGTTAATATATTGAAATTTGTGTTGAGTAAGAGTGTGGGAACCCTAGCCATCTATCCCTTGACCAAACACACATGCATGAGCTTACAGAACTCAATTATGTTGCTCGATTTAATTTTTATGCCTTGGGTTGAAATTTGCCAAGTGTCCCTAAATGGTGTTGGGAAACGAGTTGAAACTTGCCATAACTAGATAACGAGGCTCGAATGGAAAAACCATCAATTCCATTGGAATCATGACATCAGATTATCACCAGGGAGACCCCTCTCTAGTCACTTCATGGACCAATCGTTGTATATATTGACGGTTTTCACAAGTAGTGTTTTACTCATTAGCAGGCAATGCAATTTCTACATTATATGCTAAGATCTTGAAATTTGTGTCAATCAAGGGTGTGGGAACCCTAGACATCTCTCCCTTGATCAAACACAGCTACAGGATGGAACGAAACTCAATTCCATTTCTCGGTTTGGTTTTTATTCCCACGATTGAAATTTGCCAAGTGCCCTCGAATGGCGTTGGGAAGCGAGTTGAAACTCGCCATAAATGGATAATAGAGGCTTGGATTGACAAACAATCAGTTCCATTGGAATCATGACATTAGTTTATTGCTAGAGACACCCTTCTCTAGTCACTTCATGGACCGATCATTGTCTTGTTGGTTGTGGATCTTGATCTTCCTGATTCAGAGGTTATGTTTCAGCCATGTTTAGATCCCATCCCATGACGGGGAGGTGTGGGGGGGGATTTTCCCCCACTATAGTCACCATGGGGGGTCCAGGTGGGGAAGATGACTAATTTTGGATCCCCTCCCATGGTGGGGGTTCAGGGGCAGTGCCCCTGTAGTGAAAGTTTTGGAAAAAATGCCAAGTAAAATGTTGTAATTTCATAGTCATGACTTGGTCAATAATGGGTGATTTACGTGCCCATAGTATTGGATAACCCATGGTATTTTCACATGGTAATCCCTCTTTAAAAGGAAGGCATTGTAATACAACTTTATATTTTACTATTGTAAATATCTATGTGATTGTGTAAGAGAGACCGTGAGAGAGTGAGGAGGAAGTTGCAGCGGATGTGCTACAGGTTGTATCCCTTCATTTGCTGGATAGATTAATAAAAGGACTGGAAATTTATCCGTGGATGTATCCCATATTGGGTGAACCATGTATATTGGTATCTATCTTGTATTTTTATCTTATGTGTTTTATTTCTACATTTTTTTATTTTATTGCTCTGCAATCTGTTTTTTCTAACATATCTATATTGACGGTTTTCGCAACTAGGGTTTTTCTCATTAGTAAGCAATGCAATTTCTGCATTATATGCTCAGATATTGAAAGTTTTTCCGAGAAAGGGTGTGGGAACATTTTCCATCTCTCCCTTGACCAAACACACCTTAAGGAGTGAAAGTAGCTCAACTCTATTTCTCGATTAGTCGATGAAGTTGAAACTTGCCATAAATGGATAAACGAGGATTAGATTGAAAAATCATTAGTTTTGTTGGAATTAGGACATCGATTTATTTCTAGGGACACCCCTCTCTAGTCACTTCATCGACTAATCGTTGTCTATATTGACAGTTTTCACAACCAAGGTTTTGCTCATTAGCAAGCAATGTAATTTATGAATTATATGATCAGATCTTGAAAGTTGTGCCGAGCAAAGGTATGGGAACCCTAACCATCTCACCCTTGACCAAAAAAATCTACAGGAGTGAATGGAAATCAATTATGTTGCTTGGCTTGTTTTTTATGCCACTACAACAAATTTGACATTTAGGGGCGGTTGTCTTCCTCCTCCAAAAGGCACTATTGGGGGCGGTTTTGGCTTTGGAGGCGGTTTTCCAAAACCGCCCCTAATAGCATCGACGCTAAAAGTTTTGACTTTTAGGGGTAGTTCTGGAAGAGATCAAAACCGCCCCTAAAAGTGACTTTTGGAGGTGGTTTTAAACCGCCCCCAAAAGTGGCTTTTGAGGGCGGTTCTAACCCCCCCCAAAAGTTACTTTTGGACTTTTGGGGGCGGTTCGAAAGCCCCCCAAAATTCATTTTTTGACTTTAAGGGGCGGTTGTCTTCCACCTCCAAAAGTCACTATTTGGGGACGATTTTGTCTTTAGCGGCGGTCTTTAAAAAACCGTCCCTAATAACACTGACGCTAAAATTTTTGGCTTTTAGGGGCAGTTCTGGAAGAGATCAAAACTGCCCCTGAAGTGACTTTGGGCGGCGGTTATAAACCTCCCCCAAAAGTCACTTTTAAGGGAGGATATAAACCCCCCTCGTAGGTACCTATGGAGGCAGTTCAAAACCCCCGCCAAAACTCTTTACAAACCTGTGGGGGTGGTTTTAAACCCCCCTCATAGGTACCTAGGGAGGCAGTTCAAAACCCCCGCCAAAACGCTTTACAAACCTGTGGGGGCAGTTTTAAACCTCCCTCGTAGGTACCTACGGAGGCAGTTCAAAACCCCCCTCGTAGGTACCTACGGAGGAAATTCAAACCCCCCCCAAAATGGTTTACAAACCCGTGGGGGCAGTTTTAAACCCCCCTTGTAGGTATCTACGGAGGCAGTACAAACCCCCCCTAAAAATCTTTGCAAACCTTTGGGGGCGGTTTTAAACCCCCCTCGTAGGTACCTACGGAGGTGATTCAACCCCCCCCAAAAACTCTTTACAAACCTTTGGGGCCGGTTATAAACCCCCCTCGTAGGTACCTACAGAGGCGGTTCGAAACCCCCCCCTAAAACTCTTTACAAAACTTTGGGGCGGTTATGAACCCCCCTCATAGTGACATATGATTAAGGCACGAAGGAATCGAACCTTCAACCTCCTGCTTGTAAAGAAGGTGCTCTACCATTGAGCTAGAACCCTTTAATAATTGGGGAAAGGGGCAATATTAAGACCAAGATTGCATCATTTGTAATTCTAAGAAAACACTAATAATCCCAACATTGTTTCTGACTCGAGAGACCTAAGAAAGTAGTCTGAATGGCTCTGACCTTATAAGTTGGCTGAACTTTAAAGGTTTCATATGCAGGATTGATTCAATAAAAGAAATAGTAATATAGAAACGTTTTGTAGGACAAAGTTGGCATTCAAGTTCAAACACATACTCATGAAGTGAACATCTAACTAGAATTTCAAGTATTCATGGATAAGAACGAGCATCATTTCTAATGGTTGCTTGATGGATCTGTTAGCACCTGGATTGTGCTAAGGGTTTTGGAGGACTCGTGAAGGGAAGGTAGGCCCGAAGTTCAAGAAAAAGATTGATCACTCAGGAACTCTCAGCAGGACGAATCGAGCTAAAAGCAGCGATGTGGGAAAAATCTAAGGTTTGAAGTAATCAGCCGAAGGCCAAATGCAAAGGAACGCGCTAACAACCTGTGAAAAAATGTATGGACGGTCAGATCTAGCATCAAGAAATCTGTGGTCGGGAGCCTTCTTCATGAAGTAAGTTGGTGACTCTTTAAGCGGAGGTGGGGTACTAGCTGACGGGTAGGTACAAAAGCAATCAACAGTGTAGGGCGTAGATCAATGGCTCACAACATGTTCGAAAATATTACATGTGTGGAAACGGTCGCAATTCATATTTGCGAACTTTTCTTAAATCACTGCATCCTCCGATAGCCTAGATGTGGCATGGCAAAGATCTACGGTCCGGGTGAACTTGCAAAGATTACTTGTGCGGTAACTGGGCGGGACCAAGATTTGCGAACAATTAACGGGACACACGGTTGGACAGCTAGGATCTGAGCAGGAACCGGATCAACAACATGCAGGGTTTCTGAAAAGTCAAAAGCATTGGCAAGTTGTCAGGTGGCCGAATTAGAAACCACGAAGAAAGGTGGTAGGAAAGGTCAAAGGATCTAACGGCAGAGGATCAATCTGGCCAACGGACAACCGACGTGGCTCCTCCATCTTCGTAGCTGGAGGGACGATATGGCAGGATAATATTATAAAATACCGGCCTGCACAGGGATTCTCATCTTGTCTATCATGTGCACATTGAAAGGCGAGGAAGATCGATTTGTGGTCAACCAACCCAGGTGTCAAACAGCTAGGTAGGCCACTCTTTTCCTTTGTGAACTTTTGTAAATGGCGAGCTCCGTAGGACCTCCGAGTTGCAAATCTTGTAAGATAAATAACCGGATAGAGGACAAAGATAGTGACATTTTTGACACCATGTTCCTTAATAGTACCCTGGAAGCCTCCAAAGAAAAACTAGAAACCATAAGAGCCCAGGGAAGAGATATCCAAAAGGTCTACCAGTCTTCCTTTCACCTTTTTACCACCAGTCAGACCCCAAATTGTCCTGAGTTCATAGACTGGTGCTCCAGCTATTATTCCCCTGGCCGTAGGGCGGTCATGGATGCTGCAAAATCAAAGATTATGTGTTACATAGATGCCCCAACCGTCCGGAAATCCCTAGCCGTGCCTGAAGATTTCTGCCGAAAGTCCTAGAGTTATCAATTAGAAGCCCTAATTCAGCATTTTCGAAGAGACCCAGACAACCTCAAGGAGATATTATACCATGCCTCCCTACTCCCAGGTGTTTCTATCCTAGCAGACTCTTTCCCTGGTGAAGCCATCTTGTTCACAGAAGAATCTAGATATGTAATCTTGATGCTGTCCCAGTTTTTAGGGCTGGACACCGACCATGATATAACCGAACCCTTAATTAGACTTCTGTTCGTTATCAGTACCTGTCCCCTTGAGCCATCGGACCCTAATTTACTCCCCCTGTGCGTCTGTCTAAAGTTTGACAAAGCCCTAGCAGAAAGTATCCATTCCCAACTTGTGGAGTTTCCTAAGACTAGGTCTTTCAGGTTCCAATCCTATTTGGTAAAGATGTTCCTGGCAGCCAATGATGAAAACCTACAGGTCCCAGAGCTGCATATTACCAAAGAGATGTATTCTAACTACAAGATGTTCATGAATGGCCTCATGGCTGAGGTTTACTTCTTGTTTTTCCAGAAAAGATTACCTAGAGTAATACTGGAGATGAAAGACCTGTTGCAACCCCCAATGGAAAAAGGGGTAGGGGATTGGTTTTTATTGAAGCAGGGCATTGTAATCAGAGTATATGGGTTTTCCCATGCCCCATATGAGCTTCATGCATTCCTCTCCCCCAGGATATTCACCATGGAGTTTGTAAGACAAAAGCTAACAGTTGAATGTGAACACTTCCTAGATGATAAGAAGGCATCGAACATAAATTTTCCCCGGAAAGTAGGATCCATCATGGTTAAAAGAAAAGCATCTCTCTCAAGCCTTTAACAAATAATGAAAGATATGGGATTCCCCTCCAAGGCAGCAATGAATTATGACCCCCATCACATACTTTTAGAAAGAAGGAAAACAACAAATAGAAAGGGGTATGAACATTTTGAGCTGGCTGGCATGGATGAGAGGGAAAACTTGTTGGAGTATATTGAGCAGGGATAGATGGGCATTGAAGCCCCAGAGACTTCCCAAACTTTGGCATACCTTTTTGAGAAATGCTCATCTTCAGCACCCAGATCATCTAGTAAAGATACAACAATGCAAATGGCTTTTCCCCTAGTCACCATCCTAGAAAATCCCAATTAGCAGAAAATCAACAGTCCAATGGATGTGGATAGCGACCTTGAAAGGGCCTCAAAGAGGCAGAAAATAGAATAAGATGATCAACAGGTGGCAAAAATTCAAGAAGAGAAGCCAAAGAAGAAGCAGGTCAAGTTCCGAATGGCCATTTTGAAGTCAAAGAACATGTTTTGGGCAAACCACCCAAGGGACCTGCAGCACTGAGCACGAGCAGAGCATAGCTGCTAGAGGGGTATGAGTAAAATCTAGACAACATTGCAGCAGAGACAAAATTATATGAATAAGTAAGGAAAATATCTAAGAAGAGCATAGCCTTGGTGGCCAGCAGAAATTTGGCCTAGAATACTCTAAACCTGGCTTTGGCCACTAAAAGCAAAGCTACTGAGTTAAAGGTCAATCTAGAAGATATCCCAGATCCTGACATAATTATCCTGCACAAGGAAACAGGTGAGGTTATATATAACAAACTACTGAAGGGTGCCTTAGAATTGTCTAAAGTACAATAAAACAAATCCAAGGTTCAAAATCAATTAAGGATAGAGAAGGCAAAAAGCAAATATCTAAAGGGACAGGTGAAGAAGCTCCAAGCTCAATTATTAGCCTCTGTGACTGAAGAAGCCAAGAGAAAAAACATACAAGGGTTGTTGGATGGGAAAGATCAGGAGATCCTGTCCTTAAAAATGAAGTTAAAGATGCATGTTTCCCAGTTGGTAAATGCCCTTGAGATGGTAGAACTAGAGGAAGAGAAAGAAAAATTAAAGGAAGAATTGATTGACTGTAAGGCCCAGCTGGTGGAGCTCGAAGAAAAAGAGAAGCAACTGCAGCTTAACATAGACCTTGTAGCAGCTAGTGACAAACTATGGAAATCCCAGTTTGAAGAACTGGAGATGAAAGTAAAGGAAAAAGAAAAAGAGCAAGAAATGGAGGTCACACCCTCAATTGAGTCTGGAGACTTCTCCATAGTGGTGCAGATAGCCAATGCCAGCCTAGAAGATGCTGGAATGATTAGATTGAGAAAATAAGTAGCTAACCTAAAGACTCTAAAGGACAATGCAGAGAAGGAAAAGGAGGCTTGGGAATCCAAGTACAAGGGAATACAGGTGGATCTTGACAGGTTAAAAGAGCAAGTGATAGGACAGAAGGTATTGCAAGAGACTAAGAAAATCATCTGAGATGATGTCATCCAACAAGAAGACGACCTAAGGCCCTATTTGAACTTCATAGTGGATAAGGAAACCGTGGTAAATTTGGCTAAACAGGCTGTGGCAGTGACCAATGAAAATCTTAATAAGAAGCCCTCGGATTATGCAGAAAATGTAGTGGAGTTTCTGAGTGGTTTGTTAGAGGAGGAGGCTGATACAACAGGCATACAGGACAGGGTATCCACAATTATATGGGCCAAGAGAATAATTAACAAGCATCAGTAGGTGAAGATCACCTAGTCTGGGATATACATTCTCTCAAATCAACTGAGGTTGTTCAAGGAGGCATTTGAATCCTTATTCAAGAAAAGCCTACCTATGTTTTGGGAGGAGAATGGAACCATGTTATCAAATGAGGAATACAAGGTTAAACTATGGGATTGCAGGGTAAACTAGGAGGATTTTGCAAGGATGGATCAGCCTCTGACGGGTCAGATAGTAGCTGAAAAATTGACAAGGGATTTCGAGTTAGTCTCAATGTTCGGGGGAGCCGGGACACTGCACGTTGGTTATTCTTACAGAGAACACACAGATCTGAGAGTGTTAATTAAGGAGATCGCCACCCTGGACCTACCCTCAACTGACCAATGGAAGTCCATCAAGAAGTATGGAAAGGTGAGAATCAAGACAGGTGCATGAGGAGTTCGAGGTTATTGCAAAGTTTTTTGATAGTGGGAGCATTCGGTTAGTAGGAGCGGCCAGCTGGAAGAGCATCTCCAAGATCATTTTTTGTCTTTTTGTTAAGTATAGGCAGTCATATAGTAAAAACGACCTGTAAATGTAAAAGGCTGTTGAGCCTATTTTTCCACCTCTCTCTCATGTCTGTAATGGTGAATATGCCTCGATTAGGTGTCAATAGGTTATAACTATTTTCTGTTCAAGAGAAGGTCGAGCCTGGGGCTCGAAGACATCTATAAATTAAATGTAATCAATGGAAAAGGGGTTGAAAATTTTGGAGCATGAGTGTTGCTCTGTGTTTGAAAAAATTTGAAGCTATTTTAAATAAAATTGGAAGGTCTTGCAGGCGTTTCTGTTCAAAGATTCATGTGTTATTTGATCTACAGTATGTTCTTTCTTTCTCCCATGTGAAATGTTTTTCTTTCATTGTCAATTCATTTTGTCATGCTATTTCAGCAGCAACCTTCAACGAACGAAAAACTTTTAATTGCATTGTCATCTAACACAAGCAAACAAATTTCATCTGAAAACGTAACAACCGAGAGCAGCAAATTATGGATGCAATAGAGGTTACATTTCAATGCATGCTAACAACGAAGACATGCTACTACCTGAAAATGTTTAATAGATAAGAGAGAGCTAAAGTCTCAACCCAAATATTTATGAAGTAATTAATTGTTATCTCATTCCTGAATTCCTGAATTCCCCAGCTTTCATTGTTGCTAGACAAAAATTTTACCTGAAGCTTGTTGTAGAAATATATAAGAAACAAACGACAAAACAGAACTGCACTATCCATATCCTTATTTTAAGAAAACAAAAGTAGGACCGTACATTTAAATACAACACTAGAGTATCTCCTTTACTACCTAAAGATAAGAAAAATGATCAATGCCCTCAAAATTGATTAGGACAGCCCAGTTCTCAAACATTGATGAAGAAAAACTTTATTTATGATCATAGCCTAGTCACATCAGTTCTAGAGTAGAAAATTAACATTTTTTTGATAGAATTCTACTAATGTTTATTTCTCTAATTTTAGTGGCAATACAATAAGTTAAAGAACATGACAAACTATGAAAGGCATTAGATAAGGTATTTTTTTGGTAAAGTCAATTATACATTCTCACGAATTCCAACAACTAAAAGATATCTTGGTAACATATGCAGTGAACAAATAGATCAGATACATTTCAGTGGCTATATTTCACGCCAGATGCAACAATAAAGGTAAAGAAAAAACCTGTATTCGTAGTTTGGTAATATTCCATTGAGAAGTAGCACAACAATTTACATATTAAACTCAGGAACAATGAAGAGACAAATCGCATTGGTCAATATACTCAAATAGATTTAAATACGTTTTTTTGTTAGAATATAGATAAACTAAATTTCAATTAAAATGGAGTCTTAGCCTGATGGTAAAGAAAGGGTGTTTCATACTCCACTATGGTGGGCTGTTTCACTTGCACAAGCACAAGCAAGGCTACTTGTGGATTGAGTTACGTGCAGGCCCTGTGCGTAATTGGAGAAGTAGATTCTTGTAAATAATTTGTACTCCATTGTAATACGGAAAGAGTACTTTTGTTGCCTGGTTAGTTGAAAGCTATCAAAAAGGTGAAAAAAAAACTTGAAACTAAATTGCAAAGTCAGTCTTAAGCCCTCTTCCTGAAAACAAATAGTAAAATATTGATAAGCTACGATTCATGAATACTAAGCCTAACCTCTTCCTTAAAACAATGACTTGTTGGGGGTTCCACGTGCTTACCCAGACAATCTATAGATGAAATGACTCCGTTCGTCGGACGATTCATCCAATGGCCAATAACCCAAAAAAATTAAAATTTGCAGAAACGACAATAAGATATCTAATTGACAAATTTGTTATGGTGATAACTTACAAATATGCATTAGAGAATGATACAAATTGTCATTATATTGCTTTCCATTGCTAATACTTGCATATATCATGACAAAATGGTATTTTCGTATAAGCGATTGATAGATATGTAAAAAAAGGCATAACACATATGAAATTCTAAAAAAATGAAATGAAAATACCTGAATGAGCTTCTCTTGGTTTCAAGAATATCTTATTCTCTACTAAACAGGGCCAACCACGTGAAGGTTGAAGCTCATATGGCCCCTCCCCCCCCCCTCACATAACTCTCATTTCCCCACACCCAATCTATCTACTGTAAAAATATATGCATGAAAGGTAAATCCAAGTAATAATATGCATAAATAGTAGCAAAACAAAAAATATATGCATGAAAGGTAAATCCAAGTAATAATCTAAGATATAAGTTTTCATAGATACAACTTAAATGAGAACTGATAAATAAATCATGCATGCTACTTACCGAACAACATCCAACCATTTGCCTTCATAATCTTGTCGAACATAATCCATGCCACCATCACCTACAGCTTCATCCTCTTTGCATTTCATCCCTTCAAAATCTGCAGCACTTGATAAATATGCATACTCCAAATCATATCTATTACAATTTCTTGATCCCTTCAAAGGGCATGTCAAAACTACACACCAGTCATTCTCTACCGGATCTTGTACATAAAAAACTTGTTTTGCTTGTGATGCTAGAATAAATGGATCATCTTGCAGTCTATCCTTACTAAAGCATCTCTTCAGATTCACCATGGTGAAACCAATTTCATCAACTTTCATTCCATTCTTCTTGTGTACATCTATCCATTCACATTTGAACAATGGATACTGCACCAAATAGTAGTCCAATAACATTATTTCTTGAATCACTCCATAATATGTTGTCATTTGATGTATAGGGTTTTTATCCTTTGCACTTGATCTCATTAATGTTTGTGCATCTATGCACACACCACTATTTTGGGTGGCCCTGACATTTTCTAATCTTTTAACATGAAATATACACCCATTGATTAGGAAGCCATCATACTTAGTTTCATATCTCCTTAAGCCACATGCCAACCATTTAAGGGTATCAGAAATATTTTCTTTTCCTTCCACCTTGAAATTTTGAAATGTCGTTAGAAAACCATGCAATTTCAAAATATATTAAAAGAATCTCACTTTCAGACATCATAATAGTCTTGATCAATGAAGTTCAATTAAATCTAATATGAAGAACATATCATTACCTGTTTTCTTAACCAATCACTAAATTGTTGGTTGTGGAGCTTTTGTAGTAAGACTTCATCTTTTTAGGCTTGGATGTTACTATTGGCAATTTCTGTCAAGTGCATCCTATTTTCAAGTAATGTCAATAAACAATTTATGAAAAAATTGTGATATATTATAATTAAAAATGATTTCATAAGTATGTGCTTATTACTTACTCTATCCAAGGTTGAATTTCATCTATGTTGTGCAAGACCCATCTGTGGGCTTGTAACAAACTAGTTTTATCTAATTCAATAGAAGTTCCACTAGATAATTCCTTCCCATATTGTCCAACCTCCCCTTCTTCATTGTCCCAAGATTCATTTCTACTAGGCATGCTTTCAATATAATCCATACCTTCAACATATCCAACACAAAATTTTATGGATTCCTCCACAGTGTAGTTTTAAGCTATGCAGCCTTTGGGCCTATTCTTATTTTTCACATAACTTTTAAAAACTTTCATGTTCCTATAAAAAAACACACAATTTGTAGAGAAATCAAAAGTATGAATAAAGAGTTGCTAGTAATGTATTATTATTATATGCACATAAAATGCTGGAATTTATGTGGATTTTCACTTAATAACATTTAACTGACCTTTCAAAAGGGTACATCCATCGATATGCAACTGGTCCACAATAACATATCTCTCGCACCAAGTGTATAATCAAATGTATCATTATATCAAACAATGAAGGGGGGAAATATTTTTCGAGTAAGCACAAAGTTTCCACAACATCATCTTGTAAGTTATCAAGATCTGTTGGATCCACCATTTTTGCACAAATTCGCCTATAAATGAAGCAAATCCTACAAATAGTGTTTCGAACTGCTTTAGGTAGTGCATGGCACAATGCTACTGGAAGGATTTGTTGCATGAGAACATGGAAATCATTTTCTTTCATATATGAAGCTTGATATCTTTCATAGATACATGATTTCTAGGGTTTGAACTATATCCATCTAGAACTTTTAAGGTGAACAAAACACGGCAAAGAATCTCTATCTCCTTTTTTGAAAGAGTGTGTGGTGCGGATGGAAGAAATATTTATTTGCATGTTTGTTGTAGCCTTAAGGACCTCCTTATACCCAACTGTTGTAAGTCATCACGAGAATTTTTCCCATCCTTTGATTTATCTTTTATATCCAGAAGGGTTCCTAAAATACTTTCGCATACATTTTTTTGTACGTGCATTAAATCTAAAATGTGACGTACTAGAAGTTTCTGCATTTGAACCGTATAAAAAATCAATGAATTATAACATCAAAGAAAAATTAAACAATATATTCATATTAAACACAATGAAATCCTTCAAGCATCGTACATTTTAGGCCTTAAGTTAATGTGTGCACATACCTCCCAATATGGTAAATTGAATAGAATTGACCTTTTCTTCCACACGTCATTCTTCGAATTTTCACCTTTTTTTAAATTTCTCTTTCTTTTTGAACTTTTAGTCTTTCCCCATTTCTCTTCCCTTCCTTCTGTTGAATATTGTAACTTCAAAGAATATTATATTTGTACTTTATTATTCTGGAGATGTTTCATTCATCCGTGAAGATCTTATTGTATATCCGGAGATGTTTATTCCTCCATTGGAATGTGGTAACTCGGGTTATTAGACTTCCCTAGTGGGGGCCGGCCCTGTATGTGTTGTGTGGGTCAAAGGGTTATTAGACCACCCTAGAGGGGTCGGACCAGTCAGTTGTAGTGGGGTATTTAACCCATTGGTTAAATAACGAGCCTACGTGTACTTGTGTAAAAGATATGCCAGAGTAGTGTATAAATAGAGGAGGTGTGTTCCTCATTTGACACACACACTCACTTGAGAGAGAGGCGCACTTGTGGAGGAGAGGTCTGCTATGGTGGAGGAGGAGATCATATATTTGGTTTACATCTTTGTATATTCCTGGTCATCTATATTGAGGAAGCTTTACTGGGTTTTCTACCCCATGAGGGTTTCCCAGGATAAATCTGTGTCTCTTGTGTTTATGCTATGCTTGTTATTTCTTCAGTGATCCTGTATATGCTATTATTGTGAAATGGAATGTAATGCTGCTATTTTCTGTCTTAGCATATTAAATCTTAACATGGTATCAGAGCTAACCTGAAGGAAGACAAGGTATGGCACTTACAACACTTGCTTTACTTACGATAATTTGAAGGTTAGGGTTTTATATAGAAAAAACCAGTCATCGTGGAACTTTCGCTATAAATCCATTTTGGCGAAGGTTCGGGATCTGAAACCTTTACAGTTCATACATAACATCTCCAGGTATCTTGTGTCCAAAGGGCACCCTCAGATTCGTTGTACTTTGTAAGTTATGATCAGTACACGTTAGGGTTTCTGCCTCTTCCAGATCTTAGTCAAAATCAGGTGACCTAGGAAAAAAGGTCATAACTTGGGCTAGGACGCTCCAAATGAAATTTAGTAAAAAGTGACAGGTAGTATACAGATTGTACTATCTCACAAAACTTTTTCAGAGGCCGAAGCTGAACCAGTGACACGTGGAACCCCGTACAATTTCTCTCTCCTGTTTTGTCCCATAAACAGGTCACGTTGTGACACTTGGCATAACTCTCTCTCAGAGAGTCCAATTGAGGTCAGACCTGTCAGGATGGAAAGATAACAGGGCGAGCTATCTCAGGAAAAGTTTTCAGAGGATGAAGTTCAAACAGTGACACGTGGCATGCCGTACAAGTTCGCTCTCCTGTATTATCCTAAAACAGGTCACGTTGCGACATTTGGCATAACTCTCTCTCAGAAAATCCAATTGAGTTCAGACTTGTCAGGATGGAAATATGACAGGTCAGGCTACTGCAGAAAATGTTTTCAGACCCTGTGGAGCGAAAATTTCGGAGTTATAGCAGAAACAATCAGGTACATATTTCTATCAAAACGGAATTATTTTTGGAGCACCTTTATTCATGGCTTCCAGAATTTAGGGTTTCGGAGAAAGTTAGAATTTTTGGAATTGGAATCCATGGCTGAATGCTACTCAGAAAAATCAAAATTTAGAGATCAATATCGAATTTCTTGGTTGGGTAGAAGACCGGGCTTGATCAAACCCCAGTTCGGGATTTTGATCGGAAAGATAGAAAATTAGGGCTTTAGCAAAAGTTGGAATTTTTGAAGTCTGTAACCACGGCTGGAAGCTCCTAAGAAAAATAAGAGTTTAGAGCCTTGGATCAAACCTTTTGATTGAGCAGAAGGGTGGGCTTCATCAAACCCTAGTTCGGGATCCTGTCCAGAAGATCCAGAAGTTTCAAAGGCAATTTTGAGGGGTCAAATTTTGGAATTGAAGTATGCTAGTTTGATCAGCTCAGCAAGACACATCCTTCCATTCATTCGGAAGTGTGAAAGTCAAAGATTGAATTTTTAGGGTTTCTCTAGCAAACCCTAATCAACCTCCAGATCAAGTTTCAGGGGGAGTTGAGGCTAAGGCCTTACATAAGAAGACTACAAGAAGTCTCGACAAGTATGACTTAAGGAGGTTCATGTATGTCTTGAAATCTGATTCTTGATTAAGTTCATGGTGTGTTTGTCTTCATATTATTTATTAGTACAATCTTGATTAATGTTGGAATTGTCTTATCACCCTAGTAACAGTATGAATGCATGTGAATGATCGAAGACATTCATTGATTAGGGCTATATGATTGTACTAATGCATTATGGTGTTGTGTGAGGTTGATGTTGTCTGCTAACAAGATTCAGGTACATCACAAAAGACAAATTAAGTTCCATGACCATGACAACATGAAGACATAGACTCACGAGTGGTACAAAATGAATAGAAGTTCAGGAGACATACATAAGATCAAGCGGGAGGCAACCACACAAACATAAAAGATAAGTATTTGAGTTGTTATTAGAAATAGTAAATGATATTGCTTGTATGCATATTTGTATTCCTAGAATATATCATGCTGAGTGTAAACATTCATAAAGCATTGAACAGTATACTACTAATATGCATATGATTGGTAAGTTGGACAAACATTCCATTGTTGCTTGTCTAGAATGAAACCTCTTTCCTGACATGCTGAGAGCTGTGCACACTCTCGATAGTATGTTCTGGTAGAGATGGAAGGCATCTAGATAGCTACTGTATGCATACAGGATATGGGAAAGAGTTGTGCCAAAGTATTGGTCAAAATAGTTTCATAACTATGTAAATGATATCTGTATGCATAATAGGTTATCATGTCAATATGATTTGATGATTATGAAGTATTACTAATCATGTACTTAATTTTGATTTGTAGGAAAGATCATGATGAATGATGAACTCTGAACAAGCGATGGATGTTCAACAAAAGATTTACAAATCAAACACACTATAGAAAGCTTGTGGTCAAGAGATTCTCTTAGAAAGAGGAAGAGAATCATGATGAGATGTTTTGCTCCAACGGACTAGATAAGACCATTCTCTTAATGATGTAAGAAGAAGTGTGAATCAGGTTCTGTATGGGTACCCAGGATCGGTAGTCAATTGATGAGCTTAATGATCATCATGGGTGATGTGGATCTCAACCTTTGCTACAAGGTTGAATATGGATTCTATACACATATGACATGGATGCAAGAAGGAACTCACCACAGAGTTCGAATGATTTTGAGGCTCATATTAGTAGACCCATCTGACGAGAGATGGCACAGATAGACATGCAGAAGATCACTCAATGTAGAGTGTGAATAATGGACAATTGACAACTTCATGACAAAGCTCGAGCTTTACAAGAAGTAAAGTTGTTCCTAACCTTTACCTTAAGGTTGTGGATGATGAACCTTTCATACCATTATTGTATGACGATGATCTCTTTCTGACAAGGAATGAGAAACATGTCATGAAAATGGCTGCATAAATGAAAATGAAAGATCTCGGATTAATGCACTACTTCTTAGGTCTAGAAGTATGGCAAGATCCAAAAAAAAAAGGAATCTTTTAAATCAAGGTAAGTATGTTGTGAAGTTTCTAAAAAGATTTGATATGTTGGAGTATAAAGCCATGGCCACTCCCATGGACTCCAACTTGAAGTTATTAGTTAATGACTCATCGTATTTAGTGGACCTAACCCTATATAGACAAATCATTGGGTCATTGATGTATTCAAAAAATACTAGGCCAGATATATGCTTTGCTGTAAATACCCTAAGTCAGTATCTAGTAGAACCCAGAAAGGTTCACTTAATAGATACAAATCATGTAGTGAGGTACCTAAAAGGTACATTAGATTTTTGGTCTATATTATCCTGGAGATCATGAACTCCGTTTACATGGTTACTCAGATTCTGATTGGGCAGGAAGTGTCTCAGATAGAAAGAGTACATAAGGTGGATGTTATAGTCTTGAATCTGCCATGATCTCATGGTTCAGCAAGAAACAATCTAGTGTGGCTCTCAGTACTGCTGAAGCAGATTATATGGTTGTCTGCTCTACCAGCTGTGAAGCAGTATGGCTTCAGAAGCTTTTATATGGAGTGTTTGACATAGAAATGGATCCCACTGTGATTATGTGTGACAATCAAAGCTACATTAAGATGACTAAAAATCCTGTGTTCCACGATAAGTCAAAACACATAGAGATCCGATACTTCTATATATGAGATATGGTGCAAAGAGGAGCTATCAAGCTCGAATATATAAGCACTGAGGATCAGATTGCTGATATCTTGACTAAACCTCTGTCTTGAGTGAAGTTTGAATACTTTCGAGACAAGCTTGGTTTAGTTCAAAAGAACTCTCCTCGAAAGGGGGAGTAGCATAGTATCTGATAACATGTCAGTCTCATCAATGATGAGGCTACCTTTTTACTACACTTAGTTACTTAGAATTATTTTTTAGGACTCTTATACTTTTACTTTTGATGATAGATGTATACATGCTTTTGATGATAGATGTATTAGTGAGAATACATGCTTTTGATGATAGATGTATTAGTGAGAATACATGCTTTTGATGATAGATGTATACATGCTTTTGATGATAGATGTATTAGTGAGAATACATGCTTTTGATGATAGATGATATATGTATTAGTGAGAATACATGCTTTTGATGATAGATGTATACATGCTTTTGATGATAGATGTATTAGTGAGAATACATGCTTTTGATGACAGATGTATACATGCTTTTGATGATAGATGTATACATGCTTTTGATGATAGATGTATACATGCTTTTGATGTTAGATGTATTTTTGATATACATGTTTTGATGATGAGAATACATGTTTTGATGTACATGTCTTGATGATGAGGATACATGTTTTGATGTACATGTCTTGATGATGAGGATACATGTTTTGATGATGAGGATATATATACATGTTTTTGATGATGAGAATACATGATTCCTTGATGTACTTGTATAGATGAAGATACTTGTACTCATGATTGACATGTAAGGGGATTGGATCATCCCTAGACTTCAGTCCTAAAGAGAGCCGTAGACGTATGTCTTCGAGAATGAAGTCCTTGGTGGACTTGAGGGGATTGGATCATCCCTGGACATCAGTCCTAAAGAGAGCCGTAGACGTATGTCTTCGAGAATGAAGTCCTTGGTGGACTTGAGGGGATTGGATCATCCCTGGACATCAGTCCTAAAGAGAGCCGTAGACGTATGTCTTCGAGAATGAAGTCCTTGGTGGACTTGAGGGGATTGGATCATCCCTGGACATCAGTCCTAAAGAGAGCCGTAGACGTATGTCTTCGAGAATGAAGTCCTTGGTAGACTTGAGGGGATTGGATCATCCCTGGAATTCAGTCCTAAAGAGAGCCGTAGACGTATGTCTTCGAGAACAAAATCCTGAATGAACAGCTAAGGGGATTGGATCATCCTCGGACTTTAGTCCTTTGAATTGAGCCGTAGACATGATGGATCCGAGAACAAAATCCTGAATGAACAGGTAAGGGGATTGGATCATCCTCGGACTTTAGTCCTTTGAATTGAGCCGTAGACATGATGTCTCTGAGAACAAAATCCTGAATGAACAGGTAAGGGGATTGGATCATCCTCGGACTTTAGTCCTTTGAATTGAGCCGTAGACATGATGTATCCGAGAACAAAATCCTGAATGAACAGGTAAGGGGATTGGATCATCCTCAGAATTTAGTCCTTTGAATTGAGCCGTAGACATGATGTCTCCGAGAACAAAATCCTGAATGAACAGGTAAGGGGATTGGATCGTCCTCGGACTTTAGTCCTTTGAATTGAGCCGTAGACATGAGGTCTCTGAGAAAAAAATCCTGAATAAACAGGTAAGGGGATTGGATCGTCCTCGGACTTTAGTCCTTTGAATTGAGCCGTAGACATGATGTCTCCGAGAACAAAATCCTGAATGAATAGGTAAGGGGATTGGATCGCCCTCGGACTTTAGTCCTTTGAATTGAGCCGTAGACATGATGTCTCCGAGAACAAAATCCTGAATGAACAGGTAAGGGGATTGGATCGTCCTCGGACTTTAGTCCTTTTAATTGAGCCGTAGACATGATGTCTCCGAGAACAAAATCCTGAATAAACAGGTAAGGGGATTGGATCGTCCTCAGACTTTAGTCCTTTGAATTGAGCCGTAGACATGATGTCTCCGAGAACAAAATCCTGAATGAACAGGTAAGGGGATTGGATCGTCCTCGGACTTTGGTCCTGTGAATTGAGCCATAGACATGAGGTCTCCGAGAATTGAATGATAGGACTGGATCGTCCCTGAGCTTCGGTTCAAAAGGAACATGATAGGACTGGATCATCCCTGAGCTTCGGTTCAAAAGGTACATTATAGGACTGGATCGTCCTTGAGCTTCGGTTCAAAAGGTACATGATAGGACTGGATCATCCCTGAGCTTCGGTTCAAAAGGTACATGATAGTACTGGATCGTCCCTGAGCTTCGGTTGAAAAGGTACATGATAGGACTGGATCGTCCCTGAGCTTCGGTTCAAAAGGTACATGATAGGACTGGATCTTCCCTGAGCTTCGGTTCAAAAGGTACATGATAGGACTGGATCGTCCCTGGACTTCGGTTCAAAAGGTACATGACTGGATTGCATCATCCATGGACGTATGTCCTAAAGAGAGCAGGATTGATCACCGTGGAAAATGTTGATCGTATGATGACGATGCTGATGATCGCATGATGACGATGTTGTTGATCGTATGATGATGATGCCGATGGCGATGCTGTTGATCGTATGATGACGATGCTGATGACAATGCTGTTGATCGTATGATGACGATGTTGATTGTTCGTAGGATGACGCTGATGTAGATCGTGATGAACCAGATGTTGTAGATCAAGATGATATGACGATGCTGATGATCGTGTGATGACGATGCTGATGATCGTGTGATGACGATGCTGATGATCGTGTGATGACGATGTTGATGATCGTGTGATGATGATGTTGACGATCATGAGGATTCAGATATTGATGTTGCTGTAGCTGTTTGAGTGCTGCAGAAGATAAAGACTCAGTACTGAAGATGTTGATGTGCCAGTAACTGGTTGAGTTACTGATGATGTTGAGAAAGCTTCCAATGATTTATAGATGTATCATGTGTGATGTATGACTCGTTGCTCCTGCAAATGTTTTTATAATATCCTTCTCGTTAAGGGGGAGTGTTGAATATTGTAACTTCAAAGAATATTATATTTGTACTTTATTATTCCGGAGATGTTTCATTCCTCCGTGAAGATCTTATTGTATATCCGGAGATGTTTATTCCTCCGTCGAAATGTGGTAACTCGGGTTATTAGACTTCCCTAGTGGGGGTCGGCCCTGTATGTGTTGTGTGGGTCAAAGGGTTATTAGACCACCCTAGAGGGGTTGGCCCAGTCAGTTGTAGTGGGGTATTTAACCCATTGGTTAAATACGAGCCTACGTGTACTTGTGTAAAAGATATGCCAGAGTAGTGTATAAATAGAGGAGGTGTGTTCCTTATTTGACACACACACTCACTTGAGAGAGAGGCGCACTTGTCGAGGAGAGGTCTGCTATGGTGGAGGAGGAGATCATATCTTTGGTTTACATCTTTGTATATTGCTGGTCATCTATATTGAGGAAGCTTTACTGGGTTTTCTACCCCATGAGGGTTTCCCAGGATAAATCTGTGTCTCTTGTGTTTATGCTATGCTTGTTGTTTCTTCAGTGATCCTGTATATGCTATTATTGTGAAATGGAATGTAATGCTGCTATTTTCTGTCTTAGCATATTAAATCTTAACACCTTCTATTTCTGTAAAAATATCTGACACTTGTACAATTGTAGGTGAAATGAGATGCTCAGACTTCCCATTAAATGGTCCTTCTTGTGAACGATACTTATGATTTATTGGAAGATATCTCCTATACTACATTTGAGATACATTGAATTTGTGTTCCTTCCACATATAGGGCATGCACAAAACCCTTTAGTCGTGCAACCAGCCATATTTCCATAAGCAGGAAAGTCATGGATTACCCACATCAATATAGCCTTCATATTAAAGAATGACCTTGAATGAGCATCGTATTTCCTTGCCCCTTCATCCCATGTTAGTTTTAGTTCATTTACCAATGGTTCCAAATAAACGTCTATGTCATTTCCTGGTTGCTTGGGACCAGGTATTACCAATGACAACAAACAAAAGATCCTTTTCATGCATAACCATGGCGGAAGGTTATATGTGACTAGTACTACTGGCCATACACTGTAACTATTACTCAAGTTTCCAAAAGGATTAAATCCATCGACTGCCATTGCAAGTCATACATTGCGAGGATCGTTGGAAAAATCAGGCCATTTAGAATCTACAGTTTTCCATGTCGGGCTATCAACTGGGTGGCACATTATTCCATCCTTGCATTCTCATGATGCCACCTCATTTTCTGTGAAATATATGTAGAGCTGTAACAAAAACATAAAGAATCATATATGCATTGCACTACTTAGTAGATTAAAGAAGATGATTTTCTATTAGGTTGGTAGTACATGAAGGTGTTTGATATAATGGAATTATAAGAGTTCAAAATCATACCTGTACATTCTCTTCAACCTCGGCACTATAGGGAAATACCTTGGCACTTTGGTTGGGACACTAGTACGCACCTTTTCAGAACGAGCATCAACCTTCCATCTTGATTCGCCACATGTTGGGCATTCATTTATTTTTTCATATTTTCCCCAATATAAAATGCAATCATTGTGGCATGCATGTATCATTTCATAGTCCAACCTCAATGATTTAATCAAACTTTTTGCAGCATATGTAGATTCTGGAAGTGTATCTCCTGTTGGAAGCATTTCTCTTTTCAAATTCAACAACTAGGTGAAACTTGCATCAGACCATCCATTTCTCACTTTAAGGTTGTACAATTTCACAGTGGCTGATAGCTTAGTGAAATTAGTGCAACCTGAGTACAATGGTGCCTTCGCATCTTCAATTAAATTTAGATATTGATTGATATCATTTTTTTCTTCCATTGATTCTACTTGGCCATTTTCGCAATTCACATCTGGATTTTCATTATAATATTGATAAGCATCATTCACCATTTCAACCATATGATCATCAACCATGGTTGCCTCGTTATGATCGTCATTATCAAGAACTTCAGTATCATTTGTAAGCAATGTTGCAAACTCATCATTCTGATTATCATATTGATGTCCGACTATGTGTTCATCACCATGTGTAATTTCTGGAGGAAAATCATGCATCTCTGTTGTGTGGCATTTCTTGCTCTTGTCAAATATATAGTCATGAGTAAGAACTCTCTCTCCATGGAAAAACCAAGTTTTATATGAACTTGTTATACCATGAATCATCAAGTGGTCTTATACTTCCTGAAACGTCAATACTGCAGCATTGCAACATTTTTTACAAGGGCATCTTGTGGTGTTATTATCATCTGAATGCCTTTTTGCAAACTCTATGAATTCTTCAACCCAGACTTGATATTCCTTTGACATCCTACATAGAACCAATTTGCACATCACGTAAGAAAAAACCACTACAAATTACAATGAAGACATATGTTATAAAATATCATATTGAAGAATCAAATATAAAAAGTATACCTCGTTTTCAAATCTGTCCAATCCCTTTTTTTGGCCATTTGAAAATAAAACCAGCCCAATTTCTCGAATTTCCTCCTCAAGAGTTGGCCTCTCAACTTCCTTCCAATATACGGTTAGGAATATTCATGTAGTACACCCATATGCTTTCCAAAATAACGTTTACCTGCACATGACAACAATATATTACACCATACAAGCTTCCACCTTATAATAACCAAATCCAAACATCAATTACATAATATTTTGGTTTTATATTAAAGACAAGATATTTAAGATTTAAACCCATTAATATAACTCTGAAGATAAAAAACAAATTTGCGAAATCTAGTGGGCCCCTCCCCATTGGATATTGCGCTCGAAGATTGGAGGTACAAAGGTCACGTTTACAGAGCGTGATGATTTATAAGGCTAATCAGCTTGACATTAACAGTCCCTTAATACTCCCACCACGCTACAAATCCGACGTCTTCCAAGCATGAGTCATCTGGATACAACAGCAACCTCCAAAAGTATCGACCGTCACCACCAGGTACTCCTTCATCATTTATCAACCCTTTTTTGTTCTGTAATTCATCCAATAGACAATTTTTCCATGGCCTCGTCTATAAAAAGCCTTGACCCGTCCGAGGAGATCATCTACGATCGACTTTACGACGCTTATGATCCTCATTTGCGGTTGTACAGTGTTAGTGATGCCCATAACGCTTTGCTGTCACCTTCTGGAGACCAGTCGCAACTGTTGGTAAATTTAAATTCATCCTTAATAGGGTTAACATTAGAACAATTGCCCCATTTCCCAGATATTGTCCAAAGGGTAGCCTCCAATTATTTCGCCACTGGGAAGGACAACTTAGATAATACCCACTCCCATGTCGTTTGCAGAATTACACCAGAAGCTATCAGGGTTGCCATTGGTCTCTCCGAAGCCCAATTTCAGGCCCTGATTCCCTTCATCGAATTAGATTTTTTGCAGGTGTTCAAGAAAGCCGACCTAGAATCCAAGAATAAAATTTTCCAGACCATTTTGATGACCCCAATTCCCTTAGAGACCCTTATCACCCCACTCTCCTTCGAATTGTTCATAAAGCCTGTCGTATCAGCCATCTCCCTCTTAAGTCAAATCCTCGGTCTTGATAGCGATATCATGGTCTCTAAAGTAATGCTAGGCATTCTCCTTTACTTGAGTCAATCTGAAGCAGGAATTAAGTTCAATGATTTCTTGGCCGGACAAATCAATTCTCAGCTTGAGAAGTTTGATTTGGACAATCACTTTAGATACCATGTGTATCTATTTTCCATCATAGTCACTTCCAACCGGCAGACCCTTGAGGACATGGATATAGAGGTGTTCAAAGACTGGCCCTGGTCTCTCTAGAAGATCCAAGACTGGTCCTACACCTTGCTCATTGACAAAATTGTCCTCAACATCTCCAAACTATTCAACCCTAAAGAGAAGAGGATATTAGAAGACATGAAGGATAACTTGCAGCAAGAGGGTATTGGAGATTGCTTCCTGATGCAGAAGTATTCAGTTATTAGGGCATATGGTTTTTCGGCTGCACCTTTCATGCTACTAGTTTACCTAACTCCCTCAATATTCACACTAGAATTGATTAGGCAGAGGATTTATGCTGATGAGGAGCATTTTATTTCTCACAGGAAGAACTCTTGGATCAAATACCCTATTAATTTCGGGCCCTTCATTGTGAAGAAGCCAGCAGCGTTACAAATGGTGGAGAAAGTTTTGAAGGCCATGAAGTTTTAGGGGACTCATGCACAGATTACGATCCTAAGGGGATCATTTCCCAGAGGAGGGTCGAGGTGCAGAGGTAAGTCTTTATTCACTCCATGATCCCCAACTTGTCATGGGATGCAAATTATCTTGCCTATGATTTTGATTGAACTCTTGTAGAGAAAATTCAAGATCCTAAAGAAGTGGAAGGTATGGTCCTAGCTACTCCCTTGCCCCTAAACGGTGATGGTAGTAGCAGAAGGTCTTGTTCAGAGGTGGAGGATATTGAATGTGATGAACAAACCCCTAGAAAGAAGCCTAGGATAGACGTAGAGGAGTACGTAATCAACCTGGAGTAGGAGTTTAATTTTGAATCTGATGCCCTCAAGAAAGTGATAGAGGAGGAGCTTGTTTCAGTAAACCCTGTTGGGGGAAAGGTTGCAAATCAGATGGTGATTGCCCAGCCACTAGTGGTTGTAAATCCAACCACTACACACTCACAGAGAAAGCCCCCATGAACCACACAATCACTCAAGAAAGGGGGTGAGGAGTCTCTATTCAATTATTAGAAGTATTCTTTTGCCTCCGCTGTTGAAGGGCAATTTAATACTGAAAAGCAAATGTTGACCACCTATGGATAGCTCAAAGAGAAATCCAAGCCTGAGACTCAGAATCAATCCAAGAAGCTAAGGAATCTATTAGGCAGCAAAGTCTCTTTCACTACTTCCAGGAATATTACAACAAACTCCCTGAACCTAGCGATCGCTAATGAGGAAGGAGTTTCAGAGGTCAAGTTCAAGATGGATGGGTTCTCAATCCCAGATAAGATTGTGTTCCATTAGGGAGTTAGCGATCTCATCTATGCTGATCTAACTAAGGAGGCGTTATCCCATCTCAGGTCCCAGCAAAGGGTGGTTAAACTGGAGAACCAATTGAAGCATGAAAAGGAAACAAACAAGGCCTGGAACCTGCAGGTGAAACTCCTGAATGACGAAGTGGAAAACCTAACAACACAGAATGCTTTACAGCAGACCCTTGCATCTGAGCAGTTAGTGGCAACAGAGCAGCCTATTTTACCAGCTAAGCCATTGGCCAAGATATAGGCTTACAAAAAGAAAGCAAGACACCTATGAAAGACATCCAGCTACCTCCTCAAACCGTACAGTTACAAGGGGAGATTGAGACATTGCAGCATGAAGTTTTAGATCTGAAAGGTCACCTTGCTTTGCTGGAGGCTAATAAGCGCACATGGGAAGAAGAGAAGCAAAAGATGCAGAAGAGAATTGATGAATTTAATGACTATAGCACCCCTGAGGACAGATCACCCACTGCTCTGGCGATCAAATATATGTCTGAAATGTCCCTAAAGGACCTGGAAATCACTCAATTGAAGGAGGCCAATCAAGAGCTCCAACATAGGATCACTTCTAAGTAAAGTAAAGACTCTACTAAAGAGATTAGGACACTCAAAGAGAAGGTAGGCATGTTTGAGGAAAGGGTCATAGGCCGAATTCCCCTGCAAAGGGATAAACATTTTCTTTGGGATGCAGTGATAAAGGAGATTCCCTCATTAGAAAAGCATTTGGTCATGGTGGATGAGCATAAACAGGCTGCTATGGTAGAAAGCAGAAGATGTAAATCCCTGCTAGAAATTCTAGCACAAAGGCCTAGGGAGGAGGCCTAGAAGGCGATTGTTGTTATGAGCTCAGCCTGTGGGGAAGAACTAATTGCCCTGACGATTAATAACAGTATATCAGTTCTGGTGGCACAACATGTTGCAAAATGCACTTACTAGGATTAACATTATTCAGCAAGGGGTAGAAAAGTTCAACAAATTGTTCTAGCCCCTGTTTCAGAAAGGATTTCCTGAGTTTTGGGGTCCAGAGTGGAAGCTGATCCCTCGAATAAAATATGTTGAACTGCCGAACCATGCAAGAGTAAACCATGCAAAGTTTGAGGGTATGAATGGTGGGCTAAAGGGAGAGGTAATCATCGATATTAAGCTCAGCAAGGACTTTGAGCCGCTGGCTCAATTCAAGACTGTCAAATCAGATCTCCTTGCTATTGGCCATAGCCCCCTGATTGACCTGGATGTTCTCCTAAAGGAGCTATTTGAGATGGCCACCCTTATAGATCAGCAGTGGCAAGATATACATAGATTGAGCAATCATCAGCCTGTAAGGCCCACTAGCAGTTGAGTCAGCCGCAGTATGTTAAAAATATGCTCGGAGTTGTCGTTTTCATCAAGTGAGCCAGAAAGCCACAGATGTCGAGATTTCCCTTTTTGATTGGTCACGCGCAGCACAATGTGCCTTCCCGAAATGTTTTGTGGGCACGACGCATCTACCATGTCAGAGTTTGTTAGGATTTAGGACTTACTTTCAGGTTTGATTCCTGCAATGTAATTGATTTTGCTGCCCTGTTTCGAGATACGTCTCGGGGGTAAATGTCACCTCTATGGAGGAGGAAGGGTTCGACTTTCATTTTTTATGCCTTTGTGCTTGTACTGTAGCTTTGTAAACTTTCTTGGAAGTTTTAATGAAAAGTTTTCTTTTGAGTTTCTGAGATTCATCACAGTGTTCATATTCAGTTTGTGTTTCCTGTTTGCATCAATTTCATATGTGTAAATTATGCTAATGCTTTTTAGAGAAACCCATGACCTATCGTGAGCCTGCTAAGGGCTATTGTGACATGTCTTAAGCCTGCTAGGACTGTCGTGACTAGCTGAAAGTTCCTTGAGGACTGTTATGAATGTACCATGACCTAATGTGGGTTACTAAGGGTGTCGTGAGGGTGTATAAATGTGTTGCCCGTGATCTGTTAGTATGGATGGAAGTCTGTGAGGTCTAGTACGTGGGTCGCTACCCTTTATTGGACTATTGATATCGCCGGGAGAAGTTGCAAGCCTTGAAACACTTTCCATGTGTGCGATATTCTATGGAATGTGCTCAATAAATTTTGGAATCCACCGTTGATTTGGTGGGGACACTGATAAAACGATCAGAAAGCCATTTCGCTGCGTGAACACTCATGCTTGCATCGAAATTGATAAATCAATGATCAAGATCAATGGTGGGGAAGAAGCGTTTTGCGAAAACTCTATTCCTGCATTCCAGAAAGAATTCCGCTGCGGAAAGAGTTTGTTTGGGATATCAGATCTTGATTTTCATAGTGCTAACACTGAACAGAAAATGCAATAGAGATATCTTTGCATAAATAACAAGGAAAATAAATCCTAAATATCATATTCATATAACTTTGAGTTTACAATGGCTGTAACAGCAATTCTAAGGTGGACAAACAAATTTGAAATTACTTTAACTCTAACCTGTAGCTTCCTGGGCGTGCACAATGATTTATGGAAGTGAGTTGGCCTTCTTTGGTGTCTCGATTTTTCTTTGGTGTATGTCAGCTCCTCAAAACAACCCAAATCGTCTTCTTCTCAGACTCCCTTATTATGCTGCAACACCCTCCTTCACTACCCAGAAACGTTATGCACAGTCGTAACAAGAAGGAAGACTACAAGGAGAGTACCCAACAACACTGTACTAGATTCCTGTAGGTGTCAATAACAACGTTGTAGTAGATTGCAGCTCCCTTTTTAGCTGTAACAACCCTTTATATTGTCCGAGATGAAGCGTGGGTATCACTGTAGATGTGGAATTGTAAGGATATGCGCCCAACAGAAAGTAAATCATCCTCACAAACAAGACTATGTCCTCTCCAGACGATGTCATGGCCCACGCAGTCCAAACTCAGCCAACAAATGAAGAATACGGCCTCCACAAGATGAAATCGACCCCTTTGTTACTCCTTTTTTTTCAAAAACATAAAAACCAAAAAAGACGAAAAAGCGAATAAGCATGAATCTTTAGCATCTTATGTCTAGATGGGCCTGAAAATTTGTTGTATGTATAACCACGGCATGAGCCTATAATCCTAGGTATAATATAATATTGTTACTTGTTAGACTCACAGGAAGACCCCCTTGGGCTAAACCTTATTATAGAATATGCTATGGGGATGGCGCTAGGGGGTGCTAGTTTCTTATAATATTCTTATTTTACTTATTGCATAATCATTTCTAGCTTCTATTATATTGCTTGTCAAGGATATTTATAACTTACATCGTAGGGAGGTTCTATGGGTTAAATATAAATATGTTTCTAATGTGGAGATATCCCAACCTTTAGACTAACTAATATATGTTGTTAGTATGATAGGAGATCAAGATGTTAAAGTTGTCACCACCATTTTAACATATCAATGTATTTTTAGGAGTTAGAATTGGCTTCGATCCCCTCATTTAATGGCTTGGAAGGTATGGGAAACTTCATTTCCTTTAGAGCTCAAAAAATCTCACTTGGGATTGAGTAAATTACTCAAAGGTGCAATGCAATGGCCATAACATTATTAGAGATCACTTGGTTCAATAATTTAATATGCCACGTGTCGTTGACTCTCCAATGAACTAAATAGAAATTCCCATAGAGACATCTGTAAAAACTATTACACTTCCACCATTAAAATGGTTCATTGAACAATGCAAATACATAAATGAGGTGGAGGCTCTAGATTGGCATCGCATGATATGTGGTAGATGTAAGGTAGGCATCATTGAAAATCGACTGGAGGAATATCTTAGCAAGTAATCATATTTTCATTAGGAGAATAGTTTCAATGGTATAATACTGGTCTAAAAAACATAGGTTAATGGTTCAAATTCCTTTTATCTTTATAAGAATTTCATATGGTTGGAAGAGGTAATGATAAAAATTCTTAATATTTAAAAGGATTTTATAGGTTCTTTTAGGATTTCTCCAAGTAGGACCTTAACCAATGTATTGATTTGTATAGGTTCTTTTAGGTTTTCTCCAAGTAGGACCTTAACCTTAACCGTATATCTCTTCTCATTATTCTAATATCCCTGGTTGACTAATTAATATGTCAATTAAGAAAGTAGATTTGTAAGGCATACCACCAGTCAAATTTTGGCTCATATGATTTCCATGAGAAGAGAGATCATAACGAGTCATAATTGTTTGAATGCATATGATAGATCTCTTTGTTATAAGGCTGCAAGAAACAATAATGAGTCATATCCTGCCAGTAGTTACAATTAATAGCATAAAGAGGAAATATCTTGTGTAGAATCATAAGAGAGTCTATGGAAATAGACTAGTTTAGTACAATTATTTTATCCTTATGGTATCCTTACTTATTGGCATGGGACCTTGAATGATATATAAGTAATTTGATCAAGTAACCCGTAAATCCACCTAGGTATAAATGCAGTAGATACCGACTAGAAATAATACTATGTTTGGATGTAACCTCAACATTTAACCTCAAATGAAAATGACATCCCTTATGTGGTAAGCTAAAATTGATTACTAGCCATGCACTTGAATCCATTGAAACAAACTCACTGTCCCCATCCTTCTACAAATAAACCTCACAATCAATGCCTTAGCAGCCATGCTTCTTAAAGGTCTAACAATCATGTCTCCAACCACCAAAGCTAACCTCTTGAGGGGATATTTGTCCTTATAGTCAGAATATGGGAATTGTTAAGAAGTTTCTGAGCATTAGGTATGGGTCTTGGGGCTCTAGACATGGTTAAGGAATGGAAATTGGGCCTTAGGACCTAAAGGAAGCTTCGAGGTATATACAGCCAAGAATGATATGTTGAACAACCACAATAGACCTTTCCATGGTATCCTTGGCCTATGAGTGGGGTTTTTGTGGCACAGTGAGAATTTTAAGGCTAATTATAGGTTCCAACACCATGGATATGGTTGGGGAAAAAAGAGTGCGACTTAGGTCCTAAAGGAAATTCCAGGCATCTTTGGCTAAGAAAAATTCCTACAATCACCACACATGACCTCCCAAGAGAATATTATTCATATAAGTGGGGATATTAGTGCCATTAGAATTTTTTGAGAACCTGGTATAGATATTGGATTCCCTATACATGTTTGAGAGAGAAAAATTGGGCCTTAATAAAAAATAACCTTTTGAGAATCCATGGCCAAGAAGAACAACTTGAACAAACACACATGGATTCTTGAAAGTATCTTTAGTGTTTGAATAGGGATGTCTATGTCATTAGATGGTTTTGAATAGTAGTTAGGGGTCTTGAGGCTCTATACATAATTAAGGAAGGAATCACATGCCTTATTCCCTAAAGGAATATTCTTTGAGGTATCCAAATTCATGAACAATATTTTAAAAAAACACACATCACTGTTCTAGGATATCTGTAATGTCCCCGACCCCCTCGGTGCCCTTTAGAGGTGATGGGGGAGCTCCTTAGAATACAACCTACTAAATTTTTTTCTTCCAAACTATGCACTTTCACACAGCCGTAATAGCTTGGTCTGCAATTCGCATGTCGGAGTTGGAAGTTGGCACCCCAGCATGCCACTTCAAGAATCACACCTTTGATTACCGCAATCCACGACGTGGGAGTCGGAAAGTCGGAAAGACAAATACACGACGTCGAAGAAATACGCCTCCAACTTTTGCATTCCACAATCCGTGATGCGGGAGTAGGAAAGTTGGAACACCCATTTTCTCTACTTCGCCAAATCACGCCTCCGACTTCTATAATCCATGACGTGGGAGTCGGAAGTCGGAACTCCAAAGGTCTTAGCTTCACAGAATTGCACCTCCAACTTCCATGATCCGCAATATGCACTGCAGGTTCGGAAAGTCGGAAGTTGATCATATACCACTGTTACTGCCAACTTCTCAGGCTGATAACTTTCTCATCCTAAGTCCATTTTTGAAAAACTTGGTATCATATATTGGAAATCTCTCGGAGATCCCCATGCAAGTGTATGATCTTGTTCCAAACCTGAGAACTCTGAATTTTCCTTCTTCCAACCAAGGTGTTTCCCCAATCCTCATCCATACCTCTTTACCACTCTGTAAAGAGCTCTAATCCACTATGTCATGTCTCCTCCCTTCATTTGACCCACAGAGGGAACACGAACAAAAAAGGGTTTCTATTTCTCCCCCAAAGTCATGATCGAACATTCTGAACCTCCTGGGCCTCAACAAGACTTGGCCCTATACATCATTGAAGAAATTAATAAAAACACATGGATGCATATGCATACTCAAATAAGCACAGCTAAATGAAACATGGACAATTAAACATTCAGAACACATAATTACCATGAGATGGAGTGGCTTATGGGTCGAGAAAACCAATCCCATACCCTGCCTTACAAATTTCAGGGCTACCAATACTCCATCACTCTCATGGAATGAATTTCTCACCCACTTCCTTACAATAGAATTAAATGATGACTAGAACAGTCAAAGGGGTTCTCAAGATGACATATGGCAGCCAGCTAGGGTCCAATTGTAAAACCCCCTAGTCACCTCTTCCTAGTGGATACACATAGCCCCCTCATTTAGTTGCATCCATAGACAACCCCTTGGTATTTTTATTTGCATTATAATAATCTACATGTTTTTACAATTTTCATGGCTTACTAGCACATGGATGGCACAACATAAAATATCATCCCTTCAAGGCTGAGAATTCACTTTCGGGGCCTTGGCCTTGAGCTCCACGCTAGGATTAATCGTACATCACATATGCACAATGTTTACATTACAAGTCAATACATCTGAAGGGTCCTAGTTAGTATATGTGGACTTGAATCTATTGAAACAAACTCATTGTCCCCATCCTTCTAAAAATAAACCTCACAATCAATGCCTTAGAAGCCATGCTTATTACATTATTTAACTTCATGTCATCGACCACAATAGGCTAATATTTCCTTTCCTTTTGATGCATTTCTTTGGTTCCCTCCTTCCTTCCTTTGGTCCACCTACATGACTCCCAGTACCAAGGTCTTTCCCCTTTTCATTGAAAACCTTAGGAGAAAACTCGGGTGTTTTTTCTATCTATACCAAAAAAAAAGAAATTTAATTTACCAAAAAAAAAACAAAAAAAAGGAAATTTAATAATAAAAAAAATGGGACCCCTAACATAACTTTTCAAATTTTATCTCCCATGAATAGTTTTGCCTGGAAAGGGCGTCGTTTTATTTTTGTAGAGGCCAACGTTTACTTGCTTTGATTTTGGTATTCAACACCACGAAAGATGGAGCTTTGCTGTTGGGATATATTGAGGTGAACTGCATGAGGTGTAACTTAAGTTTCACGGCATTCTTGTTCTGTGTTCTGCGTTATTGTAGGTATTTTATCCATGCTTTCGTGAAAACAACATAATAAATGAAAACATTATGTGGTTTCTTTATTGACAGAAATCAAAATAGTGGTTCCTCTGCTACAAAATTTTAAGTGTAATACGCATTCTGTGCTGCATTTTGTACAAAATTTTGTCATATGCTTAGTAAGTGTAATACACATTATGTGGTTTCTTTATTGACAGAAATCAAAATAGTGGTTCCTCTGCTACAAAATTTTAAAAATTTTGTAAATTTTTTGGTTTCCTCTAGGGATGACCATGGATTGTGGTGTCTCTTCCTAGCTGAGACATGGACTGTTTGACATTCATTTATCTCGGTTGTGATTGTTTTGTGACCACTAGTGTTGGATTGCACTTTCCAATTGCTACAAGACCGTTACCGTGTTCATATTTGGGGCTTCCTGTGTAAACCTTGTCCTGCTTGCAACCTCTAAGGATGATGGGTATTCACTCTTGGAGACTGAGATATCTTGTTGGCTAATGTACGTGTCTAACCTAAACCCTAACCCTCTCTCTCTCTCTAGTTATGACATCTGTTCCTCTTAGCAGATAGTCATTATAGATAGTCTTCCCTTTTACTTTTGAAACTTGTTTAAACAACTTTGAGTTATCAATTAAGTGATGATAGACTTTATTTTATTGGTTATGCAGGCTTTTTACAAGTGGAGACATGGAGGTAAGTGATTGTTTGTGATTGAAGTATATCATTATTTTTATTTAATTTAAATTGTTTTTTTTTAGCAGAAACAAGTAGGTTTTATATTAATAAAACTGTGTCTAAGCCACCCAAGAGGTTACATCTGTGAGTTCTTTGCAAAAAACAAAATTCCACATCACAGCAATTGGGAATACTACTTTATTTAATTTAAATTATTAGAACATATTACTTTGTACTTTAATAACAATCTAATAGGCTATGGCTATTCAATACTCTAATCATTTAAAAAAAACAGAGAAAGCAGATTATGACACGAAATCAAAAAAATATGATTATGAAATTTTCAAAAAGAATGCGTCAAAATGATCAAATGGGAAAGAAAGGGACATGCATCTCAGAAGCTAAATATTTAGAAATAGAACAATGTATTTCCTTATGCAGTATAATGCTTATTTTTATTGTATGATGATGTTAAGCATATGTTTAATAACATTCTTGGCTACAGTTACAAAGAAGAGGAAAATGAAAAGAATAGCAAAGAAGATTACACCTTCTATGCCTTTGAATGACTCTACTAGTCCTAACAAAGAAGGAAATGGAAAAGATACATTTTCATCTTTTCAGGAGGAGGAGCAACATGAACAAGGTAAGCCCATTAATTCAATTTTTTCTAGTTCTTTATAAGTATAAATCTTATGATTAAGAAATCCATAACACCTTTACGTGCCCTTCTTTTATAGAAGATGTTCACAAAAAACCATGCCATATGGATAACAGTTTAGAAGGGGAAGATCCCTTGACACAAAAAGGGATGGAGCAACATGAAGAACAAGGTAAGCTCATTAATGTATAATTTTGTAGTTCTTCATAAATAAAATTTTATGACTAAGAAATCCATAACACCTTTAAGTGCCCTTCTTTTATAGAAGTTGCTCACAAAGAACAATGCCAACAAGATATTAGTATACAAGGTAAAGATCCCTCTACACAAGCATCGATAGATAAAGTCAAGAAGAAAGGTAGAGGAGCAACTAAATGTGTAGAAATCAATAACTTGGAGGAAAAGATCGAAATTCATATCAATGAAAGGAACCAACCAATTGGTCCAAACTCCGTGAAGCTATCTTCGTTACTAGGTGTGCTCGCAAGGGAAATGGTTCCAATCAATTATTCTGATTGGAGGAAGGTTTCAGATCAATTAAAGGAGAACTTGTGGAACATTATTAATGTGAGTATTAGAGATTACGTGTATTTGTTTTCAACATTTATATTTTTGGATGATTTCAAAGTTTATTTTCAAACCATGTATGACATCTAAAAATGCAATTCTTGTATGTTGCAGGCAAAATTAATAACCCCCCCGGTCCTTAAAGAATATTGTATGAAATCCATTGGCCATAAGGCAGACAGTCATAGATATCGGTTGACCAAAAAATACTGTGACCCTTATGAGTCAATAGAAGAAAGATTAAAAAATGTTCCTCCAATTAGGATAAGTGAGACAGTGTGGAGAGAATTCGTCCTATTATGAGCCACCACTGAATTCCTGGTAAGGAAAAAGTTCACATATTATATAATCAGGTTTTTTAGAATGTCTATTGGCTTGTAATGTTGACTTATATATGTTATTTTCAATTGATTTCTAGGATATAAGGAAAAAAAACAAGGAAAATAGAGAAAAGGAGGGGGACTTGCACACCTCTAGACGTCGAGGTTATCAACGGGTCGAAGATGATATGGTAAACAATTGTGATGATATTTTATTTGATATGAGAAATATTAGCATATTTTAGTTTCATTGTAATGTCACAACTTAACCATACTATTTTACTTGTTGCAACTAGAAAAACTCTATAGCCTTTGGTGATACAACTACAAGCATTACTAGGGAAGTCGTATGGAAGAAGTGCCATCAAAAGAAGGATGGCACTCCAATCACACCAGCTGTAGGAGAAACAATAGTATGTTCTCAACCTTTTAATTTAAATATTGATTAAAATTTCATTTTGCATGTTGGAAATGTTTTCTTCTATGATCTGATTTAATTGTATGTCAATGTTAGCAAAAAATTGAACAAGCACAAGTAGAAGTTGCATCTCAAGACTTTGCAGCTAGGGATGATGCCCTTGCCAAGGTACTAGGTGTTGATGCGAGATGATGATGTTGTGGCATTGGCTTAGGAGTTACGCCAACTAACTTGGAAAAATTCCATACAAGGAGGCGCTAGCTGTAAGCCAAGATACAGTGAAAGAAAAAACACAGGAAATCACATCTTTGAAAACAATAAAAACTGAACTATTGAAAAGAGTAGAAGATATGGAGAGAGGACATGTGGTCAACAAAGAAAGTGTTAGTGTCCAATTCTTTACTCTTGTCTCAATATACATATTTTCACACTAATGATCTGACTTCTAATATATGATTGCTCATATAAACATGTCCTACTGTACAAAATGCTCATGCTGAAATCATGCCTGTGGTGGAGGTTAGTTGTTTAATTATTATTTAAAATAATATTTTATTTTCATCTTTTGAATATATATATATATATATTACATTTTGTTGCATTGACAGAGTAATACATGGGACATAACAACCCCTATGAACGGACTAATACAAACGAAATTAACTTCAATGCATACTCCATCATATTCCCTAGTAAGTATTGATAAATTTAGTAATTTAGTTCAATTTTATTTTATTTTATCAATATATTAGAAATCATTATCTATTGGGTGCAGAGTCGTGCATCAAAATATGACCAACATTCTGTACAGAAAACACCAATGGTTCCATCGAAATTGCAAATTGACAAAATGAAAACACCAATTCAGGTAAGATTATAATTATTTAATCTAGGTTCATCAATGTTTAAATTCTTATTTCCATGAATATTACTTTGTCTCATTAATTTTCATGGTCAAGATAATGCTAATGAGTTGACACCAACTTCCCAATTGGGGCTGCAAGGAAAGAAATGCTTTCTCATTGCATTAAACTCAAGGGTTAAAGTTGCAAGGGCGACACTACATAAGACTGACCCAAATGCAATGGTACACTGTGTCCCTATTGGAAAAGGTTATTATATTGTGAATCCGACAGAAATTTTAGATCCTCTATTTGAAAATATAGCTCTACCACGTCCCAGTAGTGCATTAAGTAATCTAGCAGATGCTTTGTTGAGCTTCATTCCTTGGCATAAGGATGACATTGAACTATGTAACTAGTGGTTATACTGTGTGACTAGTGATTTCAGTGATGTTGCATCAACTGAGAATAGTTGATCTATTGAATATTTATACTTACATCAGAACATAGTTTATAAATTTTTTGTAGTTCGGGATTAATCTTTACATTTAATTAAAATTTTGGGCACAAGTTGCCATTATATGTCGTGGGCACAATTTCTGATTTTGTAATACAACAGTATTATATAATCTTCGTTGCATGTAAAATGAGATGTTGTGTTGTGAATATGTGGAATGAGCAGTCTGTCTATCATATTTTCATTAATTTTTTTTTTTTGTAAATTAATTTATCCTTCTATTGCCTTCTATTGCCAAAAACAAACATTTACAGAAAAAACCCAAGCCCTCCCATTTACAAATTTTCATTAGGAGAATAGTTTTTCTATGGGTTATCTGGGGTAAGTCAGTTCCTTCCATTCACCCTGATCTAAGCAGATATCTTCCCAAGCGACTCCATCAAAATCGCCTATCTTTCCCATTTCGCGCTACTACAACACCGCTAACTATGGCTTATTTCTCTTTACCGCAGCTGCAACACCTCCAAAAGTGCCCATTTTTCCTATTTCAAGCAGCTGCAACACCTAAATTTGTCCATTTTTCCTATTTTGAGCAGCTGCGACACCTCCAAAAGAGCCTATTTTTCCTATTTCAAGCAGCTGCGACACCTCCAAAAGTGCTTATTTTTCCTATTTCAAGCAGCTGTGACACCTCCAAAAGTGCCTATTTTTCCTATTTTGAGCAGCTGCAACACCTAATTTTATCCATTTTTCCTACTTTTGGCAACTTCGACTCCGCCAATTCCTCATTGAATACTCATTATTTCTTTGCTCATCGGTATCAGTGCTCTCCATCGACGCTCTCCATCAGTATCAACACTTTCCAACACTTGTCTATTTTTCCTATTTTGAGCAACTGCGACACCTCCAAAAGTGCCTATTTTTCCCATTTCAAGCAGCTGCAACACCTAAATTTGTCCAATTTTCCTATTTTGAGTAGCTGCAACACCTCCAAAAGTGCCTATTCTTCCTGTTTCGAGCAGCTGCAACACCTAAATTTGTCAAATTTTCCTACTTTTGGCAACTGCGACACTGCCAATTCCTCATTGAATACTCATTATTTATTTTCTCATCGGTATCAGCACTCTCCATCAACGCTCTCCATCGGTATCAACGCTCTCCAACAATTGTCTATTTTCCCTATTTCGAGCAGTTGTGACACCTCCAAAAGTGCCTATTTTTCCTATTTCAAGCAGCTGCAACACCTAAATTTGTCCATTTTTCCTATTTCAAGTAGTTGCAACACCTCCAAAAGTGTCTATTCTTCCTATTTCGAGCAGCTGCAACACCTAAATTTGTTCATTTTTCCTACTTTTGGCAACTGCGACTCCGCCAATTCCTCATTGAATACTCATTATTTCTTTGCTCATCGATATCAACGCTCTCCATCAACACTCTCCATATGGTCCTATTCATTGTTGAAATGGCTATCTAGCCATTCTCTTGGTTTTTCTTATGGTGATCAGATAAGGAAAATATCAACCTGCCAAAATAGAAGAAAAATGTTATTTTTCATACTAAAGACAAAGGAAAAATGGTGAAGTGTTGTAAAGGGGCTAAGTGATGCCCGCATTAAGGTTGATGTCCGCAATAAGGATATTGATGCCCGCATGGCATAGATGATGATGTGGCATGAAGTTGAAATCATTGTTGCATTATGAATCATTCTGGAGAGATACGACAAATTAGTGAAAATCAAGAAATTGGCTAAGTATGGGAAAATTTGTCCAACTTTTTTACTATTTTAGAGAACATGAATGAAGGACAACTATATGCAATTAATAAGATTAATCTACATTATATGCAACGAAAAAACACTTTTCACTTTTTAAGTCAATAATTTTCACTTTTTTTAGAAAATATGACTTATATTATAATAAAAAAATTATTTACATAGAAATATGCATTACCTCAATGCAATCAACACTGCAATTAGATCAGATTGTCTTTGTTGAATCTTACTAGCGTGATTGGTTTTTAAGGAATCTGTTGGTTAAGAAATTAAGAGACATCTTGGCCAAATCCTTTCACTGGATTTGGCCTCGACAGTAAAATTCAATTTAACAAATGCAGGGGACGCATTCGGCCTATCCTCTTAATCAATTCACTCTCTCATTACCAATAATTGCAACATTCTGCAATCACAGCTCTATCCCAACCAATAATAACATACAAATTTTGATCAATGGATTTCTCGAAAGATTCAAATACAAAAACATACTCCGTTTTAACTCAACATTTCTACCATGAAGGCGCATTGCAAGCCATTCAAACGCATTTGGACTGACATTCAATCTTGCAGAAAAAACCAGTTCAAGGACGCATTCAGTTACAGAGATCGTACACAAAGGTTTAAAATTTTAAATCAACGTAGACACTCAGAAATCAACCAGTGAAAAGAAGAATACATACATTTGCAATCTCGACTTTCATCTAGAAAAAACTCACAATCATATCATAACATAATTCTCCAAGAATAGGGATTTGTGTTATAATGTAAATCATATCAAACCCGACATTCTTAGTTATATGTTCATATCATCATAACTCATTATGAAGAGTCGTTTTCAATCCAATTTAAACTAATATTCAAATTTATCACATTACCCTAAGTAATTTTACAGAGTCCTATGACAAATTCAAAGGAATGGTTAAAGTATGGCTTTTTGTCAAAGGAATGGTCAAAGTATGCATTAGCAGATACATTCTTAGCATCATGCATTATCAACAAAATATTAGCTTTTACTTGAACACTTACCTCATCAGAAATCAAATTTTTAAAAGCAGAGAACGGTACTTACAGTTACTTAAAACACAAAAATAAACTTATGACTGTGATATGGAAGAATAAACCTTTGGGAATACTAAACACCATTCCAAGTAGCCTTTTTTTTTTTGGAAGTAAGGAGATTTTGCATTATATTAAAAGGAGGAATTACAAAAGGAGCAATTTGGCCGAAGCTCAGAATTGTTCATCAAAAGGAAACACACCCTTGTGGCACATTTGAAGGCTATTTCCGCAGTAACCAAGATGAACCTTCTACCCGAACAGACAAAAAACCACAAAATTTTCAAAAACCACAGAACCAAATACTTTCTTCCCATAGGCTCGCAGGCCAAAGAGCATAAATATAGACACCCCAGCTTCATAACCACTAATACATAAGATAAATGCTAAACCAGCTAGCCCCAGACCCCCCAAATAAACACCCACCCACCCATACATCAGCGAACTATATAAGGAGCTTCTGGAGAACTCCCTGGATGGCGAAATCTGGAAGAAGAAGTAGTGCATGGAGGAGGTTGAAGTGCCATGGAAGACAGAAGGAAATCCAGTTTCCGGTGAATTGCGTGAGACTCTTCAAAGAGAATTTGCGCATTGTCATCTCTGAGAGGATGCCTATCACGAATGGCATATCCAACCAAGTTTTTCATCATCTTAAATAGCGCAATAGTGCACTCGTAAAGACTAACGCGCCCAGCCATGTTGCCAGGATCAATGATCCAATTCTCCAACTGCTTATGCTCCCCCACCAGGGTTTCCCTACTCAGATGAGCCCACCATTGTTGTTCATAGTCAGTGATGTCCCTATGGATTTCCAAGGGGATGTTAAGAGCAAAGGAAGTTGCATCCCTACACACTCCCTGAGAGGCACGAGACAGACCTCCATCCGGTTCCTTCAAAGAATCCCCACGCCCTCTCTTCCTATTGCGACTGGAATTATCTCCAACCTCAGGACGACAGTTAGTATCTTGCGGCTCCTTCATCCTATCACCAGAGGTTTACTCCATAATCAACCAGATTACCAAAACTTGCATACATGCAGAAAACCAACAATGATGATCACGGTTTCCACCTTGATCCTCCATATATTCTCGCCTGCCTCCGACTGTTATGATGAATCGGGTACATCTTAATAACTCTTAATAACTGAAGGAGGTACAGCAAGTGACGCTTGCTCTGATTTTCTTCCGTCATTTCCCCCATCGAAGAACTGCGAAGGAGGATGAAAAGACTGATCGAGAATTGCGAAGGAGGATGAAAAGACAAGAGTTAAAGGTCGATGCGGACAACTACAAAAGGCAAGAGTTACGTGTCTCGATTATCGTCAGCATGATGTTTTCTCGCACGAAAAACCATCATGTCTTGGTCCTGGATAACTCTGCAACTATCCTGAAAAACTACTTCTGTCAAATCGTCCCATGTATAAGCGCAGGAGGCCATGTGAACACTGCTCCCATGGTTGGTCAGCAGATCAGCTTGACGTGGGAGAAGGAAAGCGCTATGCCCAACAAGGAATATAGAGCCTTCCAACCTCCATGACGACACCACTTTGGAGCTTGATTTTCCATGGTGCATCTCAGCAGCCATGTGGAGAATGATCTTGGAATCATCTTCCACAATTAGAGGGGTCCATCTTTTTTGACATGTGAGCAGTATTCCTTGGTGAAGACCTTGATCTAGTTTGGAAACATTATTAGACTCTATCCCCAAGAAACCAATTTTGAAACCGAGCATGGGGTCCAAGTAGCCCTGAGAGGATGCCCGACACAAATTGTGTGTTGAAGAAAATGCCGGCAACACATGGGGATATTGTAGGCTGTTGCTTTGTCTACTCAACAATGGTCTCAGTTTGTCCAAAGAGATCACCCTAAAGAAGAATTTATGGACCTTTCAAAATAGTGGTTTAGCGAAATTAGACCAAACCTAGGAGAAGATAAAAAATTGTCCAAGTATGGTAAAATATTCCTAATTGGCCTTAGGGAAATGCCCGCCACAGCTCATAGGATGATGATAAAATGTTAGGAACCTATGTCAACCCTTCTCTTTACTATGTTAGTATATTGTTGTTGGATGCATATGCTTTGTAAGTCGTCCCGTAGTATTTGTTGATCCGTAGTTTATATTAGCCCATAGTATTGACCCATAGTATTGGACGCATATGCTTTGTAAGTCGTCCCGTAGTATTATATGTCCCATGGTTTTGAATCATAGTATTAGGCATAGACTTAGTATATAAGTGTGTGTTGAGGTCATTGAAGGCACCGTGAGTTTAATTGTATTGAGCTTGCTCAAAGGAGGTTGCCCCCTCGAAGTGGCCCGTGATCAATATAAAAGTGATTCTGTTCTATTATTTCTGATATCTCGTGTATTTGCATTAATTAATTATTGCAGGTTCATCACATCTGGTATCAGAGCACTTTCTTGGGCTCGTTGGGTGGAATTTCTGCCAAATTTTTTTTCACATCTGTTGCAGCTTCGGATTTGGGAATAATCCCTATCCTCTTAACTGTGGGAAGTACTTGGGCATAAGCCCTAAAAATCATTGTGAGGAGTACCACAGGAACCCCAAAGTAGCTGGCCCATTGAGAGGATCTGCCAGCGAAAAGGGCAACGACCCCTACCTGATTGACTAGTTCCCACCTGTGAGGTAAACCAAGAGCTGTCGTTTGTGGCAAAGCGGTTATCAGTTTTACCTGAGTCGTGGAGTGAGGGGTACTGTCCCAATACGCAAGCCGTCATACAACATTGGTGGCCGAGTGAAACACCTGAACTGTTAGGAAGCCGTACATACCTGGGGTCCATATTTATTTTTAGTTGAACTGTTGCCGATCACTTCCTCTCCAGATCCAGCCATTTCAGATCTATTTTGAAAGTCGTTCCAGATCCAGTCGTCGTTTCAGATCCAGCCGTTTTCGATCCCTTCCACGCCGTTGCACCTGCCGATCCATTTCTGGAAAAAAAAAAACCTGGTTATGGTTGTCACCCATGCAGGAGCACACACTATGGAGGAAGCACTTGCAGCCATCCAAACCAAACTCTAAGATCTAGATGAAAAATTTCTCAGCCTCCATCTTCAGCATTCAGCCATGAACAATACCAGACAACCAGAATATTTTGTAGCCACCGGTTTCTCTTCTTCCAGCAATTTTCGTGGTCCAAAGCTTGATTTTCCTCGCTTCAATGGTACTGATTCGACTGGATGGATATATCGAGCAGAACAATATTTCAGTCTGCATAATACTTCTGATGCCCAGAATTGTTTGTGAAAATGTGTATCGTTGTACAAAGGCTAAAGAATTGTTTATGAATTGAATTAACCACTTTGTAGCATCTATACTTAGTCATGTTTCATCCACTAACAAACAGTTTTTGCTTTTTTGTAGCAACCACATAACTTTCCAAACCATGGAAAAGATAAACATAGACACAACCTTTGCCTAACACAACTCGTAAGTCGATACCTCTAACAAACACTTTTTGATTTTTTTTTAGCAACCACATACCTTTACAAACCATGGAGAAGATAGGCATAGACACAAACTTTGCCTAACACAACTCATAGGTTGCAATCCCTAGATGCATTGTATCTAAGTCTTTTTATAACCAGCATAGATACATCTTACACCCACATCTATTAAGTACTAAGAGGGATCCAATTTCTTGAGGTGTAAATGTTTTCTTGATGTGTAAAAAATTTAAAATAAATAAATTTACACTTCAAGAAACTGGATCACTCATGCTTAATAGATTGAGGTTTAAGATGGATCTAGGCTAGTTTTAATTTTTACGAATCTTTTTAATTATTTTTTATTTTTGATAAGACATACCGAGAGGGATCCAATTTCTTGAGATGTATTTCTTTTTGTAAATTTAAACTCAAGAAATTTGTCTCTCTTGATTGATAGATCCTAGTTTAAGTTTTAAGTTTATAAACGAACATCTATTTTTTAACTACTTTTCATAATATTTTATTTTTTGAACCAACATGGATTTTTTTAAATACTTTCCATAATTTTTTGACCTTGATCTAGTTTGGAAACATTATTAGACTCTATCCCCAAGAAACCAATTTTGAAACCGAGCATGGGGTCCAAGTAGCCCTGAGAGGATGCCCGACACAAATTGTGTGTTGAAGAAAATGCCGGCAACACATGGGGATATTGTAGGCTGTTGCTTTGTCTACTCAACAATGGTCTCAGTTTGTCCAAAGAGATCACCCTAAAGAAGAATTTATGGACCTTTCAAAATAGTGGTTTAGCGAAATTAGACCAAACCTAGGAGAAGATAAAAAATTGTCCAAGTATGGTAAAATATTCCTAATTGGCCTTAGGGAAATGCCCGCCACAGCTCATAGGATGATGATAAAATGTTAGGAACCTATGTCAACCCTTCTCTTTACTATGTTAGTATATTGTTGTTGGATGCATATGCTTTGTAAGTCGTCCCGTAGTATTTGTTGATCCGTAGTTTATATTAGCCCATAATATTGACCCATAGTATTGGACGCATATGCTTTGTAAGTCGTCCCGTAGTATTATATGTCCCATGGTTTTGAATCATAGTATTAGGCATAGACTTAGTATATAAGTGTGTGTTGAGGTCATTGAAGGCACCGTGAGTTTAATTGTATTGAGCTTGCTCAAAGGAGGTTGCCCCCTCGAAGTGGCCCGTGATCAATATAAAAGTGATTCTGTTCTATTATTTCTGATATCTCGTGTATTTGCATTAATTAATTATTGCAGGTTCATCACATCTGGTATCAGAGCACTTTCTTGGGCTCGTTGGGTGGAATTTCTGCCAAATTTTTTTTCACATCTGTTGCAGCTTCGGATTTGGGAATAATCCCTATCCTCTTAACTGTGGGAAGTACTTGGGCATAAGCCCTAAAAATCATTGTGAGGAGTACCACAGGAACCCCAAAGTAGCTGGCCCATTGAGAGGATCTCCCAGCGAAAAGGGCAACGACCCCTACCTGATTGACTAGTTCCCACCTGTGAGGTAAACCAAGAGCTGTCGTTTGTGGCAAAGCGGTTATCAGTTTTACCTGAGTCGTGGAGTGAGGGGTACTGTCCCAATACGCAAGCCGTCATACAACATTGGTGGCCGAGTGAAACACCTGAACTGTTAGGAAGCCGTACATACCTGGGGTCCATATTTATTTTTAGTTGAACTGTTGCCGATCACTTCCTCTCCAGATCCAGCCATTTCAGATCTATTTTGAAAGTCGTTCCAGATCCAGTCGTCGTTTCAGATCCAGCCGTTTTCGATCCCTTCCACGCCGTTGCACCTGCCGATCCATTTCTGGAAAAAAAAAAAACCTGGTTATGGTTGTCACCCATGCAGGAGCACACACTATGGAGGAAGCACTTGCAGCCATCCAAACCAAACTCTAAGATCTAGATAAAAAATTTCTCAGCCTCCATCTTCAGCATTCAGCCATGAACAATACCAGACAACCAGAATATTTTGTAGCCACCGGTTTCTCTTCTTCCAGCAATTTTCGTGGTCCAAAGCTTGATTTTCCTCGCTTCAATGGTACTGATTCGACTGGATGGATATATCGAGCAGAACAATATTTCAGTCTGCATAATACTTCTGATGCCCAGAATTGTTTGTGAAAATGTGTATCGTTGTACAAAGGCTAAAAAATTGTTTATGAATTGAATTAACCACTTTGTAGCATCTATACTTAGTCATGTTTCATCCACTAACAAACAGTTTTTGCTTTTTTGTAGCAACCACATAACTTTCCAAACCATGGAAAAGATAAACATAGACACAACCTTTGCCTAACACAACTCGTAAGTCGATACCTCTAACAAACACTTTTTGATTTTTTTTTAGCAACCACATACCTTTACAAACCATGGAGAAGATAGGCATAGACACAAACTTTGCCTAACACAACTCATAGGTTGCAATCCCTAGATGCATTGTATCTAAGTCTTTTTATAACCAGCATAGATACATCTTACACCCACATCTATTAAGTACTAAGAGGGATCCAATTTCATGAGGTGTAAATGTTTTCTTGATGTGTAAAAAATTTAAAATAAATAAATTTACACTTCAAGAAACTGGATCACTCATGCTTAATAGATTGAGGTTTAAGATGGATCTAGGCTAGTTTTAATTTTTACGAATCTTTTTAATTATTTTTTATTTTTGATAAGACATACCGAGAGGGATCCAATTTCTTGAGATGTATTTCTTTTTGTAAATTTAAACTCAAGAAATTTGTCTCTCTTGATTGATAGATCCTAGTTTAAGTTTTAAGTTTATAAACGAACATCTATTTTTTAACTACTTTTCATAATATTTTATTTTTTGAACCAACATGGATTTTTTTAAATACTTTCCATAATTTTTTATTTCATGAGCCAACATGAATTTTTTTAATTATTTTGTTAATCACAAACTTTACATCAAACTTTTCGAAGAACTTACACCCACATCCACTACACCCCAATATCCAAGTAGGATTTAAGCAAACTGAAATCTTTGGGTAATGTTGCAATTTCAAAAGGAATAACTTTACATCAAACTTTTCGAAGAACTTACACCCCAATATCCAAGTAGGATTTAAGCAAACCGAATCTTTGGGTGATGTTGCAATTTCAAAAGGAATATGCTGACTTGCCAAAATTAAATAATTGTAAATTTTCACATAATATTCATTGAAATTTTGTAAACGTCGACAGCAGGGTTCGAACCTGCGCGGGCGAAGCCCAACAGATTTCAAGTCTGTCTCCTTAACCACTCGGACATATCGACGGATTGATTATTATATCGGACTTAGATATTAAGAGCGACACTGTTAGTATCTGTAAATTATAACGTATAATAGCTGCTGCTATTTCATATCTCATATAACAATAAGGAAATAGTTAGTGGTGAGGGTCAGTACAATTGAATAGTAAAAATTTCTCCTCAATGAGATCGTATATTTATCAAATTGTAAAAACAATTCTCCCAGAACTCGGCTTTGGCGCCTTAGACAACTCGGCCATCCTGACTAACTGTACTAAAATCTGGCGGCTTAGACCAACTCGGCCATCTCTACTGTACTTAATCTTAAAATATTCTGGGTAGTGTTTTCGAAGCTAAATTTCAATCCGCGTCCCGCTCTCCAATTCTATAGTTTTCATAATTAATTAAATAAGTGTTTTCAGTTTTCAACTCGTTGATTTTATTGTGTTTCTCACTTAATGGTCCTTAGAAAAATTTCGATAAAGATTTATTTTAGTTCAAGAAAACAAAAAACAATAATAAAACTAAGCATTAATATTAGTCAATGTTTAGATATATCCTTCCTTGGAGAGAAGAATTGAAATTCATTAATGCATACACATCGTCCAAGAGATGGAGATTGAAGACTAAGGTTTATAATGGATAAAGGGAAGTCAAATGAGTGGATTACTTTGATCATCTTTATGAAGGAAACTATGCTTTTATCTCATATAGGAACCTGGATGCTAAATAAAATAATCTAATCCAATAATGGATTCGATCAGGCTTTAGAAATAAGTCAAAAAAGGATACAATTCTATTTGGTAGTGGAGTTAAGGATAACGTTAGACCTAATGATGACCTTTTTGTGGGATTAGTTTCCTTTGCATTGGGCCATAGGCATGATGAAGCTACAATCGAGGAGTCTAGTAGTAAAGGAAGGCTTAATACACATCTCCTCCCTCTGGAAAACGGTCCAAAGCAACCCTCCCAAGAACAAGGCTTGATTGGAAACAACCAAAAGGAAGTTGAACATAGAAATGAGGTGTTGGTGAAGAGCTTTGAGACAAAGGTTGTAACCCAAGGGGTAGGGTTTTCTTAGCAGTGATATGGATCTAGAAGAGCTAAATGGTTTCAAGAGAGTCGGTTTAAGCTAGAATAAGAGTTTGCGAGTTGAACATAACTAAGAATTCAAAGAAGTGTGCAAGGGAAAGGGTGAGTCCAACAAGGATGGTATTGTGAGATGATATAAAACTAGAACATTTGTTATAATACATGCTTTGAGTACAAAAATCACACACAGGTTCTTAATACTAATCTCCAAAGAGTATGATTGAAAAATCCTAACCAATAATTTTCATGAGAGTAGTTCTGAACAAACCCTTGGTGATTGGATTCAATAGTTATGGAGGCATGTCTTGGGGTGCGGTCTTAAATTCAAATTAATGGTAAGAGGGTGGTTGTGCTTCAACTTCACGTCAGAAGAAGATAACTCGAAAATGATGGATGGAGTCTAGTTCTATGTATAATCGGTCTTGTCATTCCAAAAATGGACTAGTTGTTTTTATCCCATAATAGAGGTAGCAATGACACAACTAGCTTGAATCAAACTTCTAGGGCTCCCTATTGAGATGTGGTTGGATAAGTCTCTCCAAAATATAGATATTATTTGGGAAACAATTCAAATTGACTAGTCCTATAAATCAAGCGTGTTTAGAATAGTGGCAAAAATCCTAGTCAAGATGGATTTAAAAGAAAGGTTTTATGAGAGCTTAGAATCATTGGGGAAATCTTTATAAACATGAAATGCTAAATTAGATCAATATTTCATTTATACAGGCTAGCATGGTACCATGTATATGGCCATGTTTTGGAGGAATGCACACAAAACCTTTGTTCAAAAAGTGTTGCAACATAAAGATATCTAGAGGACTAGAGGTGCTTCAGTGAAAGGAGTGAACGGGAAATTATCAAAGGAAAGAATTTGAAAGTAACAAAGAAAACACATATGTTACCATGTATTTTACATTGTAATATCCCAAACTGATATTTTTTTCTTTTTTTGTGTACTGTAGATGGCTAGTAGGTTTATATCTCAACATCATATGAAAGTAAACCCTGATCTCTGCATGCATGCAGTTGCATGCAGATATGTGCCCTAGAAAATACTAGAATGCTAGAAAGTAGGAGGAATTAATGCATGCACATACCAGTATGTAGATCTGCTATTGCTGATGAAGATGAAGCCCGCATGCAAGAATAAGGATGAACCAATAAGCAGCTAAGACAAATCGTATTTCTAAGTAGAAGGCGCCCTTCTCCAAGCTAGAGAAGCTCCCAGATAATAAATAAGAGGCGAAATGAACCCCTGATGAGGTAGTCTAGGGTTATAATGCCCTTCTGAAGATGATGGAGACTGCATGCATGAAGAAATACTTCTCCCAAGCCAAAAACGTGATGATCTCTCCCTGAATAATGCGCCCAAGAAGAGGATACGTATTCCTAAAGGAGGAATTGCTGATAAATAATGAAAGAAGCAATGTCAGAGGTTGTCCTTCCAGGGAAAGGGTAATACCTATGCTCTGAGACTGATGGAAGCTGCATGCAGCAATTCTGACCACTGGACGATGCTATGCGAATAGATATGTCTTGGATCAATTCGCCCAAGTAGGGATAACGAATGCCCCAATGCTGAATAATTCAATCTCACTCCCCAATGCTGAATAATTCAATCTCACTGTTGACTGAAACCTGATACTGAATCAATGTGGAAGCAATGCTGAATTTGGATGATCCAACCTGAATGATGAACTAGGGAAGATAGCTTTCACTGTCGAAATACACCAATTAGTTGAGTACACGCCTCAGCCCCAACTTAGCTCACTGAGCTTCTCCAAATCGAGATCACAAATCAATAATCAATAATAGTCCCTTCTCCATTCACTTTACCTTCTTTTATAACATTCAACTGCTCAAAACCCTAATTTCACCCTAATTAGGTCACTTTATCTTCTAATTTGCAGTTGACTTGCATGTAGGTGCCTGGAGACTCAATAAGGTCCATGCATCATCAAATAATGCTTAGATGTCGTGCATGTAGGTGGCCTTTGGCTCAGATGGCCCCTATCCATCTAATTGTGATATAAAATCTATGCCCTAGATATTCTTATATGGCATAAGTCCTCAACTGATCCCCTGACTATTAGTGCCCACTTGAACCTATGGGAATCAAATTGGTTAGCGGGATGGTTGTCAATGCCTAAGCAGAAGAGGACATTACAGTCCTCCCCACTCGAATTTTCTTGTCCTCAAGCAACTGTAAAGATGGGCGCTGTAATACCTATTCTCCCTCCCAAGTGGCCTCCTCCAAAGGCAAATCTCTCCACTGAACCAAGTAGTCTCTGATGACTCGATTTCTAAGTTTTCGCTCTTGCACCTCTAGGATGCACTCAGGTATCAGAACCAATTGCCCCTCATCATCAAGAGGGGGCAGGTTAGAAGATGTCACAATCTGCTGACCGACTGCCTTATTGAGGTTGGAAACATGAAATACGTTGTGAATCTTGCTCTCTGGGGGTAGTTCGAGCTCATATGCTACCTCTCCAACCTTCCTGACTATCTTATATGGACCGTAGAAGCGAGGTTTGAGTTTTTCCGCTCCTTTCTTTTTCAGAGACGACTGACAGTAAGGTTTGAGGTGAAAATAAACGAAGTCCCCTACCTCAAAATTGCGCTCAACCCTGTGCCTGTCTGCATAAATATTCTGATGATTATGAGCCACCCGTATGTTCTCCCTTAGAATCTTGAGGATATCCTGACCCTCCTGAATCCACTCTTTGGCCTTGGGGGCCCCTGCTATCACTGAACATCCTATCTGCGAAAGTGGAAGCATCATATACATATAAGGCTTTGAAGGGTGTCATCCCAATGGTCATATGGTGAGTGGTCTTGTAACAATGCTCACCCAAGTGCATCCATTTGATCCATGTCCTCTACTGGCTTGCCACATAATTTCTCAGGTACCCCTCAATCCACTTGTTGACAATCTCTGTCTGTCCGTCACTCTGCGGATGATAACTAGTGCTCATAGCCAGCTCAGTACCTACTAGCTGGAAAAGCTCCTACCAAAAATCTTCTGTAAATTTACTATCCCTGTTACTGACAATAGTCTTGGGTAACCCATGGAGTCGGAATACCTCTATGAAGAATAGTTCTGCCACCTGTGCTGCTGAGTAATCTGAGGAAATAACAAAGAAGTGAGCAAACTTGGTCAGTCTATCTACCACTACGCACAAGCAGTCTCTGCCCTGAACCTTGGGAAACCCTATAATGAAATCCATGGAGATGCTCTCCCATTTCTGCTCGAGAATAGGAAATGGTTGTAACAAACTGGCTGGGTGGGTGTGCTCTATTTTTTTCTGCTGGCACAAGCTGCACTCTCTCACCTACTGTATCACATCATTCTTGAGGCCCTTCCATGAGAACCGCTCCCTAATCTGTCTGTAGGTCTTGAGAAACCCCTGATGCCCTGCCAAAGGTGAATCATGTGATGCCTGTAAAATCTTATTCTTGAAAGAAGACTTTGGAGCCAATAAGATTATGTTTTTGTAATATATGATATCATCAATCACCCGGTACCTGTCATCGTGCAACTGTCCATCCAACAACTCGCAAGCAAACTTGTCTTTGGAGTATTCAACCAAAAGGTGAGATCTCCAATATGATGAGATGTTCATAAGGGATAATGTAGCTGGTCATCTAGAAAGTTCATCGGCCACTACATTGTTCTTTCCCTTCACATACTCAATCTCGAAGTCATAGGCTTGAATTTTGCTTACCCATTTCTGCTGCCTCTTGTTTAGCTCTTTCTGCTCAATGAAGTATTTCAAACTGTTATGATCTGTCTTAACCTTGAATCTGCCACCTACTAAGTACTATCGGAACTTTGTTAGCGCGTGAAGAATGGATAACATCTCCTTGTCATAAATCGAGTAGTGGCACTCATAGTCCTTGAGCTTCCTGCTCTCAAATGCAATGGGGTGATTGTTCTGCATCAATACTGCTCCAATTCCCTCTCCGGAGGCATCGCACTCTAACACAAAGGGTAGAGAAAAGTCTGGTAGAGCTAGTACGGGGCATGAACTCATTACCTTTTTCATCTTTTCAAATGTCTATCATGTTGTCTCTGACCAACTGAAAGCCTCTTTCTTGGTGAGATCGGTGAGGGGTGCTGTCATCTGGGAAAACCCACTGACGTACCTCCTGTAGTAAGTGCAAAGCCCTAAAAAACCTTCAGTTCTATCACATTCTTGGGTGTGGGCCAATTCAGTATGGCTCGAATCTTCTCTAAGTGAACTTGTACCCCGTTGGAACCTATCACATGCCCCAAATACAACATCTCCTACATGTCGAACTCACACTTGGACATCTTGGCATAAAGCGACTGCTCTTGTAAAATTCCAAGTACCTCATCCAAATGTTTCAAGTGCTCCTCCCAAGTTCTATTGTATATCAATATGTCATCAAAAAATACCAAAAGATACTTGTGTAACTGACCTTTGAAAATATTATTCATGCAAGACTAGAAGGTAGTTGGTGCATTAGTGAGCCCAAATGGCATCACTAGAAACTCATAATGTCCGTAGTGACAACAAAAGGTGGTCTTTGGAACATCCTGTTCCCTAACCCGAATCTGACTCGGTAGCCTGAGCGAAGATCAATCTTTGAGAAGTACTTTGCCCCCTATAGCTCATCCATCAAATCATCAATCCTGGTGATTGGGTACCTGTTCTTGATAGTCTTTTTATTCATAGCCCTGTAGTCAATACACATGCGTAAGGTACCATCTTTTTTCTTAACCAGCACAACTGAAGATGCAAAAGGACTAGAATTGGGCTTGATGTACCCCAGCTTGAGCAGTTCTTTGATAGTGTTCTCTATCTCATCCTTGTATCTTTTGGGGTGTCTGTAAGGAGTGGTGATAACTGCTTGAGTCCCCTCCTCTAACTCAATGATGTGCTCAAATCCCCTATGAGGAGGTTGACCTGCTGGAAGGTCTCTGAATACTGCTTTGTGCTTCTGTAGTAAGGCCTCTATATCCGCTGGATGTTGTGTGACCTTATTTGGTGGTTTCCTGAAGGTAACCATGCACTCGGTTGCCCACTCGATATCTCCATGTCGGAGTACTGCCTCCATCATGTGTGATGATACTGCTGTAGGAGGGTAGGTGTTCATCCCTCTCAAAACTACCTTCTGTCCCTCTGCTCCCATAAACTCCATCTCCATGGTCTGGTAGTTCGTGGAATACTTCCCTATGGAATACATCCACTGAACTCCTAATACCACATGCATGTCAGGTACATCTACTACATAGAATGTCTCTATCACTGTATAATTCCCAAGTGTTACCTTGAGTTTTGGAATCCGTTGACTACACTCCATGGTGTGACCTACTGCAGCTACTGAAAATCCATCAAAAGTCTCTGTCTGAATGCCTTTCCTTTTATCCCACGCAGCGTCAATAAAATTATGGGATGCCCCACCATCTGCTAGTACTGCCACTCTATGGCCCTGTACTGTACCTCTGATCCTGAGGGTGTGGAATCTTGGAACTCCTATCATGGTAGCAATGGAACCACCTGATGGCTGTCCCTCCTTAGCTGTCACATGGGTATCACTCTGTTCCTGCTCCTGATAATCCTCCTCCTCCCCACTATCGGAATAGGCCTCTATGTAGTAGGTCTTTCCCTTTCCATAACATTTGTGACCTGGCTCCCATGGGTCTCTACAAGTGAAACATAATTTTTTCCTCCTCAGGTCTTGGCGGACATCATTATCCATCCTTTCTTTCTTTGGCCACTTTTTCTGGAAAGGTTTATTTTCTTTATCTTTAATCGGAAATTTGGTTCTGGGGGGGAACCTACTCTTGGGTACTGTGTCCTACAAGTCTCTAGTCCATCTGATGGCACCAGCTAGGGTGGTGGGTCTATAAGACGACCCATCCACGTAAGGGCTTACTGAGGGCGTCAGTAAACAACATAATCAACCTTCTCTTTGATATGTCTATCACCATAAATGCTACCCTCTGAAACTCTGAGATGAATGCATCTTCACTGCCTGTTTGCTTGAGCTGTGCCAGCTCTCAAAAGTGCACCTCAGGGTCTTTTCTATCAAATCGCTCAATGAGCCTCTGTGTGAAGGTATGAAGTGATGGTATTGTAACCCAATGTCACCAATCCATGGTACCACCACTCATGGGCTTCTCCGTCCAAATATAATGTAGCCAATTTAATGGCATCTGTCTCCAGCATGGGGTTGAGCCGAAAATATGTATCCAACTTCTGCACCCAATTTCGAGTTGGTCCACCTTGGGTTCCCTCAAAGGTAGGAATAGTCAGTTTCCCTATGGTCCTCTGTAACTCAAAGTTCTAGTTGAAGGGTCTATTGTAAGCCTTGGGTTTGTTCTTACTCTTGAAGTGGCAGAAGTCAGTAAAAGACATGGCTGACTGGAAGTCATCTCCCAAGGCTCTATATTCTCTCAAATAGGCAGGCATAGAATCTTCGGGTTCTACTTGTGCTAGAGGCACTGCAGATGGGTTGTCCAAGAACTGAGGCATGGTAGGTCGAAAGGGTTTGTTGTATAGATGGGGGTGGCTGTGCATATTGGTATGTAAGTGTTCTCCACCGCTACTGGTGGACACCCTATCACTATGGGGAAATAGAGGGCTATGTAGAGGGGGTACGTTCCTCTCAGTCATCTATTTAATGGCACTTGCCATTTCTTTTTGGCCAGTGGTGAGTGCGTTGATAGCTGAAATGAGACTATTGAAAGTTGTCTTATCATCATCTGCCACTGTTTCTTTGCCTTTATTATTGTCAAACTGATACCCTTTATCTCCCAAATCTATATCCTCTAAATCTTCTTCTCTTCTACCACTATCTCTAAACTTCTGTCTCCGGTAAGTAATATTGTGTGGGTCCTCTGAATTCATTGACTGTTTATATTATGCATGCCCCACAACTGGCAAGGAACATGCTCTGATACCACTGTAATATCCCAAACTGATATTTTTTTCTTTTTTTGTGTACTGTAGATGGCTAGTAGGCTTATATCTCAACAGCATATGAAAGTAAACCCTGACCTTTGCATGCATGCAGTTGCATGCATATATGTGCCTTAGAAAATACTAGAATGCTAGAAAGTAAGAGGAATTAATGCATGCACATACCAGTATGTAGATCTGCTATTGCTGATGAAGATGAAGCCCACATGCAAGAATAAGGATGAACCAATAAGCAACTAAGAAAAATCGTGTTTCTGAGTAGAAAGCGCCCTTCTCCAAGCTAGAGAAGCTCCCAGATAATAAATAAGAGGTGGAATGAACCCCTGATGAGGTAGTCTAGGGTTATAATGCCCTTCTGAAGATGATGGAGACTGCATGCATGAAGAAATACTTCTCCCAAGCCAAAAACATGATTATCTCTCCCTGAACAATGCGCCCAAGAAGAGGACACGTATTCCTAAAGGAGGAATTGCTGATAAATAATGAAAGAAGCAATGTCAGAGGTTGTCCTTCCAGGGAAAGGGTAATACCTATGCTCTGAGACTGATGGAAGCTGCATGCAGCAATTCTGACCACTGGAAGATGCTATGCCAATAGATATGTCTTGGATCAATTCGCCCAAGTAGGGATAGCGAATGCCCCAATGCTGAATAATTCAATCTCACTGTTGATTGAAACATGATACTAAATCAATGCGGAAGCAATGCTGAATCTGGATGATCCACCCTGAATGATGAACTAGGGCAAATAGCTTTCATTGTCGAAATACACCAGTTAGTTGAGTACACGCCTCAACCCCAACTTAGCTCACTGAGCTTCTCCAAATCGAGATCACAAATCAATAATCAATAATAGTCCCTTCTCCATTTGCTTTACCTTCTTTTATAACATTCAATTTCTCAAAACCCTAATTTCACCCTAATTAGGTCACTTTATCTTCTAATTTGCAGTTGACTTGCATGTAGGTGCCTGGAGACTCAATAAGGTGCATGCATCATCAAATAATGCTCGGATGTCATGCATGCAGGTGGCCTTTGGATCAGATGGCCCCTGTCCATCTAATGATGATATAAAATCGATGCCCTAGATATTCTGATATGGCATAAGTCCTCAACTGATCCCCTGACTGTCAGTGCCCGCTCAAACCTATGGGAATCAAATAGGTTAGCGGGATGGTCCTCAATGCCTAAGCAGAAGAGGACATTACATACATGATGCTAAGGAAAATAGAGACACTAGTAGATTTGAAGCAAAAAATCTTGATGAGGATGTCTCCAATGAATTGGAGGAAAGAATGGGAAAGTTTTCTATGAATCCTCAAGGAACAACCATGAGAAACTAGAATTTAATGGTGAAGGGCCCAAGGAGAAGAAGTAGGTTGTAATATCTCGATTTTGACCCTATTGCATTAAAATTGTAAACGATGTAAACACCGTTATTAAATCATGGTGAGGAGCTCAAGTCCAAGGCCCCGCCATCGATTTATCGTTTTATGTATCGGTAATTAAAAATCGATGGATATGGTTCTTGTGCTAGCCACGCACAATAGAAATTAAGACATCATGTAAATATGAATTTTAATGAAATACCCACAACTAGTTATGCAATGCAACAAGATATAGGGACATGATTTTTACAAGGAATAGGGAGGAAAAATATTCAAACCTTTGAGCCAATAGTGTTAAGCCAAATGTCAATGAGTGAACCCATAAACCCTCAACTACCCATTTTGACTTATGCACCCAATCATTTAATTCTTCCAAGAGTTGGTTGAGGTAGTTAATGCCTTGGGAATGGAGAGGTATGGCAGCCAATTTCATGTATGGGCAAGCCATCAATTTGGGAAATCGTATTTTGGCTTCTTGGGCAAGAAAACACCCACGAAATTGTGCCCAAGCCATTCTTCACCCATGGTCTTTGCTCCCTCACGCAGTCTGAGCTAGATGGGGCGTTTTCCTTCATGTTTTCCATCATTTTCCTTCATTTTCCATAGCCGGGAATTCGTTTTTGTGTTGCACAATGGATGGGAGGAGGAGAGTCACAATTTGGGGGTTTATAGAGGTCGTTTCTGCCCCTTGAATGCACATAAACATTTTCTGAAATCGAATTTTCTCTCCCAATGTTGATTTACCCATCTAACATTTCATTTTGGGTTTCCCACGATTTTGGAAACTCATGGAAACCCCATTTTGGGCATCCCATTGTCAAAACGTTTTTCTTCATGCCCAACACTTGTGTTTTGTTGTTATGTATATCCATGTTTTAGTTTGAACTTGTGAGTAAGAAATTAGGAGTGGAAGAGGACCAAAATTGGCTTGATAAACATAGTGAAGAGAGTAACCTCACAGAAAGATCAAAAGGGTTGGCTACTCTTCGATGCACACCTTGAAGAGCACTAGAATGGAAGGTATGGCCCGAGGCACTTTGTAGCAGTGAAGGGAATACTTCCTTGTGTTGGGTGTGTAGGTATTGTGGGTACGAAGCTAGATAGATCTTGCAGAGGTATCCATAGCTCTGTGGTTGAGATCACTAGCTTAGCAATTCATTCCCTTCCATTTCCTTAACAACCTGATAAACCCAACCATGGATTGGCTTGGCTGATTTTGGTGTATATTTGGCTATTTGTGAGTTTGTTGTTCCATTTTTCCTTGTAGAAATCATGCCCAACTCGGGGGTGCCAGTTGTGTTAAGAGATTGATGAGCACGACTGGCCTATGGTTGGGTGGAACATTGCAGTTGCATAGCCAGTTGCTCAAGACTACTTTGTTTCAAGATAAGTACTCTCTTGTGTTAATTATGTAATGTCTTTATTTAATGACTATCATGAATATGTTGAATGCATGCTAGATGTGTAGTTGAATTTACTTCTGTTGTGTTTCTTACATTTATACATATGCATATGTATTTTTATTTTCAATGAATTTTGTTAATTCACATGGGGCTAGATGCCCAATTTTAGTGTCATGTTCTCTCCCTTGCTCAGGAACGATGGGAGGGGACGTGACATAGGTGCGAATCCCAACGTTCAAAGACATGTAGTTTATGGAATGGAAATTTTGATATAAGGTATGGGGATTACTGTCATTCCGAGAGTTGAAAAAGCATCCAATAGGGGGTTTAAATCGTTCCACACAAACACACACACATGGTTTTCATAATGTTAATAGAAGCAAATAAAATAACCTTCTCCCTGTTTAAGGAGTTATGGAGTGTGAGGAAGCCTTAGAATCATCTTCTAGCCAACATATTCTATAGGGGTAGAAACCTTAGATATTTCCTCCAAACCTAGATATTAGCTAAGGCTAAGAAAATGGGATGTAGTTGTGCAGTGAGGAGAGTATTGAAGGAGAGTTTGGATTAGAGAACATAAGAAAAACCCTACCTCTTCAAATGTAGGAAGGAAATCTGCAAATATCCAAGACTTCCTACCCACATTAGCCAAATACAAACAAGAGTAACCTCTGCATTTACAATACAAACAACAATTACCAACAATTGTTTTGTCCTCTATCTTGTCCTAACCCACATGCAAGTGAACTCAATACATAAAATCCACAATTTCTAAAACCTATCTGAAAGCAAACCCATATGCAAATAAAGCATATGAGGCATGTAAATTGTTCAACAAAACACATTAGATGGGTTTATCTCCTACCATTATAACTAAAAGAAATGAAAGTCAAGCATTGGAAACAAATAAATGGTGCTATTAGGTCTATCTTGTTTGATATTTCACATTGTGCATTGTAGGGGCGAACGAGCTAGAGGCATCAACACAACCAAACCCTGGAATTCATGTAATTCTGGAACAATTTCTATTACTAAAGAAGGTAGCCAAAATGTTTGGAAACACCATTGTCAATAGAATGAAATTATACAACTCAAAGCCCTCCATACTGCAAGCATTTGTCAACACAAGCATTGCAACGGTGGCGGGGTTTAAAAATGAGAAAGTGTAAAACATAAGTAAAAGTTCAAACAGAAGACAAGCCTGGGTAGCTTAGAGGATTGCCCTACAAACTTAATAATTCAAATCACCATAAACACTGAGGTCCTAATATAAATAATGGAAAATTAAAGTATGCGTTAGCGCTTGTAATGCAAAGCATTTATCATTGGTTTCTTTAAGGTTGGACGAAAGCATTACCACAACCAAACCCTAGCATCTACAATGCAAACATCAATTACCAGCATTTGATTTGTCATGTCCTTTCCTAACTCACATGCAGGCAAACCCAAAACTTAAAACTCATGGTTTCCAAGACCCAAATGCAAGAAAAACCCACACACAGATAAATGGCAAATAGATTTCTACGAAAATAATGTATTAAAAAACATAAAGTTTATAGCATAGAAGGAGATAATAGAAAAAACGTATTACCTTTCACAGCGATTGGATTTTCATGGGCTTTTGTTCTTCTCGTCATTACAATGAACTTGTATTCCTCAAATCCACTGAACTTATATTCCTTAAATCCGTCTGTTGAAAGCTTTTCAAAATAATTTTGGCTGTGCACGACACTTCCAGCAAAAGCAAACCAAAAAATGAGGATGGTATTCTTTGCATACAGCACATTCACTGGCTTAAGCAACACACTGTACAGCTTCTATTGATTCATCTTATATCAAGATTTCCGGAGTGGTTGGGAGGATTGATTGGCTGTAGCTTGAGCTTGAGTGGTTGGGAGAGTGATTGTTATCCTCGGCACCCAGGTTCAATTCTTGTAAGTGACATGATGGTCTTGTTGAATCCCTTTGTAATAAATGTGTGAATTGTGAATTATATAAAACTAGACCTACCTTAATTCTTGTGTTGGAATATCAAAAATTTGCACATATACCACAGTGAAAAAAAAATTGTTTCAAAGTTTGAGCAAATTAATAAGTAACTTCTTGTTGAGAGTGGGATTTATCTGGCACCTTAGACCAACTCGGCTATCTCAATGGTTGATATTAACACACAGGAAACGATATTTAAATCAAACCTATTGTGGCTACTTACGTCGGAATTAGGTCGTTTTTAGGTTTCAGAGACGGGCAAATCTTTGTGCGCGTGGTGAGACCAAGAAACGGGAAATGATCTTCGTGTAAAGATCATCAAAACCAAAATTTTCGCGGAAATTGGAGTGACATATTTGGCCAAAGAGGTACAATTTGAATAAATTTTATTTTCAATGAAAAAAGCTGGTTCTTGTTATAATCAAAGAAACAACTGCATCGCTGTATAGTCCCTTTCATAGCTTTTACACAATGATAATGTCATCTTCATAACAAAACTACAATGTTCCTTTCAATCAGTCATGCTCAGATAACTAGACAAGACAAAGCATAGTCTAAAAAACTCCAAAATTTATGACCACTGTTGTGATAACCAGAGAAAAAAAATAAATCATTTAACCCCTCAACCCTCAGAAGGGAAACAAAACAGTCTAGTGATAACCAAACAGAAGTGTTCCACTATAAATTCAATTTACTGCAAAATGAAAAAAGGAGTGAAGACCACATGAGGGACCATTAAAAATCCTTTACAGTTCTCCTCGAGACCACATGATTATGTAGTACTTCTTCAAAATGGATGAGACCTTCTAGTTGTCCATTGGCTTTCTTAGACATAATATTAGCTTTATGATTGAAATTTCTGTAAATGAGCTTAAAGTTGATTGAGTCAAATATTCCCTATAGCTTCCTCATCTTAGCTTTCCAATGATCTAAACTGGACATTTGAAGGTTACATTTCCTGTTAGCCCAATCAATAGTGACTCTAGAATCTCTTACAATTTGGAGTGCTACAAATCCTTTAAAATGAGCAAAAAAGGAACACCCCAAAGTGCCAACAGTTCAACTCTTGTGTTCATACTTGATCTGCAACCCATCCACAGTGAGAACCAATGATTGTCATTAACAATGATATACATACTAGTGCCACATTGACCCTATTGAGCAGCCCCATCAATGTATCCGATTAGATAATTACCATGTAAAACCGGACCTTTAATAATCATTGAACCGATAACCCCATCATTCTTATGAACTTCAAGAAACATCCCAAGGATACTCATACTAACTCTTCCAAGATTAAAGGGAACATCTTCAAAGAGGAGCAGGTTACGAAATATCCTCCCCCCCCATAAGAAAAACAAAGGAAGAGGATATTTTTGGAACTAGAAGAGAACCAATAGTGGAGACAATCGTTAAGGGAGCCTTGATCCTAGTTGTTAAAAAGGTTGAACCTCCCCGTAACTTATGTCCAAACTTGCTAAGAGAAAGTACAATGGACGAGCAGACGATTCATAGACTCTGAGGCATTCTTACAAAGTGGATAACAAATAGGTCCAAAGCCACCTCTTTTGACAAAGTTATCCCTAGTCAATATCCTATTTTCCAAAGTAAACCAATAAAAACAAAGTATTTTCAAAGCGGCCGACCAATCCCAGAGCTGATTATACCACCACTTAGAAATAAGATCACTCCAATAAAATGTGATAGCTTCGTAAGCCAACTTTGCCTCCACTTGACCAGTCGGAACATTCCAAGTCCACAAAATCTCATCGTTGAAAGAGTTTATGCTGATACCACTGTGATTAAGTGCTTTAATGTTTCCATTCCATTCATAAACCAAGGTATTTTTTAAGGATTATAAAATTTTGCTTAAGTATAGTATTCTAGGCGATTATATTTTATTGAAAAAAACATAAATATAGATTGGTAGGCGAATATCAAATATGAAACATACAATTTACTATTGAAACTTGTAAATTTTGGTGAATATTATGATAAAAAAACATATTTTATGTAAATATAGGCAATATTAGAGACTAAAAATGACCAAATAACGAGTTTATTTTTTGAAAAAACATCCAAAAAATATCCAAATGGCGAAATTTTGCCCCTAAAATTTTTCTTTCCAGCAACACAATCATTTTCTAGTCCCGGATATTCTTCAAAACACCAATAACAGTTGTCTAGAGGCCCATGTCCCAATCCCTTAGCATGATTTAAAAAGTAAATCCCTCTAGAGTCTAACTCCTGCATAGTGGAAGAGGATCTAGCTTATATATTCCATCATGACCACTTATAAAGGGATCAACCCCCATCTTGACTTGGAACCCATTCCCTACCTTCCATGCAAGCCACTTATGCAAATCTGGGTAGGATTCTACGAAACCGCTCTAGATGTTGGAAACTGAATGACCTTTTTTCTATCTTTTCGGAGCCACTTAATGAAATTCTAATTTTTAAGATATTTCCCCCTTATAATATCACTCCTTAGGCCTTTACCAGTCAAGCCCCTCCACAGGCTCTTCATATCCAATGCTTTACCAGACTAGAAGATATTTTTAATGCCCTTGCCACATAATCCTTTAGAACTGAAATATTATCCCAAGTAGCAAGGTGAACTTCTTCTCTGTTCCTATTACTTAACCACAAGAAGCTGTAAAATTTCTATCTAATCAAATTTAGAATGTAATAGGGGACCTTCACAAGAGAAATCCATTACATAGGGGAATTCGTTAAATTAGACTTCAATAATGCCATCTTTCCCCCCAAGGAGAGCCAGTTATCAATCCTCTTCTCAATCTTCTCTAAAAGCGACATCCAATCCTCAGCCAAATAGTTATTCGACCTTAAGTAATAACCCATATACTTAAGACCATTGTCAATGGAATAATGAGGATAGGGGAGAAGAGCCCATACCCGACCCAACACCACCTCATCAATTTCAAACCAATGAAAACTATATTTTTGATCATTAACCTCCATTCCCGAAGCTGTACAAAACAGATTGATGATGTCCATATAAAATTTCCACTCTTCAACCAAACCGATATCAAATAACAACACATCATCTAAAAATAGTAGGTGTGTGATAATGATAATGTTGAGTTGATACTTTTACTCCCCTGAACTTTCCTTCCTACTTTGATTGAAGAATAAGTCTACTTAGGCCTTCTATAACCAATAGAAACAAGAGGGGCAACAAGGGACACCCTTGTATGATGCCCCTTGCACTCTTAAAAAACCAATCGAACTCCCATTGACGAGCACAACAAAGTTATCCGAAGTGACACATCTCATAATCCATTCTGTCAGCTCATAACTTAGTCCAACATTAAGCAAAAGGAGCCATATAAAGGTCCAATCGACCTTATCATAAGATTTCACATGATCCATTTTCAAAACCATTGCCCAATATTTTTCATCTTAATAGTATGGAGAGTCTCCTATGCAACCCCAATTGCATAAAAAATTATATGTCTATGATTCAAATAACCAAATTGCTCTTTGGATATGCATTATGCTAAGAGGGGCTTAATTATGTTAGAAATCACTTTGTCTATGATATTATAAATAAGGTTGCACAAAGAAATAGGGCGGTAATCATTGAAGAAGACATGATTACCACATTTCAGAATAATACAAAGGAAGGTAGCATTTATAGCTCTAAAGACCATGCCAGTAGTATGAGACTCTTCAACCATCAACAAAATGTTTGTTCCTAAAATGTCAAAAGTTTGCAAGAAGAATTCAACCGACCATCTACTGGGACCAGGACTCTTGTCCTTGGCCCTTTTTTTTAAGTATCCTCAACTTCAACTAAAGTGACAAGTCTCCCAAGCTCTAAGCAATATGCATCAATAAATAATTTGGGCATACTCTACAGAACTTTTAATTGAGCAGGAATATTTTCAATCTTTGGATCCTTAAATAAACCCTTAAAGTGATGAACCACAACCTCCTCTAGGTCCTTTTGAGTAGAGAGTTTACTTCCATTTTGTTCCTCAATATCCCAAATAGCATTGATGTTCCTTCTGTGTTCATAAAATTTGTAGAAGAATTCATATTAAGGCCCCCTTGGGTAATCCAAATAGTGTGACTCTTCAGCCGCTAGCATTCCTCTTCAACCTTCAAAATACGGGATTTATCTTTCCTTAAGCGATCAAGTCAACCTTTGTCATGCTCCGACAATATTACCCAACCAATATTTGAGTAGGTGTTATGAATGTCTTCCTCTATTTTAACAAGTTCTTATAACTAAGCTGTCTTTTTATCCCAGATCCACCCTAACGCCGAAACTTTTATCTGTCGAAGAATGAGGGGTAGATTCTCCATCATTGGGCCCAACTCCCTCTCTTTCAACTCTCTCCACTTATTTCTTACCAACAAGGAAAAATCCTCATCTTTGTACCATGCATGGTTATATTTGAATGGGTATTTGACCCGAGAAAAATCCAAATCCAATTTCAAGTGGATGGGCATATAGTCAAAGATGGAAACATTAACTACCTAAGATTTATATCTATCCACCACATCTGAAAGGCCCTCCACCATGAGAAACCTTTCAATACGTTTGGAAACACCCACACCACCCATACTACCATTCCACCAAGTAGGAGCCATAGGATAGGGCTCCACATCTATAAGCTTAGCTCCTTGAATAATGTTTTTGAACGAGAGTGCAAGCGGGTCCATGTGGGAGTGGGAACCCTAGATTTCCCTAGCCAAGGTGGTAAAGTTGAGATCACCATCCAGGATCAAGGATGAGTTATGCAGGATCCCACATCTCTCCACCTCCCTCCAGAATCCCAATCGCTGGTTATATGACCCATAGCAATTTACTATTCTCAGAGGATGATTTAACTCTCTGCTATGACCTTCGAGCATTATGACTACACAAGTTAAAAATGGACTAATATTAACTCTACTATGGTTCTAGGAAAAAATAAAGCCCCCCAATATCCCTATAACATCCACTGAACAATAATCCCATCCCGAGAGCAATCTGAGGAAAACTTACCTATCCTTGGTGAGAAGGACCATTGTTTCTTGAATGAGCACATCTTGTGAAACCAAATCCAGTAACATTTTAAGGCTTTTTATTTTGATTTAATAGAATATTAAAACCTTACAAAAAAAAAACAAAAGATGTTTTCTCATTATATGCCATATATTTTGGGGTTAAGCGCCTAACAAATGGAAAAGCTAAGGACATTGAAGGATACTAGGAAGAAATCTTAAAAATTGGAGGGCATATCCTCATCCCCTACATCCACAAACTATTCAATCTAGAAATCAAGCAAGGTTTCCCTAAGCCATGGAATCAAAGCCTCATCATTCCTATAAGACCATTATGATTATCCCTCTCTTATCCAAGCTATACAGCATTATTTTGGAAATGAAAATCAACCTATGGCTTGAAGATGAAGGTAAGCAGGCTAAAGGTCAAGCAGGTTTGATAAGGCACTACTCAGCCACATACCACTTCATTATTCTTAGGATCATCGCAAAGGAGTGTCGTAATGTTAAATCCAATCTCTTTTGCTACTTTGTGGACTTTAGAAAATATGTTGATATGGTGCCTAGAAATAACCTAAGGAATAGATTATAAGAGCTAAAGGTTCCTTTTGAGTTGAGAATTGTTTCCATAAGGCTGTATGAGACTATCTCTTGCTAAGTTTAAGAGCATTGAGGGGTGTTCGCAAGATATTAATTATAATATTGAAATTAGGAAAGGTTCCCCCCACTCACTTACCCTTTTCTTCATATACATCGATAAGATGGAAAGTTATTTAGAAGAAGCCAACATGACCTTAGTTGGAATAGTCATCATCCTTCTTCTTTACACTGATGATATTATTCTTATGGCAAGTTGTCCCTTTGATCTTGATAAGCAATTAAGAACTCTCAAGGATTTATGTTGTAATATGGGTATGACAATTAATACCGACAAAACAAAACTTATGCTTATCAAGTCCAAGAAGGTCACTTATGTTAATTTTGTACATGACAATAACAACTTGGAGGAAGTGTCTTCCTACAAGTATCTCATAATTGATATCCATCACAAGCTAAACTAGAACTATATCATTTAGAAAATGATTAATGGAGGGTGGAAAGATTATTTTGGTCTTGGAAACAATTGTAAATGAGCTAACCTTGTAATGTGGGATAAAAGTAAGTTCCTTTTTTAAACTCTAGTCACTCTCGTTATCTTGTACAATTGTGAAGTTTGGGATTGCAACATATCAAGAGAATCCTAGAGAAATATAGAATAAATCCAGAAGCGTTTTATAACCTATAACCTCAAAATTAAAATCAACGCGCCCTCTCCTATCCTTCTAATAGAAGTGAGTCTTTCCCCCATCGAGAGCATCGCCATGACTAGGTACTTGATATACAAGTACAAGATAAATAACATGGGTGATCAAAGTCTTCCGAAAATTGCTTTAAAATATAGCCAAGACCACCTATGTCTCAAGATATGTTGGTATAAAGACACCATGGCATGGTTATACTATTGGGGGATTGACAAAAATGACACTTTGCAAAACATCGATAACATTAAAAATAGTGTTACCTCTAAGTTTAAAGAGAAAATGTGGGATGAGAAAGGATTAGAGGTTAAAAGAAAATTAAGATGCTATAAAGAGGTCATTAACCCTAATCTAGAAGATCAAAAGTATAGCACATTAACACTGTGTGTGCTGGTTAACAATGGGTGGACAAGCCGTTGGGCAGAAACCGCCTAGCCACATGTCATCTTTTGATTGACAACAACTCCCTAGAAACTTTTGAAAACCACTTTTGTGGTGAGTTGTTACCACTTCTGGTAACGGGATACTGCCAACACGTTTGCGCCTAAGGCCGGGCAATGTGGTGACTTGGAGATTGGTGGAGGGTGACATGGCTACGTCACAGAGTGACAAGTAGGACATGTCTAATACCTCATCAAACACATGTCGGGACACATTAGCACCCTACCATGTTAGCAGAAAATGATATTGTTCTTATGTTCTAGATTGCACAAAATTAAAATACTTACAAAAAACAAACGAAGGCGTTGCCCTCAACCCGCCCTGTAGCAACGCAGGGATGCCGCAAGGGGAAATCCCCCTTGACCCCCATTATATTTTTATAAATCTACAAAGTTAGTTATGGATTTTAACCACAACTACTAAACCAATATAAAAATTGGGCAAATTGTGCATTATGAGGGTGTGTCATAGAACTACCAAAATTCCCAAGTATGGAAAAAGTGGAAAAATACAAAAGTAGTAAATTCCATAATTTTATTAAAGGTGATTGGAGCATCAGATTAGAGAGAGGAAAGTTGCTAAATAATCGTGGTCACATTTATTATCTAGTCCAATAGATAAGTTGTTACGGTTATCCACAGATTATCTTCTACATGTGTCTGAAGTTGGCCTTTGAAATTAAATGAACCTACAAGAAAAGTGCAGAAATTGGGGAAATTTGACAATTTTGAAAGGCTATCAATTTTTGTTTAGAAATAAGAAATGGGCATAGTTATAGTCATTGGAAATATTATCTAGATGAAAATAAAATTGCATGTTTTTATTTTTGAAATAGGTTTCTCATTGTTTTAGAAAGAAAGCAGAACAGAGCCTTCAAGCTTGGTTGAGAAATAAATTCTCAATGTGGGTGTCTTCCAAAGTAACCCCAAAGCTTTGGGAAATTTTTGTATAATGGTATGAAGGTGTACCAGAGATGAAAGTGACTCAAAGTGAGTAAATATTATGATACTCATATACTAGTAATGGTGCTCTTGCAATAAAGTGGAGGCATAGTTGGGAAAGCAAGCATGGAAAAATTGCTTGTTAGGAAGCAATGTGAATAGAAAAACCAAGTAAAGTTGGATGCTTGGCAGAATGTTAGTTTTTTTTCTAAGTAGGGATATTCAAGTGATATTATTAAGGTACTTTCTTTTGATAGGTGGGGAAAACATGTTGAGTGGATAATATTACAGTCTTGCAGATTATATTTGATAAATACTCGTGATGGACAAAGGGAACTAAGATAAAGCTATGGTTCCTTATCCAGAATGTATGCAATGCATTCTCTATGTTCAGGATATGCAATATGGATTGCATAGAGGGGGTGCGGAAGCCCTTATTGATATTAATTAGTTTTCCTATGCATTATTGATGAATGACAACTTTGTCTATTTGTGAAAGAATAAAAGAGACCAATAAGGGACATTGGTGCATTGGATAAGAATGCATCCAAGGTATTATTGTGATTGATATATGTAATTTGAATAGCAAGGAAGAGACATGGGAGCTCTTGATTATTGGATACATATATTGTATTCCATAGGAGAATACTTTGAGAGGTAGCGAACAAACCAACAAGTAAGGAACATGCAACTTGTAAAGGTGATGGGTGAATCATCCTTGTGGGAAAGTGCATGCATGCTAAGAGAAGTTGCAAGCTATTGCAGGATATGAAACACCAATTTATGAGTAAGTAATGAGAATGGATAAGTAAATTCCATTCACCTATAATTTTTCTCCAACAAAGCAAGACATTCTAGTATGTGGACCTATCATGTGAATTCAGGATAGTTATAGAGTGGCCATGCAAAGGTTGTCAATCAAGGGATGGTGAATTCCCATGTGCGAATATGTGGTGTGGTTTATAATTGTGACAAATATTTCCATGGGAAAGGAAATAAATTCTCATTTCTAAATGAGGCACAAGGGCATATAATGGACCTTGATAAGATTCCATATGGAGTTGGAATGAAATCAATGGCATCATTGTTAAGTGCTAGAAAGTCCAAAAAAAGAAGAACGGAAAGGTGTACCTGGATAGAGTTGTTCATAGTGATTCAAGTGAAAAGAGTACAATGAAAGTTGTTGTAAAAACCAAGGAAAGCTACATAAGGCTGATAAGATGGTTGTAGTAGAAATTGGAGAATAATATCCCAAACATTGATCAAGATGGAAATTTCTCAACTTAAACTATTTTTGTTTTTATTATAAGAATTGCATGCTTGGAAAGTAGCAAGTATAAATGATATACATGTGTATATATATTGAATTGTTGCTTGGTGAGAAAGTCATATCTAATTACCCCTTGTGCGCTTGGCAGTGATGCCATAAAGTGGGTCAGTTGTGATGTGGAAGGGGAATTTATTCCATGCTATGATGGGGAATTGGAAAGGGAAAATTCCTCAACTCTTCTCTTGCTGATATAATTATATTTTATGAGTTTTATATACAAAATTTTTGTCATATAGAAATGTTGGAAATGCAAGAGATTAGATAGTTGAAGTGCATATGCACTAGTGGACATATTAAGAGATAATGCATAATGCATGTGAACCTGCTTGTGCATGCATATGATATTGCATATTGGTAAAGTATTATGGTTTTACATATGCAATGAGCCATTAATAATAATAATTATGATTGATAATAATTATTAATGTTGGTAATGGTTGTAGGACCAAATACAATAGAAGCATGAGTGAAGATGTTGATGATGTTGTTGCACATGACCAACAACCTTATGAAGAAGGGGTAGGTCAACACATTTATGATCAATAGGTTAGTGGAAGGATTGTGTACTCCTTGGTAAGAGGCCAACTGATCAGGTAACATCAAACATGTTGATGGCATCCATGTAGGTAATAATTTATTCATGTTGATTGCATGAGTGTTGAAAGGGGATTGGGTAAGAATCCCTTCAACCATATTTTAATCACCATAAATTGGTATGCATGTGTAATATTGAATGCATGTATGTGACTGATATCCCATCAAGTGTGGTGAGGTATGGGGTAGCAAGGGAAAGGATAGTGTGTAATTTAGAATGCATTCATAAGAAATAATAGCATGCCATGTGTGAGCCCATGAGGGTGATGGATTATGAAGCCTATAGTGTTGCACAAGTATCCCATGGAATTCCTTTTGGTCTTAATCTGGGATGAAACCTCTTTGCCAACAAGTAGGGAGTCAGTGAACTCCCCATTTTGTGTTCAGGTGGAGAAGGAAGGCACCCACATAGTTAGCCAAGTGATTGGGGATATGGTTGGGTATTGTGTTGAAGCATTGGCTAGGATGTCCGCCTTTCCATGATAGGACACATGTGTTGGCACATAATGTTTCATATCAATTCCAGAGTGCATGAGAATAAGTGCATTATGTGCATTGAGTAAATCATTGGGAAGAGGTTTTTCTCTTGAAATACTATTAAGCAATGAAAGGAGTAGCTTGCCATGTGAGTATGCCATTGTGAGTCTAATGACATTACATTATGGTATTCATGAATCAATGCAAGGGTGCATTGAGTGAATGTTCATTAAAATATTATATAAATCTTATGGCATGCATATGTGGGTACATATGTGAAGATGCACTGTGTGAATGCATGTTTGTGATATATATATATTTCATTGCAATTCACTAATAGATGAAATTATAGAATTATTAGTAATTCTAAGATCATTTCATGAGATGCTATGGATGAAGGGAAAGGAATTGCATGAATAAGGTAGTCATGTTTGATTGGCTACCAGAATGCATTGTTAGAAGGACATAGTTGCATGAAAGGATATGATTCTGTAATACTAAGTATTGAAAGTTTTATTTGATTGCATAGATAATGTGATTGTACCTTGTAAATTTATTGTGATAATGATGCATATAAAACAAATGTATTTCACTGCATTTGAGATATTAACAACTAATAGTGTTTGAATTATTATTTGTTATAATTCTGAGATCACTTCAGTGACTGTTGTAAATGATGCAATGAACAAATTGTTTGGATGATTGAAAATTTCATATTGTAGGTAGAATTATCTTGGGTATGGAAATGTGTGTAAGTCCATAATAAAGACTGGGAAAAAGCAAGACATTATGAGAAGGATCTCCTGGTTGTGAAATCTGATTTCTGTAGGAAACAGATTTGTACATTTCAGATTTGAATTTTTTTCTAATAATTGCTAATGACTGTTTGGTTGATATAGAATTGTGTCAAGAGGACATACTGTAGGTGGATGTCCAGGTTATGTTAGAAAGTATAAAACCATAAAGGACAGAGTGCTTCCACTTACAAGAGACAAACAATATGAGGATGGCCTCATGGTTAAATAAATCTAATTTCTATAGGAGATAGAATTGTAAATTCATATTTGAATTTGACTATTAAATTTTATTGGTTGTTTGTCTAATTGTGAATTGTGTCAAGAGGAAACATTGCAAAAAGATCATGTGCTATGGCTCGCAAGAGCCAAAAATCATGAGAAAAACCTTTTGTTTGGGAAATCTGGTTTATGTGAGATGAAAGATCTCTTTAGTGAGGATAGATAAAGGCGACTGAAAGCTAGGGGAGAATGCTACTATAATAACACTAGAACCCTATGAGATGCCTTGATCACCATGAGCTATGATATGTTAAGGGTTGATAGTGGGATGACCTAGTAGTAAGTCTTGTGATTTTATGCTCTTCTTGTGCAAGAAAGCCTAGGAAAATGATGGATCTCCCGAGGGAACTGTGGATCGGAGAAGGGGATGCTTGAGCCTAAATGGTGAGTGACTACAAGGAAGGGGGAACTTGAATGAATCTAAGTGAGAGGTTCATGTTATGTGATAGATGGGATCAAGGAGGCATTAGAGGTATATATAGATACCTTGGGTGTGTTAGAGAAGATAGTAAGTTGAATCATTCCCATGGCATCCATATGAAGCTAGAAAATATCCATGAAGATATGTGATGAAATGCTAAAGGCATTGGAGGTTTTCCAAGGTATCCCAAAGGAATGATTGCGCATTTTTTTCCAAGATAGCTAGCAGCAAGTCAAAGTGGCATTGAAGAGAAATGAATTGCAATTGCAGCAGAAAAGAAGGACATGGAACCTTGTTGAAAATAGAGAGAACACAAAGGATGGTATTATTCCAAGGGGGAGGGGATTGTAATACCCCCCAATTTGACCCCTGTAATGTATTGAATTAGATTATGTAAAATGATGTAAATATGCTAATATGGATTCCCAATGCGAAGCTCAAGGCCAAGGCCCGACTAGTGAATGGCTAGGCATGTATGATGTAAATGTTGTTATTTGGACTATATAATGGTTGGCTTGTCATGCTAACTCGAAATGTATGTAAATATTATGTTGCATAAATAATAAAATGGTCCAAGATGGTTATGATTCTACTAGAGAGGAAAAGGAAAGGGGGCCTAAGGGAGACTAAATCCTTTGCTTCCAAGTGTAAACCTTAGAACTCATCCAAATTCTACCATGTGCTTTGAGTGAACCAATTACCTCTTGTTGATTATTAAACCCAATCATTGAATGCAGGTGTGAGGTTGGTGGGAAAAGTCACCTCATGATGTTATTGAAGCATGGGGATGAATGCACATTTGTGTTAGTTCTATCAAATGTCATAGGCTGGTATACAAATGACATGAGTCCTTTCTTCTATTGTCAGAAGCTATGTCAATTGTCTTTTCACCATTATCTCATATCCCTTGGAGTCAACACTCATTCTATCATTCTTGTAGGCATATATATAGTATGTAGAGCTCCCCATTGATGTTCATGACCATTACTAGAATGTGTATAACCTAGAAATTCAAATTTAGAGACATGACTACATATTTGAAGGAATAATAAATGGTTGTGGGTGAGCACAGAGGTTGGGAAAGCTAGGAACCTTTACCCAGGAAGTTTTGCTACCCATAGATGCTTGAGAAGCCATGAACTAAGGATATAGGTGGTTATTTAAGAACAAATATCAAATTGGAGTCCTTCTATGCACACACTAGAAGAACTTGGCAAGATGGATCGTCCAAGAGAGGGTGGATTGATGAAGGGGATGCTTGAGCACAAAGGGGTGTTGTGTGGGGTAGGCATTGTTGGAGCCAAGGATGTGGTGGTTGAGTGAGATCCCTGTAGATCTCTATATGAGCATTTGGATAAGCATAGAGAGAAGAACAGTTTGCAGGTTGAGAAAGAGAGTCATATAGGTGTTTCATTTGCCTTGGTGGCCTCATAGCCTTGCTTGGGGGTGGCCCCTCAGCATAAAGAGTATATGTTGGATAGTGTGCCTACAGTTGGGTAGAAAATTTCTCTTACACAACCAATTGCTTGGATTTGCATTGTTTAAAGATAAGTATTCTCTTGTAGTTGAGTACGGAATGTTTTATCTAATGCCTGTGATGATTATATTGTTATATGCATGCTAGATGTGTGTGGATAGAGTTTATTTCCGTTGTATATTTTTATTATGTATTTGCACACGTATTTTAAATATTATGAATTTGTAATAAGGTTATGGGGAAAAATTTGGAGGCCCCAAATTCATTCATGTTCCCCTCTATTGGTTAGATTGATTGATGGGGATGTGACATAAGGTAAAAGCAAGGGTTAAAGAATACGTGTTTATAGTGTTGGTTAGGAAGTAGATAGTTAAGTGGTTTTCCTCCCTTTGTGTGATCGTTTTATGTGGACTTGGTATGCTTATTAATGCTTATGTTGAATTGCTTGGGTCATGTTATCAGACAATCTACCAAAAGCGGACTTAAGGCGTGATCTCCCTAGTTCAATGTGAATCTAGAACAAGTGAGACAGAATATGAAACTGCTTTCCTAGATCTAGTTAAAGATCGAATGATTAGATGTCTTACCTTTAGCTTGTAGATCTTTCTCCTTGATGTTGTTCCGAGCTCCACAGTCGTCAAATCTCAGCTGCAAGGCCTGTCAAGGCATACAGAACAATACAAGCAATAAAACGCATCTAAACAGTAACAGATCTAAGTAAATGGTTAAGAGAGTAAAATACACAAACATTATTAATACAACAACATTTGGTGGAAAGAGTTTATATTACTTATTAAAAGAGGGAAGTACAAAAGAGAGATGATTACAACCAAAGCTTAATGTCATAATCCTCCTCCAACAAGCCAATGCCAAAGCCTCCAAAGAAAGTATAGGTATCCCAAGAGATGAGTAGAGATCTCTTAAGCTAATTTCACCAGCATGCAAGTGCTATAGACTTCCTCCCTTTGGAATGGGAATGAGCTTCAAATATATAGGACTAAGAGGATAGGGTAGGTTGAGATATAGTGGGAGAGGACTAAGGGATCCTCCCAAAGGGATAGGGAACTGAATGCCAGCTACCCCTATAGGTTAGGGATAGAGATCCACATCATATGCCTTCGAGAAATGGCTTGAAGATGCCCTTTTATCCATCTAACTGACATCGTCACAGGCTGCATTAGGACAACTATGCCGTCGCATGCTGCATAAGGCTGACCTGCGGCGACCTTGAAAAATAGGTCAATATCTCTTCATTTTAACTTCTTAGTCATAGGAACTTCAGGGATGTTTACACTGAGTCTTAAGGTAACAAGATTTAGGTGTAACAGAATGCCCGCCAAAGCATGAAGTTGTTGGAACTTGACAAGTGAAATGCTTTGACAGAAGGATTGGCAAGGACTTGTCGAATGGAGGATGCTGCTGCAGTACAATTGACTCTGAGAACACAGTCTCGTATGACTCATAACATGGCTGCCAACCAATACATTGCAGATCCATGGTAGTAATTACCGACTGAACACAATCATGGCTATTGAACATAAGCGTAGATCCATGATGAGATGATAACACAGCCACGACCAATACAAAAGTGGATCCGTGTAATATGACTCAAACAATCTCCATCACAACCTGGGTAAAACATGAATCCCCAAGGTCTTCAAGCTGAACCCGCAGTGATACGAATATAGCCATGTGATTACAAATGTCTTGACGTCGCACATGGTAGAAACCACTTGATTACCGGTCATTGATGTATACCGTTAACAAGCGTGAGGGAAACCACCATTAATGTAAATGATCTCCAAGGTGTCATAGTACATATCATCAAGTGTGAATGAATGAGCTGAAGTCAAACGCTTGACGAAATATTTCAATCAAGAGTCAATGATGTGAACTCATGTCGAAAGCGAGGTAACCTGCCATTGAGGCATGCAGGCCCAAGGTACTTGGTTGGTTTCTAGATTCAATCCTCGAATGATGTGTTGAGGTCGACAAGGATGAATCCATCAAAGGAGGGCCATGATGAATCCCCCATCATTGACACGAAACTCGACAACAAATGTTTAGAGTAGATCGGATGGTACAGTAACATGCAAGACTGACTCAGAGTAGACCGACATGGTAGAAAGTGTACTGAGTGCAAATGATGAGTAGTAAATGTATTCTTGAACATGGGCATGGCATGACTTGGCAGTATTGACATGACGAGAATGATGCCAATATCCTAACGCAACTGATGAGGGAAGTATTCTTTGGATGACCCAAAGGAGTAACAAGACTCAGGAAGTAGGCAAAACTCGAGGGCAAACAGATGATCCAAGTACTGTATGCAAATGCAAATGAGTGCCATGTTCAAGAACGACTAAGTATTGCCAATGGTAAAGGTATAACACAAAAACTTTCCTTTTTCCCCTATCATGACTGATGAGTGCCTTATGTGTTTTTGACGAGCTTGATGACAGTAACCAGATGCTCGATATAGCTCATCTCATAGATGAGTCCAATCCCAAACATTTTATGAACCTGGGAAAGGAGGCATTCGTCCCATGGCGGGCCCTTCAATGTTGAATTGTAACGAGTCCAGAGAAGGAAAACCTAGTGTCATTTCACGTTTAGAGAGTCTGAAAAGAACTAAAGAAGACTCCAAAGGTCCTTTTTCGTAAGGTTAGCCTCTTCGCCCGGAAAAGGGTAAAACAACGCGAGAGAGGACTCTTCCAGTCATGATTGGCTGGAGTATTCCTTTTTTGTAAGTAGTGCCCCCTTGTCCGAAAAAGGGGTAAAATATCACCAGGAAGACGACCATTCAAATAATTTAACAAGCGTGAATGCGACAAGTTCTCTTGGCGATCTTTTCATATTTTGAGAGCCTGAAAATATCTTAAAGAAAGACTTAGGGGGGTTCCTTTTTCGTAGGAGTTTAACAAGATCGAAAAAGTGATAAAATATAACTCAGTGACTTCTTCTCATAGTTCAATGAGCACGAGAAAGAACAAATAGTTAGCTCGGTTGTCATTTAATAATTTACATTAATGAGTGAAATTATGACAAAAAGACGCTCGAAGAAGTTGTTCATCCCTGATAATACTTACGAGATGACCACCACATCGAGAAATGGCATTAATTAGGAACCTAACTTCACCTGTAGCTCAAAGACTAGGTCAAAAATAGTTAGCCAAGCGTTTAAATGCAGTAAATAACCCAAACTATAGTAAAAAACCCACTAAAGCATCAAATTATAAAAGGAATATTCCATTTTTTGTTATAAAATGGGTGAAATAGTGAAATGAAATTACAATTGTTTTTTTACCAAGTTTGGAGAGTGCAAAGTGCCATTTGGAGCCAAATTTCAACTGCTGATTCCGGGAGCTACGGTCCACCATTTCACGAGCTGTCAGAAGCAGGTAGGCCTAAACTCATCTATGCAACTTTTTAGTGTATTAATTCCATGTTTTTTGCTTGATTTTCAAGGTTTTGGGTTGTTTTACTTGGGGGAAATGCACCCACGGGTCAGCACAATCCCTCCTTACGGGAACTGCGATGACCCTGCGCCGTCGCAAGTCCCGCAAGGACCATTTGTGACAACGTCACACTGTTTGTATAGACGGCTTGGGACGACACACAAGTCCATTTTAAACTCAACGCCCAACTCCCAAGAAAATTTTTTAATGCATGAAGTGAGTTCTAATGGTGCTTATTTGTCCTTCTTAACAGGTTCACGGTGATAAACATGTTCATAGAGTGGCGAGAATGAGAACACGAGTTGGATGATGCTCAGTTCAAAAATGAACCTCAATGCGTTGTTGCATTGAGGAACTGCGGGTTACTCAAATACTTCCGAGTGCTGGGCATGAGGACCTAAATACCACTACTGACACACATGATCTGATGTTGGGATCCGGCGCTGCAACACTTCGAGATCGGGGTGCATACCTTGAGTAAAGATGTTGTTGACATATACTTCATGACAGGATTATCCCGGAGGGGAGAACCTATATCTCTTACCGAGTCACGAGGGGGTGACCGGACAGTGGAGGATATGATCACTCAATACTGCACTGGAGATACTGTGGCTAAAGGTGGGAAGATTCCCATCAAGGATATTTGAGACCATCCTTTACGTGTCGTGCTCTTCAATCTAGTGAGGGTGGTGGGGAGTCAGTTTGCTCATCTTGCGAGCAAGACACAATTGATGTACGTGGAGGAGTGCATGGCTCCTCGGGTATTCAACTGGTGCGGGGGACTCCTTACCAACCTATGGATTCAGCTTACCAAATGTCGGCGCGGGGTGCTGAAACAGTTTGGATATGGGTCCATGGTGATATCTTTTCTACTAGAGCGGGTACCTCATCTACGTCCACAGGTGGACTTGGATGAATGGGATGCCAGGGATCCACATATCATTCAGTGGGAAGAGGTGATGGCCCGCCATGGTGGAGGGGGTCCCATCATAGGTTATGGAACCTGGTTCTTCACTTGGCTGGAGGGACAACTCCTCATGATTGTGGATTACCCTTATAGCAGGACGAAATTCAGAGGTGATCTCGACCTGGTGCTTCCCGAGAGAGCACAATGGGGTGACATCGGTAAGAACAACAAATTTTGCGTTTTTCATTTTATATATCTTATGATTTTTTTGGAGTAGTGCTGCTAACTTGGTGTTGTGTGCAGATGTGGGTCCATCACGACCAGTTGGGGTCTCCATCATTGCGAGGAGAGGACAGGTGCTAGTGGTGGGTCCTGCAATGCAAGATTCCACCGAGGAGGTGGAGGAGGTTTATGAGAACCTCCATAGGCTGACCCTAGATATCCTAGATCGGGGTGTTCGTGATCTGCCTCGGAGCTACCAGAAGTACATCGTCGGGGTGTCTACCCGTTTTGGCACGCTGCTAGCTAAAGTGGCGAGGGCACGACGAGGGCCGTAGTCTGCTTTCATGGGCAGCAGTCGGGAGCTTCGAGACCTAGGGTTGAGTGACCTGAGGCTTAGGCTCATGTTCTGCTTATGTATACTGAAAGCTTATGAGCTTCAGATTTTGTATAGACCTACTGAAAGCTAGCATGCTTCAAATTTTTGTATCAGCACCATCATTTTGTACTTTTGTACGGATTTATATATATACAGACATTTTCGATTGCTTTATACATTATGTGGTCTATGGATGATTAATGTGATCTTGTTTACATGTTTGCTTATACAATGGATGATTTACATGTTATGTATGCTTTTATATATTTTTATGAATATGTTATGTGTGTGCGATGTACCAATCTATAATGAAGTTGGCCATCGAGTCAACAACTACATTCATGTCTCATGGAATGTGCAAGTATTGAATAGATTCAAAGAACCTTTCCAGAAGACAGACTCGTATGAAGAGATGGAGTAGATTAGGGTCGTGGATAGCATAAATCTCGTTAAGGTGAGAAACCACCAATTGTGAATCCAAGTGGATGACAATGTGGTTCATACCCAAGGAAAGAGTGTCGATTAGGGTTCCAATGACTGCCTGATATTCTGCGGCATTGTTGGTTGCGAAACCTAGACAAATTAATCCTGAGCTAATGAGCTAATCGGTGGGAGAATAGAGTACCCAGGCTTCCAAAGGAAGGTTACGGGTATGCCGGCTAGCACCGTCCATGAATCCATAGCAAGTTTCCATCTGCACATGCAGACAGAACATGGTATAAGAAACGGGAAACAAGATCTAGACACACTAAAACAAAAGCGTCACACCACACAAAACACACACGCCATGTCTAGTATATACAAGATGTCTATGCATGAAAATCTTAGGCATAGTACCTCTTCAGGTAGAGCCCATTGCAGGGCTCGCCCAAATATATTCCATCGTAGTCCTCTAGTTCGTAGGCTCCCTTCTCCAAAACACGTTTCACTATGTACGGTCTGTGCCACATGGACTCAAACTTACATGCCACTAGCTTATCGTGCCTTTGGTCGTATGTAAGGACCAAATCACCCTCATTATAGATGCGGGGTTCTATCGACTTGTCATACTGTGCTTTGATGCGCTTCTTATGTGCCTCGTTGGCAAGAGCAACATCTCGGTGAGTCTCATCGAGTTTTGCTAGGTAAAGGAATCGCTCTTCCTCGGTATTGGTGTTTGGAAGAAGTTCAACTACGAGTTTGAGGGATGGAATTTCGCACTCTATAGGTAGGACTGCCTCCAATCAATAAACTAATTGGAACGATGTAAATCCGATGGCAGTCTTAATGGATTTTCAATAAGCCCATAGTGCTAAAAAGAGAATAGTGTGCCAGTTAGACTTGTGCATACCCACCATGCGTTGAATCATGGTTTTCAAGACCTTGTTAATGGCCTCTACTTTTCCATTCGATTGCGGGTAGTAAGGTGTTCAGTTTTCATTACGAAAACCTAGTCTGGCGCTCAGCTCATCGACCATATGGTTCTAAAAGTGAGATCCATGGTCGGTGACTATGGCTTGCAGAACTCCGAACCGTGAGATAACATGATTAAACATGAAGAGTGCAGTGGTTTTACCGTCGTCAGTGTACGTAGGCATAGCCTCGGCCCACTTTGTAAAGTAATCCACGACTACTATGATGTAACCATGCCCCCCGGCTGAGGTAGGCTTACAGTGCATGAAGTCAATGCCCCATTTTGCAAAGGGGCCAATGACAATAACAGCCTCGATACAATCTTTAAAGATATATGGCCAATAATATCCCACGCATAGAATCTTCTGGGCTGTAGCCATCCCAGAGAAATGACCGCCAAGATGTGTCCAACCTCCTCATGTGTCAAACAACATCGAAGAATAGAATCAATACCACGACGGTACAAGGTATCACTGACGATCAGGTAATACTTTGCGTGGTGGCATATGCGGCGACGATCATCACGATACAATTGGGAGTTGAAATGTTGGGTTGGAATATATAGGGTGATATCTCCATACCATGGGTCCGACATGTTGATAAGAAACAATGACTCATCCGGAAGAGAATCATTGGGATCAGATCCTACATCAGCACGAGGAAGGTCACAGATGAGCTCGGCAAACACCAAAGACTTCTTAGACTTAGCCTTCTTGAATAGGAGATCAAAATCCTATAGTATCACGATCCAACGTGAATAATTTCCCCCAAGTACTTGACGTGTGAAAACATGGTACATGGGGTTCGAGTCAGCGATAATGGTGGTGGTGCAGAGCAATATGTAATGTCGAAACTTTTGGATGACAATAACTGCCGCGAGAACGAGCTTCTCAACATGTGAGTAATGAGTTTTGGTTTCAATAAGACCCTTACTTAAGTAATATATCCCATGTTCCTGGGATTTGTGGTCCTCTTGTACTAAGACCATGGCGATCGTGGTGGTGGAAGCCGCGAGATAAAGAATATAATATCGGTAGTAATTGGGCGGTTGGAGTATAGGGGCATGCGTAATGGCATGTTTCAGACTATTGAAAGATTGTTGCGCTTGATCATCCCAAATGAACGGGATGTCCTTCTTAAGTAGTCTCATATAACCCTGCGTTTTTTGCGCAAAATTATAGACAAAATGTTGTAGGTAAGTTGCCTTCCCTTGCAAACTTTGAAGTTTCGTAACATCAGTCAGAGGTGGGAGAGTGACAATGGCTTCCACCTTCAAGGGATCAATGCGGATCCCATCTTTTGAGATGATAAAATCTAAGAGGCATCCAGACTCGACGCAAAAAATACACTTGTGAGGGTTCAGGCGAATGTTATGCCGCCTGCATCTAAGGAATACGGTTGTCAGATGATCTATGTGGAATTTGCGTTGTCGTGAATGGGCAGGGAGATCGTCCAAGTAGGATTCCACAAAGTCCTTCACATCATGGAAGGCGTATGACATGGCCGGCTGGAATGTGGCACCAACATTTTTAAGACCAAAGTTTACGATATGCAAACATTCCCCAAGGGTAGATGAATGCAGTCTTGTGTTGGTCAACGAGGTGGATCTCGATCTGGTTGTAATCGAAAAATCCATCCATGAAAGAGAAGATAACACTTCCAGCACAGTTGTCAATGATCTTATCGATAAAGGGAGTCAGGTAGTTGTCCTTAGGACAATCCTTGTTGAGATCTTGATAATCGACGATGACACGAATGGTACCCTGCTTCTTAGCCACAGGGATGACATTTGAGACCCATTTCGTTAATGGAACAGGGTATATAAAGCCAACCTTCAAGAGGTTCTCAATTTCTTCCTTGATCGCCGCAGTCTTTCAAGGGTGTACTGGTCCCAACTTTTGACGGAGTGGTTTGACGTCGATATAGGTTTTAATTTTGTGTGAAACAATAGTGGGGTCTATCCCAGGCATCTCCTCGTAGTTCCAAGCAAACACGTCTCAGAATTGATTGAATAAGGCCATGAAAGTAGTAATCTCTTCAGCGGAACACTTCTAGCCTAAACGAATGTGTTCCACTACACCAAGAGTAACCAAAATGTCAACCGAAATGATAGGTTCAATGTTCGCCAGGTTTCCCTCAGTGTCTGTATGACATGTGAGTATCGAGGTTGGGGACAAGGGTAGACATCCGGTGTAAAGATGGTGGAAATGTTGTTCTCCACATAATCCAATGGAGGAAGGAAAGACGATATATGGTGGAGGTCTTCCCACGGGGGGTCATCCGCACTCATTATTTCCATAATGGACTCATTAGAATGAAAAGTACGGAGCAGAGGATCGGGTGAAGATGATGTCCATTGTAGAGAACAGGACGTGGAGGCCATAGACAAGTGGTCCTCGGGTGATGACCGGATAGCCTCGTAAATAAGTTCAGTGGGTGAAAGAGGCATAGATTTTCCAATCAGGTGCATAGTGGCTTCATCAAGTACAAGCCATTGATAGTTGGAGTTGGGAAAAGATGAAATACCAGAGGAGATCATGTTCACCGTGGAAACATGATTAAGGGGATCTGAGGTTGGAAATACGCCCATAAGAGATGATTATTTTATGAGGTCGACCCCCACGCTCTCATACTGTTGCGAATATTTCCCAAGCAATGGGACATTATCTCCTGGATGAGTAGCGGTGCCCGGTGTGCAGAAGTCCAGTTGGTCGACAGTGACAATTCGGCCCTGGTGGGGGAATTGCACTATGCAGAAGGCAGATGAGGCGACTGCAGTCATGGCGTAAAAAAAATTACGACCAAGTAAGATATTATAATCTAAAGGGGCTGCGACTACTTCCACGTTAATGGTTGCGGTCTTACCCCCCAAATCGACTGCTAAGGCTTGTAATAGCCCATGGGGTTGAAAGCCATGACCGTCGAATGCTTTCAAGGTGGTGGGAGAATGGTTCAGTTCAGGAGAACCAATGGCTCTCCAACATGACAGCGACATGACCAAGGTAGAATCCCCTTCATCTAGTACAGTATGATGGTCTGTCTTCCCAGCAACCTTGGTAGCAACTTGAAATGCAAGTTGGTGGGAAAGCCTCGGCTTAAAGTACTCTAGTCGAAAAATGATTGTATTCGAGGAATCCGGGTCGACTGCACCGATAGCAACAAGGAGAGTATTGCATTGATTGGGACAATTCTGCAAAACCTCCAGCATCGACATGGCACAAGGAACTTGTGCCAAGTCCTCCACAATATTGTAATTCTAAGCTGCCCGAGCATTGGCATTGAAAATGGTTTTCTGAATCGTGCTCTTGGGCGCACGCAAAACTGACTTTAAAGAAGGCTTCTCAATAGTGAGAGAGGCCTGTGGGATGGTGACATTGGTCATAGAAGTAGAGTATTTTCAGTATTACTTCCAACGGGTTCCTTCGGCAGGACTAAGTCATATGAACGCGATCGTGTATTCAAGTTGACCGTCTCACTACGCATCATGAGAACATGCACAGTAGAGGATGCCTCTCCATGTGAAGGAGAGGCTTGAGCAATCAGCTATTGATTCTGAGTAGGGAACGGATCATTGAGAACTGCAAGAGTAGTGTTTCCCTTGAGAAAATTTTGTACTTCATCTCGGTGAGGACATTCCTTAGAGAAATGGTCACCACCGCACAACAAACAAGGATACTTCAACTTCCTCTTCTGTTTGGTGTCTTCGGGGGTGCTCTTATTCTCCTACGGGTTAGAAGGTTTCTTAGGCTTACCTTTGTTCTTCTTCTTACCACTGTTTTTCTGAGGTGAAGTTGATTGAACAAAATTCATTTCTTTGGTGGAGGCAGGAGTGGGTGATTTGGCGGTGCTGTTTCCAGCCTGTGGTGGATATGGGGAAGAACCTCGGGGTTCAAAGGTCCACCAGTTTGAGTAGGAGGATGGATGGTAAGGGAACCAATGATGCCATTAGCTTGGGGTCCCTTGGGTGGTTTTTTTGGGTCATACGTTGGACGGGGTGCATCAGGAATGATTTCACATAACATGCTGGATTGAGCATAGACCAAGTCTAAGTAATGGGAATGGGAAATAGCCTGTTCCTCTATGACGGCCCCTCCCATGGCCACGTCTCGAGCTACGACAGGTAAGAGAGACTTTGTGAACCAGTCAACTAAGATTTGGTCGGGAATATGAGCCTTAATGACATGTCTCCTTCGCCGCCACTCATGGATATGGTCTGAGATATGAGTTGCAGTATTTTGGCGAAGAGAGGTCAATAAGTCCGTACCGGTCTCATAGTGAATGGGTAATTGAAAGTGGGTCAAGAAAGACATAGCAAGAGAACGGAAATCAGGAAAGGAGTTTGGTAGTAATTCAATATACCACTTGGCAGTTGGGCCGGTGAGAGTCCATTGGAATAACCTAAGATGGATCGAGTCGTCCATCAAGGAGTTGGATGAACACCATAAATGGTATGTCATCACATGATTTTTTGGATCTTCACCAGCTTTGCCATCAAATTTGGGAATATCTGATGGTAACTTGACTGGAATTGGTGGCCAATTATGTCTGTGGAAGATGGGGTCATTCATTAGGCGAGATAGGTCGGGTAGGTCCAAGGTAGCCAAAAAGGGTAGCTGTTGATGTAGCTGCGGGTACTGATAGTACTAATAAGGAATATATGGACCAGTGGGACCTTGTATTGACTGATTGTAGGGTGTTCCCAGAGGAAACTGGCCGTAAGGGGGTATGCCTCCTGGACCATATGTAGGTCCACCACCGTAATAAGGTGGTCCATTACCATAGGGTGGGGGTCCGTCGCCACCACTAGGTAGGGTCCTCCGCCACCACCACCACCATAATAAGGTGTTCCTCCACCATAAGGTGGGGTCCTCCTCCACTGGGAGGAGGTGGCCCTCCACCTCTGTCAGGAGTGGTAGGGCCTCCACCGAAGGGGGGTGGGCCATTATTTCCAAAATGAGGTGGGCCTCAACCAAAAGGTAGAGGTCCGCCTCCTCCAAAATTGTATGGGGGACCACCGCCTCAAGAGGGAGGGGGAGGTGGACCAAACGTGAGTGGTGGTACTTGAGGGATGGTTGGTGGGGGTCCATTCTGTAAAGCATTTTGGTGCCCCCATAGAGTGTATGGATTCCCAGGATAAGGTATCCCGTAGAGTGCGTTTCCGGGATTGAATTGTTCCAGCACAGGGTTAAGATAACTTGGATACGCTTGACTCCATGGTAGTTGGTTTGAATGGGATGGTCCCCCAACATGAGATAATCCCATGGTGGATGCTTCAACGAGTAGGGAATTTCCAACGGAAGGACCGATGGGAACTCCTAGTCCTGTATTATGGTTTGGAGACAGGGGTTACCCCCCAGCAGCAACGTGCTGACCACTAATCAATGGCTGACCCAACATGGGTTGTTGATTACCTAGTACATGAGTAACATTACTCGTAAGAAAAGTAGGGGGTAAAGAGTATCCTCCCCATGAGTTTTGGGGTGGGGGGGGGATGGGTAACGTTCTCGTAGTAGTGAGAGGCAGGGTAATTTTTAGGGGCAAAATTTCTCCAATTGGCTATTTTTTCAGTCCCTTTTTAAAAAAAAAATTCGCTATTTGGTCATTTTTAGTCTCTAATATCGCCTATATTGACATAGAATGTGTTTTTTATCATAATATTCGCCAAAATTTACATGTTTCATTAGTAAATTGTAGGTTTCATATTTAATATTCGCCTACCTATATATATATATGTATGTATTTTTCAATCCAAAATAATCGCCTATAATACTATACTTAAGCATAATATTATAATCCTTAAAAAATACCCTAGTGAGAGGAGTGTTGGACTGTTGTCCTTCAATAGGTTGAGTCATTTGAGGTATAGAACCGATCTCTTGTCTAAGGGGTGTAGCTGCAGGAAGTGAGGGTTGACCAGGTTCATAAGTGGGCACGTTGTGGATGGATGGTTTTGGTGAGTCATAAGATAGGGTGCGAATCGGGATCTGTCGATACGTGGGTATCTCCGTGACTTCAGGCCTTCGTGAAAAACTGTCTTCGAAGTTGATCACCCTTGGAAAGTAATTGTTCCAAGCGAGCATGAAGGGGTATGAAAAGCTCTTCGGGAGTGGGCCACGGGTTTGGGGATGTAGTGGAAAAATGAGCCACTTGTTGACCTAGAGAGGTTTCCCAAAAGGGTGTAGCTAGACGAAACGCAGTTGAAACAGGGTCGTCCTGGGAGGGATTTAACCATTCCACAGATCTAGGCTCTCCCGGTAACATGGGAGGGAGAGATATGTCTTGTGAAGTGGAAGTTCCCACCTCTTCACCTTGTGAGGGATTAGAGGTGGGTGAGTCTGGAGGGGTTGGAGGGAACAAGCGTGCTCCAACGTTCAAAGTAGGGTTTTCCACTTCAGCGGACACGGCCGTGACGTGTGGGTCCATTCTCACCTTCGAAATTACCTCTTGATTAAGGGGATATTCGAGTGGTAAGCTCAAAACCCTTCGGGACCTTCTCCAAGGAAAGTCAGCCAGAGTAACTGAACCAAAGTTTCTCCTAAGGGTATTCTAAGTGAAAGAAAAGAAGTCCATAACAATCTACATAAAACTAAGGCCGTAAGAAAACTTATGTGATAGGAGTGGATTCAAAAGTCTGGAACGTCACAGGATTGTCAAGGCTTCACAACTCGCTATATACGACAGGGTCCAATAGTAAAACATGACAAGGAGGATTGGGACTGTACCCTTGCCTGAATACCTGACTACCTGGACGGCACATGCGTAGTAATCTCCCTGCATGCTATTATCGGTGTATTGCTCTGCCAAGACAGCCAAATGGATAGCTCAGTTGGTTTCAGGAATCCTAATGGTGTCTCCCGATATACACAAGGTACGTGGGAGCTCAAATACATAGTGGTGTTGTCTAATGCACAACTGTACGGCACGAGACCTTCCTATATACTACCGAGTACGTGAAACACCTTTCGATATATGCCAAGTACGTGAAGTTCCTTTCGATATACCCTAAGGTACATGAAAGAGCCTTCGATGTACTGGTTGGTACATGAAAGAGCTTCGATATACCAGCTGGTACGTGGAAGATTACAATACCCCCGGAATACAGTGCTGGCAAGTAACGACAGCTGCCACGTTTTATGACGCCGGAACACGTCTCTAACTTAACACACAAGTTACTAAATATTTAACCCTAGTTCTACCGTTAATTTTATCTGGACAGTTAGGTGAATGCATGAGGTGAGTACATAAACGTAAACATAATGCAAGCCCTAACTACATGAGAAAATGTACTTTTCTTTTGATGAAATCTATATATGGGAGGGAGAAATCTTTTCCAAGTGGTTTCACCAAAACAACAAAAATGCAACAAATCTCAATTCTACCAAATTTGACAATGGAAGTACTTTTTTCGTTTTTCCAAGCAAAAATGAAAATCAACACGCATCAAAACCAAATCTAAGCATTTTCTTTTTTTCTTTTTGAATAAAAAATGAAACTAGGTGATGAAAAGAGAGAATTTCTATCTAGAGCGCACTAACTTTTCAAATTTCACTATGATGGCTTAAAACATAAAAAACCAAAAATGCACACAATTCTTTCAAGCATGGAATCACTTTTGCAAAAACTTGATTTCACTTGGATTTTTCACGAAAATGAATGGCTCATAATTCTTGAAAAAACAGAAATGATTAACTTTCCTATCAAACTTCCCAAAAGACTTATGAATGATTTCCAATGCATGAACCAACTTTTATAACAATTTCCAAATACACTTGAAAATGGTAAAGATGAAGCACTTTTAATTTTTCCAATGATATGCCAAGACTATAATTGTCACGTCCCCTCCCATCATTCCAGCTAGATGGAGAGGATCGTGATGTTAAACCGGACATCTAGTCCCATACATAGTAGACAAACATTCAAATTAAAATAAACCTATACATATGACAATGCATAACGATCGTGGTACTAAACTGGGCATCTAGCCCCATGAAGCTTTTAACCATAAGCATTCACATAATATAACAGAGACATATGGAAATGTATGATTTTTAAGAAAATCACAACGGAATATTAAGAATTGCACCTCCATCACACATTTAAGATGTTCATCAAATAAGTAATTGCAAGTTAATACAAGAGAATACTTATCTTATACGAAAGTAGTCCCACGCAACTGGCTATGCAACAGCAACGTTCCACCCAACCATAGGCCAGTGTGCTCCTCAATCTCTCAGCACCACTGCTACCCCCCGAGCTGGGCATGATCTCTACAAGGAACCAGGGAACAGCAGACTCACACATAGCCAAGCATACACCAAGATGAGCCAAGCCAATCTACAATTGGGTTTATCAAGCTGCCAGGAGATGGAAAGGAAGAGTTGCTAAGCTAGTGAACTCCAGCACAGAGCTAGGGATAACCTTGCAAGATCTATCTAGCTTGGCACCCACAATACCTACACACCTAGCACAAGGAAGTATTCTTTTCACTGCTGTACAGTCCCTCAAGCCATACCTTCCCTATCTAGTGCTCTCAGGGTATGCATAGAAGAGTAACCAAAGCCCTCTTGATCTTCTTGAGAGGTTGTCTCCCCCACTAGGTTTATCAAGCCACTTCTGTCCACTACCACTCCAAAACTTCAGCTCACGGGTTCAAACCAAAAACGCGGATGCACATAACAGCAGAACAAAATTATGGGGCAGGATAAAACGTTTTTACAGTGAGATGCATGAGATGGGGTTTCAACTAACTCAGAAAAACGTGGGAACACACAAAAACGAAATTGGAACATGGGGAACAACCCTGGGAAGCCAAATCCGTTTTTAGAAAAACGTCCCTGGACATTCGGGAGCAAAAACGACCTCCCATACAGTCCTCAAATCGTGGCCCTTCTCTCCCAAGCTACTGTATATGCAAAAACGAACTCCTAGGCATGGAAAAATGCAGGATTTGGATGAAAAACATGTAGGGAAAGACCCAGCTAGCTCCAACTGCGTGAGTGAGAGAAGACTGCCTATTCAGAATGGCTTTGGGCACCATTTCGTGGGTGTTTTCTTGCCCAACAAGCAAAAACACAAATTTCCAGGTTGATGGCTTGCCCATGCACGAAATTGGCTGCCATACTTCTTCATTTCCAAGGCATTAACTGCCTTAACCAATTTCTTGGAAGAATTAAATGATTGGGTCCATAACCCAAAATGGGTAGTTGGTGGTTTATGGGCTTTCTTATTGACACATGGATTAACACCATTGGCTCAAGGGTTTGGATAATCCCCCCCCCCTATTCCTTGTAGAACCATGCCCCCATCTCTTTGTTGCATTGCATAGCTAGTTGTGGGTATTTTTCATTAATTCGTATTTACATGATGTCTTATTTACATCGTGCCCTTCTAGCACAAGAACTGTAGGCATCTATTTCTTTAATTGCCGATACATAAAATGCTAAATCAATGGGGGGGCCTTGGCCTTGAGCTCCTCACGATGATTGAATTACAATATTTACATCATTTACGATTTAATGTGAAGGGGGTCAAAATGGGGACGTGACAATAATGTGATAACAACAATGTTTTTAAGCATGAATAACTGAAAATAAATATTATTTGCAGCATTCCAAACACTTATAAATTCTTAAGAAAATGACTAGCACTCATATGAACTGAAAACACACAAAACACTAAAAAAACAACCAGATGCAAGCAAAGCTAAGTGACATGTGCAAAAGAGGTCTAGGATTGGATCCAATGCAAAGACTAGATCAGGTGAGGAGAGGAGGGAATGCAAGGTCAAGTGGATGAAGGTGGGGGACAAAACCCGACACTACTAATGCAAAATCAAAAAGGTATATGACTGGAAGATGCAGTGCAGAGAAGGTATGCAAACCAAACCAAACTCAAAAATGGAGAGGGGAAGACCCAAGTCCTAGGATTGATTGCTCGTTGCAGTCTGTGGCCAAGCACAAAGCACCCGTGGCAGGTGGAAAATAGGTGATCTGCGACGTTTTTGCAGGATGTGAAACTGAGATCATTGCTATGGCTATATTACCCAGGTGCGACGGGCGAAATCCCAATGCAAAAATAAAAAATATCTCCAAAAATGAGCAATCAAAAGGTTTGATAATCATACATACAGACTTAGAGAAAGCTAACAATCTCTTCAACAAGAAGATGTGATGGTGAAAAAGGCTCAGGAGGCAAAAGAAATGGCTTTCAAAGAAATTAGAGAGAATGACTTTCAAACTAAAAAATCAAAACAATGTACGTTTCCCCAGTATGGTCGCCAAACTTGTTATCATAAAATCTACCAAAAGTGGACTTAAGGTGTGATCTCCCTAGTTCAATGTGAATCTAGAACAAGTGAGACAGAATATGAAACTGCTTTCCTAGATCTAGTTAAAGATTGAGTGATTAGATGTCTTACCTTTAGCTTGTAGATCATTCTCCTTGATGTTGTTTCGAGCTCCACGATCATCAGATCTTAGCTGCAAGACCTGTCAAGACATACAGAACAATACAAGCAATAAAAGGCATTTGAACAGTAACAGATTTAAGTAAACGGTTAAGCACGTAAACTACACAAACATTATTAATACAAAACATTTGGTGGAAATAGTTTATATTACTGTATTAAAAGAGGGAAGTACAAAATAGAGATGATTACAACCAAAGCTTAACATCGTAATCCTCCTCCAACAAGCCAATGCCAAAGCCTCCAAAGGAAGTATAGGTCTCCCAAGAGATGAGTAGAGATCTCCTAAGCTAATTTCACCAACATGAAAGTGCTATAGACTTCCTCCCTTTGGAATGGGAATGAGCCTCAAATATATAGGACTAAGAGGATAGGGTAGGTTGAGATATAGTGGGAGAGGACTAAGGGATCCTCCCAAAGGGATAGGGAACCAAATGTCAGCTGCCCCTATAGGTTAGGGATATAGATCCACATCACACACCTTCGAGAAATGGCTCGAAGATGCCCTTTTATCCATCTAACTGACATCGTCGTAGGCTACATTAGGACAACCTGCGTCGTCGCATGCTGCAAAAGGCTGACCTGCGACAACCTTGAAAAATAGGTCAATATCTCTTCAGTTTAACTTCTTAGTCATAGGAACTTCAGGGATGCTTACACTGAGTCTTAAGGTAGCAAGATTTAGGTGTAACAGGTCATTGAATGGGAAGTGGTAAAGTGAATGCTTAATTATGATCGACTATAGTTAGACATAGTTATTTTTGTTAAATTGTAGCAAACTATGGTAGAATATTATGGACCATAGTGAAATTTTGAAAGTAAGATGTATATAATTTGGTTACATATATTGTGATTGTAACATTGAGAGGTTTATATTGATTTGAAACATTTTGGAATGGGTATGTTGTAGTATGACATAATTACAATTTATTAAGTAGAGCTAGTTTGACATAGTCAATGTTGTCAAATTGTAGTTAAGTATTGTAGAATATAGTGGACCAAAGTGAAATTTTGAATCTAAAATGTATATAATATGGTTACATTTATTGTGATTTTCATCTTGGTTGTCTTATGTAAAAAATTATATGTTTTATGAGGGCTATGTAGCAATATTGCAATATTCTTTGTGGGTTATGTTGTAAGTGATGTTTTGTATAAGCTATGTTGGATTGTGATGTTTGACAATGGTTGTGTGATGTTGACACATATTATCATAGTTGAGTTATGTTGATTTGATGTGTTATGGAATGGGTGTTAAGTGATATGGTCAGCCATAATTAAATTATGAGACCAAGTGCTTTATAATATCTTCATTTTGATTTACTTATTTGGACTTAGAGCACTTATTAATGGTTATGTTGAATTGCTTGGGCCATTGGATAGGAAATGGGTAAATTCATGCTTGATTATGATTGAACATAGCTAAACTATGTTGTTAAATTGTAGCAAACTATGGTAGAATTGAGCATACTAAAATTTTGAAATTAAGATGGATATAATTTGCTTATACAAAATGTGATTGTAACATTGAGAGATTTATGTTGATTTGATGCATATTGGAATGGGTGTGTTAAATTGTGACATTATAATTTATTGAGTAGAGCTAGTCAAACAAACTCAATGTTGTTAAATTGTAGCAAACTATTGTAGAATCTAGTTGAACATAGTGAAATTTTGAAACTAAATTGTATATAGTATGGTTATATTTATTGTGATTTTTATCTTGGTTTTCTTATGTCGAATTTGTATGTTTTATGAGGGTTATGTAGCATTGCAATATTATTTGTGGGTTTCCCAAAGGAGTTGGGTCCATTGGTGAAGAGCGAGGAGTTTTTCACTAGTGGGCAAGGTTCAATTTCAATGAGGGCCGAACCTGGGGCCATGGGGGCACCTTGAGGTAGTGGTCGAATGTGTGGTTCCACCCAGAGAGATTGTATTAAATGATCTCGTGACCCGTGGACACATAAGTGGATCAAAGACCACCCCCATGTCCTCCTAACATTAAGCCCGTTGGGGTGTAGACCAACCGACAAAGCCCGTGTAAGCCTTGTAAGAGGTCGTTGGTTCAAATCTCGGATAACCCGTGCACCATTGTGGCGGGCTCGGTGGTTGCACCTAGGGGTATAGTGGTAGCGAACAGGATTGAACCCCTGGACCCTGTGTCACACGAGTACCAGCCCCATCCTAGTTGTCGATTCCCCTAGTACAAAAATAAATAAATAAATAAATCGTTGTGGGTTTTGTTGTAAAGTGACATTTTTGTACAAGCTATGTTCAATTGTGATGTTCATCTATGGTACATCTTTGTTGACTTATATAAATGATAGTAATCCATGTAAACATTATTAAATCATAATTGATTATTATTGATCATGTTTGACTATAATTTAACATACTTGATTATAGTTGAGCATTTTTTCATATGTAATCCACTATATTTCTTCCAACATAACTTGGCTCACTCTGATATTCTTCAAAAACCTAAATCAAGCCAACTCCAATGTTTAGTCCAAAACATAAAATATATAAACAAATTGCTATAAAATATTTAGAATATTTATAAAACAATATACAAACAATTCATATAAAACCAATTAAAATACAATTTTCATAAATCCATCCTAATTTTGAATCCACTCAAAAACATGTCTTGAAACTTAACACTTCGAGATGCAACAAGGACAAATTCAATGCAATGTTGTAAAAGCACACTACTATCTCCGATGTTATTTTTGTAAATCATATGTAGGCAAAAGAGGAAAATAAATTATCATCTCTAGCGATATGATGGGATGCACCTTTAATTATAATCCACTTTATATTGGACATTTAAGATGAAGACTTATCAATTTAGAAAGCATGACCTTTTCTTTTCAGAAAGAGAATCAAAATATTAGAATCAAATCTGGATGGAAAAAACAACAATCATTCCTCCTAACCACCCAAATTATAACAAATGGACTATATTTAACATTAACAATTTACTCATTAAATTCCATCATCAAATTCCATCATCGCACCTCTTTACCGAGAGACAGATATCAACTTGACAGAACACGTACAATATATTAAAAGGTGAATACAGGAGAGGCCAACATCTCGACTTCTGCTCATCGAATGCAGCATCGAGAGAAGGAAAAGCGTACCACTACTGTGTGGAAACAGGGAAACTATATGCAAAACTTCATCTTTTTAAGTGCTAATTTAAAGCAACACCCACTTAGTATATGTTACTTTCCGACATTAAGTGCTATTATTTCCAATAACCCACACTGACGAGTATATTATATAAACTCGCCAGCGAAACATCTATATTTTCAAAACAATTGATTTGCAGTGATTGTACTGATACTGGTTGCAAAAACGCAAAAACGAGTGAAGAGGGCCGGAGAGGCATAGGTCCAAAGCTGTCCTTCAAAAAGTGAGTGGCACTGTGGTCTTCCTGGTTGGGAAGTATCGCCTTCCTTGGTGTACTGTTGCTCAGTTACAACACAGAATTTTTTTGCAATGCTGCTGGGAGTGGAGCTTATGCTGGGCCACTTGTCTTGCACAGATGTGGGAGACACTGGCTCTGTGGTTGGCTGTTTGATGTTAGAAAATGATCCCCAGTGCTCACCTGGTGCTGTTGAGGTAACCCATGGTTGTCTGATTTGCTCGAGCTGAGCAACAACTTCATTCATGTCTGGTCTGTCATCCCTCTCTGGCACCAGGCATCTGAAGGCCAATTCTGCAGCTGCACTTACCATGACTTTCACCTCCTCATTCATTTCAATCTGTAGCAGCTGATCCACTAGTTCATGCAAAGCCCCTTCTCGGATCTTCGTTATCGCCATGTTAGCAAGGTTTATTTCCCTTATATTCCGATTTATGTCCACTGCTAATTTGCCAGAGATGATCTCTACCAAAACAACCCCGAAACTGTAGACATCAGATTTCTCCGTCAGTTGATAGCACTGATGGTATTCTGGGTCAACATACCCAGGTGTGCCTTGTGGAGAAGTGGTGACATGTGAGGCATTGTCAGGCATAAGCCTGCAAAGCCCAAAATCTGCTACCTTGACATTGATATTCTTGTCCAAGAGAATATTAGAGGATTTCACATCTCTGTGGAATATGGGTGGATCAAGGCTGTGAAGGAAGCCAAAGCCTGAGCAGTTTGTATAGCAATGTTCAAACGAGTGTCCCATGGTAATCCCTTGGGGCCTCTGCGGTGGCCATGAAGATGGTCAGCCAAGGTCCCATTTGGGACAAATTCATATACGAGCAGAAGCTCTGGACTGTAGTCATAGGCACAGCCATAAAGACGAACCACATGTGGATGATTCAAGGTCGAAAATATCTTCACCTCGTTGATGAATTGTTCGACTCTCCTAGCGTTATCCTGATAAAGTCTCTTTACGGCCACAGTTCGTCCGTCCCCAAGTTTTCCCAAATAAACCGACCCAAACCCTCCATCCCCAACTTCGTTCTCTTCATGAAAGCAATTTGTAGCCTTACGAAGTTCTTGGTAAGAAAAGATTGTCAAATTGCCTATCGTAAGCCCACTGAGTCCAGTTGCTTCCATGTCCTTTTTCTTGTTTTTGCTGAAATAACTGGCAAAACCACTGCTAAGAGTTTTTCTCTTCTTCACATAAATCTTTAACATAATTACTGTTAATGTTGTGAGCACAGCCCCTCCACTGTAGCAACCTGCGGTCGAGTGAAGAGTTCGATATCAATCACCGAAGAGAATATTAATGAAAACAAGAGGAAGAAATCATATGTACCTATTATAATGGCGGATTTGTTTCCACCTCCTGACTTTTTCCCAGCTCCTGTATCAAGGATGAGCAGTTTTAGATAAGAGAATGCACATTGAAATGGGTAAACAATGTAGATACTTCTTCCTCTATTTAGTGTTTAGTGTGTGAGTGTTTTTAATTAGTGTAATTTTGGTTATATCTAATTAATTATTTGACATAGATATTATAGAATTTGTTTATTTTAATTCTTTCTAATTTATATATATTTTAAGATCAGGATCCCATTACTCCTCAAACAAGCGCCACAGTTTTGATCTCTGTATGGGTCGATATGCCATATTATCTCAAAACCCTCCTTGATAAAAGTCTGATTATCAATGGACTTATTGGACTGCAGAACCTCCTTCTTAATTGGTAGCTGAAGATGCGTTTTACAGGAAAGTGTCCCATTTATTTCTGTACTGAAACTGTAGTACCAAACATTGCCACATAAACTCAACTCAAGCAACTTTTTTTTATAATTCTTCACAAAGGAATTACTTGGATCACAGTCCCTCCAAAACGTGAGATTGGTGTATCCATGGGCCATTTCAAAATATTTATAGCCATACCACCACGGTTGACTGTAGTTATCTAAACTTGATCTGCATTTATCCCACTGGAAGGTGTTGATAGCGATCACGATGCTATGATTAATGCTATTATTCCCCAAGCTGTAGGGCTTCAATATTTGATATTCAGTTCCACGGATATTAAGCAGAGGACAGTGACGGATTGGATCACAGACAAACTGAAAATCATGGTCACCACAGTCGCTGTGTTTTCTCCCGAATGGATAGCTGAAATAAAAGTTGCCACATCGAACAGAACTGCAATTCTCCCATTTATTGAGGAAACATGATATTGAGGAGGAGCAGAGGAGGAGAAGTAGGGCATGAAGGAAAGGAGTTAGAGGCATTGCATCAATACTTGAAGAATGGCAAATGGCAACTAACCTTAAGAATTTGCATTGCTCTGCTCGGTTTTAGTTTTTTTTTCCTTCCAATGCATGGCAAATGGCAACAAATTTGTCTCGGCTAGAAACCGACGATAGATAAATTCAATAAATTGAGAGTTTCAAAAAGCTCCATCATTTGGATCAATTTTTTCTGAGGGTGCTGGAATACAGCGATATATAAATTCAATAAATTCAGAGTTTGCATGGATCTCAACCATCTAAGTCAATTTGTTTAAACTTTTCTACAAGTTTTAAGCAAAAACATATTATGATTTGGGAATCGGGAATGGAAGACAGTAGGCGCAAAGACTGCAAAGTCAACAGGCCAATGACACTTCGCTCGTCTTTTCATGCCGACTGTTATTTCCTGGTTGATTCCTCTGTGAATAGAAGACAAATTGAATTCGTCACGGCGTTCGCATCGCTCCACAATATTTGTGGGGGCGATTTTGTCCTGAAGTCTCTGGCAAGAGCTGCAACTTTTGACTACTGATAGATGTAGCGCAAGATTTGTCCATATGCATGTCGCTGACTCGCTAGTCTTCAGGGCGAAGTCTTCTTAGTGCTTTGCATTTTCTTATAGATTTCATGTGTTATTTTTTATTAATTTGCATGTACGTTGATGCTTAGTCTTTTAATATTAAAAAAAGTAGTTTAAATATTTTATTTTTAAAATAAATTTTATGATTTATTTTGTTTGGGGTTAGTTTGAAAATTAAAAAATAAATTAAAGACATGTATTAGGGGAGGGAGGCCAAAAGTGGTGCGGAGCCACTTTGAACACCTGGGACGCCACCCGACGAGGTCCGGAGGTGCTCAGGTGTGTGCTCCACGTCGTCTCGGGTAGATAGCGTTTTAATGCGCTTTATTACACCTCAGGAACCGTGCTAGGTGTCCATTTCCCCACAGCTGCTCCAGATGCCTGTGTATTCTTGCTCGGAGCCGGAGTGTGAACGTTTGGCCACCCCGAAACCTGTCCGCCATGGCGCCGTTGCTGCTCCGATGCTGCCTCCTGCTCCTGTTCGAACCTGCCGCTGCTTAAAGGCTCTGTCGTTGTGTTGTGGTCCGCGTCTGGTTGTTGCTTGAGCGGAGGTGTTTGTTGTTCGAGCGGAGGTGTTTGCTGCTGTTAACCTCGTTGGAGTTCATGGTGGAGCGGCCCGCCTCCATGGTCGTCGCCATGGGTTGGAGAACTGTTGTGCTGTTGTTCTTGTGTTCGTGGTCCGTGGCGCGGGTCCCCCAGTGAAAATCTCCTGTTCCTGCTTGTTTGCGGGCTGCTCCTGGTGTTGGTGTTCCTGCTTCGTCCTCGGCTCCTGGTTCCTGCTCCGCTCCTGCTTCGTGCTCGGCGGTGGCCATCTGTCGAGAAAACGTGGTAGGATTTCGATCCTACCGGCTTCTCTTGCATTGTGTTTTTCAACACAACCACTCTCTCGGTGTGATTTGCTTACTTTCTCTGTCTGTGTTCGGTCTGGTTGGGTCCGGTTGCGTCTGTGTTCTTGGTTGAATCCAAACGACGTCGTAGGTTATGGTTTTTGGTTTTTAATGGAGCACTATTATGGTTTTTGGTTTTTAATGGAGCATTTTTGTTGTTGAATTCGTTTACGACTAGAACAGTGTTATGGTATTTGGTTTTTAATGGAGCACTGTAATGGTTTTTGTTTTTTAATGGAGCACTGTTGTGGTTTTTGGTTCTCAATGGAGCACTGTTATGGTTTTTGGTTTTTAATGGAGCACTGGTATGGTTTTGGGGTTTTAATGGAGCACTGTCTTCGTTTCAAGGCTATGGTTTCTAGGGTTTCATGGTTTCGGCTTTAGGATAAGACATTTTGGTTTTTAATGGAGCGTTGTTAATGGAGCATTGTTATGGTAATTGGTTTTTAATGGAGCACTGTTATGGTATTGGGTTTTTAATGGAGCACTATAATGGTTTTTGGTTTTTAATGGAGCACTGTTATGGTATTTGGTTTTTAATGGAGAACTGTAATGGTTTTTTGTTTTTAATGGAGCACTCTTAGGGTATTTGGTTTTTAATGGAGCACTGTTAGGGTATTTGGTTTTTAATGGAGCACTGTTATGGTATTTGGTTTTTAATGGAACACTATAATGGTTTTTGGTTTTCAATGGAGCACTGTTAGGGTATTTGGTATTTAATGGAGCACTGTTATGGTATTTGGTTTTTAATGGAGCACTGTAATGGTTTTTGGTTTTTAATGGAGCACTGTTAAGGTATTTGGTTTTTAATGGAGAACTGTTAGGGTATTTGGTTTTTAATGGAGCACTGTTATGGTATTTGGTTTTTAATGGAGCACTGTTAGGGTTTTTGGTTTTTAATGGAGCACTGTTAGGGTATTTGGTTTTTAATGGAGTACTGTTAGGGTATTTGGTTTTAATGGAGCACTGTAATGGTTTTTGGTTTTTAATGGAGCACTGTTATGGTATTTGGTTTTTAATGGAGCACTGTAATGGTATTTGGTTTTTAGTGGAGCACTCTTATGGTTTTTGGTTTTTAATGGAGCACTGTAATTGTATTTGGTTTTTAGTGGAGAACTGTTGTGGTTTTTGGTTTTTAATGGAGCATTGTTATGGTCGAAATTGATTATTAATGGCACACTGTTAGGGTCGAAATTTATTATTAATGATTGTATGAATTAGCAATGAATGGTTGTTAATTTGTTAATGGAGTTGATTATAGGATTAGGGTTTGAAGGTTGCGGGAAATTCTGACATAAAAAAAACACCATAACAGTGCTCCATTAAACCCTTCAGTGATTATATTGCTTTCAGTGATTGCTTCAGTGATTGCTTGAATTTTGAAGGAATGGTTGTTAATTTCTTATTGGAGCTGATTATAGGATTGATGCATGCTTGAGATGCAAGATGACGCTCTCAAATAATTTGGGCATGCCAATTAGATGAATAATTTGGACTGTGAATTGAAGGCATGAAACCTTTTAACAAATTAGGGTTTGCTATGGTTCATTGATTGTTTCAGTGATTGTATGAATTTGCAATTAGGGTTTGGAGGCATGAAACCTTTTAAGAAATTAACAACCATTCATGCTAATTAGGGTTTGCTATGGTTCAGTGACTGTTTTAGTGATTGTATGAATTCGCAATGAATGGTTGTTAATTTGTTAATGGAGTTCATTATAGGATTAGGGTTTGATATGGTTTCATTGTTTCATCGGTTGATAACTTAGTATATTTTAAAATTGAGAGAAGGTTTCATGGTTATGGAAAATTCAGATATGGTTTAATGGTATGAAGGTTACGGGAAATTCTGACATAAAAAAACACCATAACAGTGCTCCATTAAACCCTTCAGTGATTATATTGCTTTTAGTGATTGCTTGAATTCTTAAGGAATGGTTGTTAATTTCTTATTGGAGTTGATTATAGGATTGATGCATGCTTGAAATGGATTTGGGCATGCCAATTAGATGAATAATTTGGACTGTGAATTGGAGGCATGAAACCTTTTACAATTCTAGTATCCCTTTATTGGATGAATATATGAAATAAGCATTGATTTCTAATGAGAGTATGAGAGAATATGAAGGAGTATTTGAATGTTGGACATGCATATGTGTTTGTCCCATCTACAGTTAGCCCTCATTTTGTATTTTTCTAGAATTTTGGTTCTCATTTTTAAATTTGTCATTACTCTTCCAGCAGTAATGCAATATGCAACATGGAATTAGTGATACCACCTGCTTTCATTCTTGTTGTGTGCTCTAACCTAAGTAATCTTTAACTGTGTGCTTGGTGGTTGTTTGCAATGCTTACTATCAATCCAGTTCAAGTCGATTTGCATTCAAGTCAGTATTGCATTCAGAAAAAAACTTGCATTCAATTTAAATTTTCAATCAGGTTGGTCTACCATCCAATTTAGTTTAACATTCAAATTAGTTTGCCAACCAAGAAATCTAGCAATAAGTTTTAGTAAGGAATGTAGTCTAGTAAATAGACAGAGACATGAAGAAAACAATACTTGACATAAAGGGCATATTCTTGTTCAACATAGTAGCAATTCGAGATTTATACATATGGTTGGTCCATGGTGGGTTGGGACTTTATACATTTACTGTGGTTATGCCTAACATATATCGACTGTCAGATTGGAATCAAACAAAAACTTAGGAAACCACCCAAAATTCCTCCTGCAACAAAATCTAGCTTAATCTAACTATCACATGTGTATGCCAAAGAAAACACATCTTCCATCTATCAAACGAAAACTTTGGAACCACCCAAAATTCCCCCCAGCAACAAAATCTTCCTTTCATATGTGTATGCCAAACACAAAACATCTATCATTCGCCAAACAAAAAACCCTATGTGTGAGGAGGTTGACTGCCTTCATTACCCAAACTAGTTGGGTGAGATACTGATGCTTGACCTGGTTGTGTTGAGCTGCAAACATTTGGTGCGGGCCAAGTTGCTCCTTGTAGCCAAGGAGGAATTGAGTAACCATAGTTATGACTTGAGCCTAATTGCCCTGGGTTCACTAGAGGTGTTTGGAAGGCATACACAGTATTTCCCCCTGCCTGGTGGTATTGGGGTATCTGTATGTTAATAAGGTCCTGGAATAATCTTCTGTTCTCTGAAAACTGATACAATGGGTTGTCAACCACCTCTATCCTCTCCAGACCATTTGGATTCCTCTAATTTGCCTTTCTTTTCTCCCTTTCCTCCCTTGTCAATTGTTTCCGTCGCTCTCTTTCCTCCCTTTGTTTCACTCTTACAAGCCTTTCCTTCCTTCGATTTTCTGCTGCAACAATCTTTGCTTCCTTCTTCTCCTTTGCCAAGGCCTTCTTCTCTTTTAAATCCTGCATCTCCTTTTTCTTGTGCTCAGCCTCAATCAGTAGGGTGATGTAGTCCTCTGATGTTAGTAGTTGTGAGCTCCTGCTTAATCTAAGATGCTCAGCAGTGGGATTAGATAGTTGAGTTGCAACTTTCTCCACTAGCAACTTAAGGAACTGGCCAAGTAGTGGCTCATTTGGTGGGAGTGCCTCATCATCATTTTCTTGGTCCACTGTATCTTCATTTTGTTCAATCTCATCTCCAACACCCCCAAGTGGCACATAATAATGTACAACTTCATTGTTAAGGACTGCTGGCATCGAAGGCAGGTTAAGGCTTTCATCGTTGGTGGGGGTGACAATGTGTCTGTTCATATTTGTCATTGCCTCTGCCAACCACTCGGGTTGTTCTGGCTGGCTTGGAAATGTCAACTCCTCGCTGTTGTTTACCACTGCTTGGTCACCTCCATTCACACTCAAATCGGCAACGTTGTTATGAACAATCCCTTGTCCATCTAATTCTGTTTCTGTCCTTCCAACAGCTTCTATATTCTCCCCAACAGGTTCGGTGCCATATTGACTTTCACTTACGTGTTCATTGTCATCATCCAGTGGTTGGCAATGACCTTGAGAGAGTGATATGATGTTATCTGCAGCATCTGCATCCTCTTTCCCCTGAACATCAAAAGCCTGAATACATCCCGTGTCATGTTGAAGAGCATTAGAATTGAAAGGCCATATTCCTGTCCACCTAAAACCAGCCCTGATATTTGATGCTATGAGTGCCCTAGCAAAAGCTTTGCTTGCAAGTTCTGCTAATTTGAACCTCTTCACCTCTACCCCCGGGTTCTTTGCCATCCAAGACGCTCTCTTAGACCTGAAGTAACACTTGAAAGGCCCAAACACACTCACATCTAGAGGTTGCATCCTATGGGTGGTATGTGCAGGCAGTGTCAACAAATCAATGCCTAGCCTGTTTGCCTCCTCAATGGTTTGTATAGCAACGTGGCTGCCATGGCCATCAAAAATCAACAGGTGTCTGTTTTCAGGTGAAACACCGCCAGGGACAGAGGAAGCAAAGTGGCAAAGCCAACTCAAGAACAGTTCTTTTGTCATCCAAGCATGGGGGTGTGCAGCCATGCATGTGCCAGGTTCACAGTTTTTAATGTAATTTTTGAGTTGATTCTTTCCCTTGAACAGATAAAAACCTGGAATTGATGCTCCAACTGCATTGACACAACAAAGAATAGTTATCCACTCCCTACTTTTTGGTAGAATTTTGGGCACATTCCTACTCCCTCTCTTGGCAATTACCCGCATGCCACAATTCCTCCCTGCCTGTAATCCAGTCTTTTCACAATTCCATATATGGTCTCCTTTGTATGAGTGTTTCTCATATGCATCAGAGAGTGTCTGATAGAACTTGGTCACAACTGTAGGGCGTCGATTGAAAGCCCTATCCCTGTTAAGCCCCTCTGCTGTGCGTAACACAAGTTCTGGATGCCTTTGTTTAAATCCTCTCCACCATGATTTCCCTGGAAATCCATCTTTGAAGGGGTTTGGCCTCCCTTGACAAATTTGTGCAACAGTGGATTTGAGTTGAACCAACTCCAGACCATGGCCTAGTTGAGCCATCTCTTCACACCAAACCACAACTTCTTCTTCCTCTTCTGCACTCAACACTGTAAGAGGTCCTTTTCGCTTGGTATGGGTCAGGCCATTTATCCAGTAATGGATTGATGTTGGTGGAATCCCATGTTTTTTAGCAGCTTCTCTGATAGAAAAACCATTGAACTCTATATCATCTATGGTAGCCTTCATGTCTTCTTGTGTCCATCCACTGATGGCACTAATCTTCTTACTGGCAGTTGCACCTTGAACTGTGGTTGATTGTGGAATAACACCTCCAGGATCTGCATCATTTGCCTCTTCAACTGTGGTTGATGGTGGAATAACACCACTACGCTCTGCATCATTTGCCTCTTCATCATCTCTGTGTGCATTGTTATTATCAGCATCATGTGCTATATCCTCATCGGACGAGGTGCATCGTAGCTGGGCACCCCTGCTGAGTCTCCTACTTGACCTCCTTGCACGAGTAGTGTTGACTCTTTCCATGACTGCAATCACCCACAGAATTAGAACAAACAGGGCCAAGGACAGGGCTAGGGACAATGCTCCATTAAAAACCAAAAACCATAACAGTGCTCCCACCCACGGAATTAGACCTAGCTGTGTATCTTCACAGGGATCCGGAATATTAAAATAGTTGTGTTAAAACAAAGTGTTAAAACGACCCTAGGATTTGGAGTATTCAAAAGGATCTCTTGATGTGATTTACATGTTCAATGCAGGTTCTTGCATAAAACTAGATATAGTCTGGCTACTTGAAAACATTATTGAAAGACAAGTTTATCTTGAATGCAATACCTGAACTCTGAATGCTGTCTTGAATTAACTCTGCAACTGTGTTTTGCTTGAATGCAATGCCCGGACTCTGAAATTTGACGCTTGGAAATAGAGGTGAGTTTAACAAGGTCTGGGAATTTCGAATAGCAGAAAAAATGGAGTTTGTCTAAAGGTTGTAGTGTCTTTATAGCATTTTGGTGTTTGATTTGATTGGCAAGTTTGAGAAGGCATGGATTGCAACTGGCTGGAGTTGGATGAGTGGCTCAAGATTGAGTTGGCCTCGATCCAATGGCCATCAATGGGGCTTTGTCGATCCATGTGCTATTCGAAATGCCTATGGACATGCTTCTGTTTGGTTTTATGGTTGATTTGATGATTTTAATGGAGTTGGCAACATTAATTGCATTGATTGGGCTACTTTGTTGAACAACAATGCACCTGGAGCTGACACTCATTCTCCATTTATTATGCAGGTGACATTTGATAAATGTGCAGGTGGGATGCCTTGGTGGTTAAGTGATTCTCGATGCTGGTCTGGGTGTACCCTGAAGCTTGTTCAATGGGGTCCATGTGATGGGCAATCCGTCCTTGTAGATTGGGCTGCATGGGGAGTGATGAGGTCCAATTAGATGTTTGTGTCAGTGCATGTTGGGATTTGGAAGGGACATGATGGATTTGATTTTGGTTCTGTCAAGACTGCTCAGTTGTCAACCTTTTGTCCTATAGTTGACAGCTATGGCCCTACTGTATAGAATGACACTTAATGAACTTAAATAGGAAACTTTTTATATATTTATATAATTATATGTGTTTGACAGTTGACATTTTCTTGGTCGCTTTTTGGGTTGTAACAGTCACCGGTTCTATCACCACTACTGGTTCCCGTTCAACTGTAGAACTCTCTCCCCTAGTTGTGAAAATGTATAAATTAAATATCATAATCATATTTGAGGATGTTAAATTTATTTATATATTAAAAAATATAATTTAAATACTTTTAAATTTAAATTTTACTAAAAAAATTATCAACCAAAAAAACTACTATAAATCCAAAACTTAAAATAAATAAACTATTCTTAAAATAAATCCAAAACTTAGAATAAATAAACCATAAGTACACGTGCACCATGACTTGACTTGCTCTTATTCACTCTAGAATAAGTGTTTTGATTTTAGAAAATAAAAACTGCTTCAAACATGGAGACTCAAATTATATGAGTACTATTTTCGATTGTGGATTCAATGATGCGATCCAAAGCTTTAAAATAAGATTTGATAGTAACATCACTTAAAGGGGGCGAATCCATTGCACTTTTTGGTGAGTGATATTATGGAAATAGTGAAATTGGAACTTCCATTGAGGTATTTTTTAACCTTGGATTAGGGTTCTTTTGCTTGCTTTCATAACCTAGATCAAGGTTCCGACCCTTTTTCCACATTCCATGCACCATAAAGAGATTGAGGAGCTCCATCTAGTTATGAAGTTCAACCTAGATTTTGACCACCTTCCTACCTACCCTATAACATGGCATTCAATTCAAGAGGATTCAAGAGGTAGGCAATTAAAAAATAAGTAAAATTATAGAATTTATTTAATTAAAATTACAATAATTGAGGATTAAAAACATTTCATTGATAAATATGGTTGAAAATAAAACCTAGTTGCCATTTTTTTTCAATTTATTTAATTTTAATATTTTTTTCAATTTATTTAGTTTCAAATAATCAATCAATAAAATAAATGTTACTGGATTTTTTTCAAAACATGTGTTGGTAAGTAGAAATGCTACACTGGATTTTTTCAATCCTCTAGTAACATACAAAGGATTGAAAATCATTCACCAATTCAACATTGAAAACTAGCACTTGCAAAAAACTATAATGCACATGTTGCCAAAAAAGACTGAATAAAATCTTGAAAGCAAACCGACCTATAAATGTGAGGCAAATCCAACAACCAACTTGTTTATCACCACTATTCACATGAAATGACACTTGCATAGGCATAGAAATGACAACTATAATATATTGTAACCATTAAAACAATAGTAATAGAGACACACTAACCAAGACATTGGCAATACAAGTCTTCTTGGCACTAAAACACTAAGTGACGCAGTGTCCAACACATTAAACAAATCGTATGGTCACTCATCTCAAGGAAGAGGGAAACCCCAATTTTTTCTGTCTCCTCATGCCTTCCCTATCCATTGTCAAGCTTGCTAATTTGGATTTGCAAGTCATCTTAGAAAAGCTAAGTGGTGACCACATAAACCTCTCCCTACTTGACAAGTTTGTCAAGTCCTTTTACCAAGCACTCCATTGTGGTTTCATTTTTACTTTGCCTTGTTGTTCACCTTCGTCTTTCACTTCTCATTTTGCATCCAGTGTTTTCCTTCTATTTTATTTCAACATTTGGTGTTCTTTCCTTGTGGCTTGTCTTGGTAACCCCAATGTTTTGGTAGGTGTAAGTATGGTTGCTCATAAATATTATGTGTCACTCATGTCATGGAACTGAGAGAACCCAAATCACGGATCAAGGTCTCCTCACTCCTTCCTTGTGCACACCCAAGCTTGCCAATTCACTGTGAATTCACTACAACAAAACATGCCATTAGCGCTGGAAATTAGTGTATTTGGTTTCACGAATTGGGATGAATTGCATACGCTAAACTCGGTGCCAAAATGCATGTTCACTTGGCACCAAAAATAATGTCGAGTTTGGCTTCTTTTGTAGCGTCTACAATAGTTCCTAAGGAAACAACTTGATTTGCACTAAGTATTGCGTTGAACAAGAAAAAATTGCGCCATCTTTAGAGACGAGATGGACTCTGTTTTTAGCTTCCACTTTTCCTTCTAGTTTTGCTTCGTATGGCTTCCATTTTTTCTAGATTTTAACTTCTTTGTTAATGTTGGTTGTTGCTTTTCATTTATCGCCGAGTGTTGCATCCAATATTTCTTCCTTTTCTACTTCTATTTTTGCTTCCAAGCATGCTTCCTATTTTTCTTCTATTATGGCTTCCAAAATTGCTTCTTTCTTGGCTTCCTAATTTACGCCAACCTTTTGCCTCCATTATACCATCCTTTGTTGCTTCTAATTTTCTTCCAATATAGCGTCTTTGGTTGCATATAACATTGCTTCCATTATGGATTCTTTTGTTGCTTCTAATATTTCTTCCATTATTGCGTCTTTTGTTGCTTATAATATTGCCTCCACTATCACCTCTTCATTTTCTTCCTAAATTGCTTCTTAGTTTGCTTCCTAAGTACCACCAGGTTTTGCTTCTTAATTGGCACCAAATTTTGCTTCTATATTGACGATTTTCGCAACTAGGGTTTTGCTCATTAGCATGTGATGCAATTTTTGTAGTATATGCTCATATCTTGAAAATTGTGTTGAGCGACGGTGTGGGAACCCTGGACATCTCACCCTTGACCAAACACACATGCAGGAGTGAATGAAACTCAATTCCATTGCTCGGTTTGGTTTTTATGCCCTCGATTGAAATTTGCTAAGTTTCCCTGAATGGCATTGGGAAGCAAGTTGAAATTCCCCATAACTAGATAATCGAGGCTCAGATTGACAAAGCATCAGTTCTATTGAAATCAAGACATCAGTTTATCACTAGGTACACCCCTCTATAGTCACTTCATGGACCGATTGTTGTCTATATTGACGTTTTTTGCAACTAGGGGTTTGCTCATTATAAAGCAATGGAATTTATGCATTATATGCTCAGATATTGAGAGTTGTGCTGAGAGAGGGTATGCGAACCCTATCCATCACCTGTAAGAGTGAACAAAACTCAATTTCGCTGCTCGGTTTGGATTTTATGCCCCCGGTTGAAATTTTCCAAGTGTCCAAGATTGGTGTTGGAAAGCGAGTTGAAACTCATCATAACTGGATAACCGAGGCTTGGATAGACAAACTGTTAGTTCCGTTGGAATCATCACATCGATCTATCTACAGGGACACCCCTCTCTAGTCACTTCATAGACTGATCGTTGTATATGTTGATGATTTTCACAACTAAGGTTTTTCTCATTAGAAAGTAATGCAATTTATGCATTATATGCTCAGATATTGAAAGTTGTTCTAAGTGAGGGTATGGGAATCCTATCCATCTCTCCCTTGACCAAACACACCTATGAGATCTTACGAAACTCAATTTCATTGCTTGGTTTTGTTTTTATTCCCTCAGTTGAAATTTTCCAAGCGTCCCTGAATGGAATTGGGAAGTGAGTTGAAATTCTCCATAACTGGATAACCAAGGCTCGAATGGAAAAACTGTCAATTCCTTGGAATCCTGACCTCAAGTTATCACTAGGGACATCCCTCTCTAGTCACTTCATGGAATGATCGTTGTATATATTGATGGTTTTGTAACTAGGGTTTTTCTCAGTAACAAGCAATCCAATTTCTGCATTATATGTTAATATATTGAAATTTGTGCCAAGTAAGAGTGTGGGAACCCTAGCCATCTACCACTTGACCAAACACACATGCATGAGCTTACAGAACTCAATTCTGTTGCTCGATTTGATTTTTATGCCCTGGGTTGAAATTTGCCAAGTGTCCCTACATGGTGTTGGGAAACGAGTTGAAACTTGCCATAACTAGATAACAAGGCTCGAATGGAAAAACCATCAATTCCATTGGAATCATGACATCATATTATCACCAGGGAAACCCCTCTCTAGTCACTTCATGGACCGATCGTTGTATATATTGACGGTTTTCACAAGTACTGTTTTACTCATTAGCAAGCAATGCAATTTCTACATTATATGCTCAGATCTTGAAATTTGTGTCAATCAAGGTTGTGGGAACCCTAGACATCTCTCCCTTGACCAAACACAGCTACATGACGGAACGAAACTCAATTCCATTGCTCGGTTTGGTTTTTATTCCCACGATTGAAATTTGCCAAGTGCCCTTGAATGGTGTTGGGAAGCGAGTTGAAACTCGCCATAAATGGATAATAGAGGCTTGGATTGACAAACCATCAGTTCCGTTGGAATCATGACATTAGTTTATTTCTAGAGACACCCCTCTCTAGTCACTTCATGGACCGATCATTGTCTTGTTGGTTGTAGATCTTGATCTTCCTGATTCAGAGGTTATGTTTCAGCCGTGTTTAGATCCCATCCCATGACGGGGAGGTGGGGGGGGGATTTCCCCCCACTATAGTCACCATGGGGGGTCCAGGTGGGGACGATGACTAATTTTGGATCCCCTCCCATGGTGGGGGTTCATGGGCAGTGCCCCTGTAGTGAAAATTTTGGAAAAAATGCCAAGTAAAATGTTGTAATTTCATAGTCATGACTTGGTCAATAATGGGTGATTTACGTGCCCATAGTATTGGATAACCCATGGTATTTTCACATTGTAATCCCTCTTTAAAAGGAAGGCATTCTAATACAGCTTTATATTTTATTATTGTAAATATCTATGTGATTGTGTAAGAGAGACCGTGAGAGAGTGAAGAGGAAGTTGCAGCTGATGTGCTACAGGTTGTATCCCTTCATTTGCTGGATAGATTAATAAAAGGACTGGAAATTTCTTCGTGGATGTATCCCATATTGGGTGAACCATGTATATTGGTTTCTATCTTGTATTTTTATCTTATGTGTTTTATTTCTACATTTTTCTTTATTTAATTGCTCTGCAATCTGTTTATTCTAACATGTTTATATTGATGGTTTTCGCAACTAGGGTTTTACTCATTAGCAAGCAATGCAATTTCTGCATTATATGCTTAGATATTGAAAGTTGTGCCAAGAAAGGGTGTGGGAACCTTTTCCATCTCTCCCTTGACCAAACACACCTTAAGGAGTGAAAGTAGCTCAATTCTATTGCTTGATTTGGTTTTTGTGCCCTCGGTCGAAATTTTCCAAGTTTCCCTGAATGACGTTGGGAAGCAAGTTGAAACTTGCCATAAATGGATAAACGAGGATTAGATTGAAAAATCATTACTTTTGATGGAATCGGGACATCGATTTATTTCTAGGGACACCCCTCTCTAGTCACTTCATGGACTAATCGTTGTCTATATTGACAGTTTTCACAAATAGGGTTTTGCTCATTAGCAAGTAATGCAATTTATGCATTATATGATTAGATCTTGAAAGTTGTGCCAAGCAAAGGTGTGGGAACCCTAACCATCTCACCCTTGACCAAACAAATCTACAGGAGTGAATGGAAATCAATTATGTTGCTTGGTTTGTTTTTTATGCCACTACAACAAATTTGACATTTAGGGGTGGTTGTCTTCCGCCTCCAAAAGGCACTATTGGGGGCGGTTTTGGCTTTGAAGGTGGTATTTCCAAAACCGCCCTTAATAGCACCGATGCTAAAAGTTTTGACTTTTAGGGGCAGTTCTGGAAGAGATCAAAACCGCCCCTAAAAGTGACTTTTGGAGGCGGTTTTAAACCGCCCCCAAAAGTGGCTTTTGAGGGCGGTTCTAACCCCCCCCCAAAAGTTACTTTTGGACTTTTGGGGGTGGTTCGAAACCCCCCCAAAATTCATTTTTTGACTTTAAGGGGCGGTTGTCTTCTGCCTCCAAAAGTCACTATTTGGGGGCAGTTTTGGCTTTGGCGGTGGTCTTTAAAAAACCGCCCCTAATAACACCGACGCTAAAAGTTTTGGCTTTTAGGGGCGGTTTTGGAAGAGATCAAAACCGCCACTGAAGTGACTTTTGGCGGCGGTTATAAACCTCCCCCAAAAGTTTCTTTTAAGGGAGGATATAAACCCCCCTCATAGGTACCGATGGAGGTGGTTCAAAACCCCCGCCAAAACTCTTTACAAACATGTGGGGGTTGTTTTAAACCCCCCTCGTAGGTACCTAGGGAGGCGGTTCAAAACCCCCACCAAAACTCTTTACAAACCTGTGGGGGTGGTTTTAAACCCCCCTCGTAGGTACCTACGGAGGCGGTTCAAAACCCCCCTCATAGGTACCTACGGAGGCGATTCAAACCCCCCCCCAAAACACTTTACAAACCAGTGGGGGCGGTTTTAAACCCCCCTTGTAGGTATCTACGGAGGCGGTACAACCCCCCCTAAAAATATTTGCAAACCTTTGGGGGTGGTTTTAAACCCCCCTCGTAGGTACCTACGGAGGCCGTTCAACCCCCCCCCCCCGAAAACTCTTTACAAACGTTTGGGGGCAGTTATATACCCCCCTCGTAGGTACCTACAGAGGCGGTTGGAAACATCCCCCCCCTAAAACTCTTTACAAACCTTTGGGGGCGGTTATGAACCCCCCTCATAGTGACATATGATTAAGGCACGGAGGAATCAAACCTTCAATCTCCTGTTTGTAAAGCAGGCGCTCTACCATTGAGCTAGAACCCTTTAAGAATTGGGGAAAGGGGCAATATTAAGACCAAGATTGCATCATTTGTAATTCTAAGAAAACACTAATAATCCCAACATTGTTTCTGTCTCAAGAGACCTAAGAAAGTAGTCTGAATGGCTCTGACCTTATAAGTTGGTTGAACTTGAAAGGTTTCATATGCAGGATTGATTCAATAAAAGAAATAGTAATACAGAAATGTTTTGTAGGACAAAATTGGCATTCAAGTTCAAACACATACTCATGAAGTGAACATCTAACTAGAATTTCAAGTATTCATGGATAAGAACGAGCATCGTTTCTAATGGTTGCTTGATGGATCTGTTAGCACCTAGATTGTGCTAAGGGTTCTGGAGGACTCGTGAAGGGAAGGTAGGCCCGAAGTTCAAGAAAAAGATTGATCGCTCAGGAACTCTCAGCAGGACGAATCGGGCTGAAAGCAGCGATGTGGGAAAAATCTAAGGTTTGAAGTAATCAGCCGAAGGCCAAATGCAAAGGAACGCGCCAACAACCTGTGAAAAAATGTATGGACGGTTATATCTAGTGTCAGGAAATCTGCGGTCGGGAGCCTTCTTCGCGAAGTAAGTTGGTGACTCTTTAAGTGGAGGTGGGGTACTAGCCGACGGGAAGGTCTAAAAGCAATAAACGTTGTAGGGCGCAGATCAATGGCTCACAACATGTTCGCAGATATTACGTGTGCAGAAACGGTCGCAATTCATATTTGCGAACTTTTCTTAAAGTACTGCATCCTCCGACGGCCTAGATGTGGCATGGCAAAGATCTACGGTCCGGGTGAACTTCGCAAATATTACTTGTGCGGTAACTAGGCGAGACAAAGATTTGCGAACAATTAATGGGACACACAATTGGACGGCTAGGATCTGAGCAGGAACCAGATCGACAACATGCAGGGTTTCTGAAAATTCAAAAGCGCTGGCAAGCTGTCAGGTGGCCGAATTGGAAACCAAGAAGAAAGGTGGTAGGAAAGGTCAAAGGATCTAACAACAGAGGATCAATCTGGCCAATGGACGGCCATCGTGGCTCCTCCATCTTCATAGCTGGAGGGACGATATGGTAGGATAATATTATAAAATACCAGCCTGCACAGGGATTCTCATCTTGTCTGTCATGTGCACGTTGAAAGGCGAGGAAGATCGATTTGTGGTCAACCAACCTAGGTGTCAAACAGCTAGGTAGGCCACTCTTTTCCTTTGTGAACTTTTGTAAATGGTGGGCTCCGTAGGACCTCCGGGTTGCGAATCTTGTAAGATAAACGACCGGATAGAGGACAAATACAGTGACATTTTTGACACCATGTTCCTTAATAGTACCCTGGAAGCCACCGAAGAAAAAATAGAAACCACAAGAGCCCAGGGCAGAGATATCCACAAGGTCTACCAATCTTCCTTTCACCTTTTTACCACCAGTCAGACCCCAAATTGTTCTGAGTTCATAGAATGGTGCTCCAGCTATTATTCCCCTGGCCGCAGGGCGGTCATGGATGCTGCAAAATCAAAGATTCTATGTTACATACATGCCCCAACCGTCCGGAAAGCCCTAGCCATGCCTGAAGATTTCTGCTGAAAGTCCCAGAGTTATCAATTAGAATCCCTAATTCAACATTTCCGAAGAGACCCAGACAACCTCAAGGAGAGTTTCTACCATGCCTCCCTATTCCCAGGTGTTTCTGTCCCAATAGACTCTTTCCCTGGCGAAGCCAACTTGTTCACAAAAGAATCTAGATATGTAATCTCAATGCTATCCCATTTTTTAGGGCTGGACACCAACCATGATATAACCAAAACCTTAATTAACCTTCTGTTTGTTATCAGTACCTGTCCCCTTGAGCCATCTGACCCTAATTTACCCCCTTGTGCGCCTGTCTAAAGTTTGACGAAGCCTTACCAGAAAGTATCCATTCCCAACTTGTGGAGTTTCCTAAGACTAGGTCTTTCAGGTTCCAATCCTATTTGGTAAAGATGTTCCTGGCAGCCAATGATGAAAACCTACAGGTCCCAGAGCTGCATATTACCAAAGAGATGTATTTTGACTACAAGATGTTCATGAATGGCCTCATGTCTGAGGTTTACTTCTTGTTTTTCCAGAAAAGATTACCTAGAGTAATATTGGAGATGAAAGACCTGTTGCAACCCCCAATGGAAAAATGGGTAGGGGATTGGTTTTTATTGAAGCAGGGCACTGCAATCAGAGTATATGGGTTTTCCCATGCCCCATATGAGCTGCGTGCATTCCTCTCCCCCAGGATATTCACCATGGAGTTTGTAAGACAGAAGCTAACAGTTGAATGTGAACACTTCCTAGATGATAAGAAGGCATCATACATAAATTTTCCCTGGATAGTAGGATCCATCATGGTTAAAAGCAAAGCATCTCTCTCAAGCCTTTAGCAAATAATGAAAGACATGGGATTCCCCTCCAAGGCAGCAGTGAATTATGACCCCCATCACATGCTTTCAGAAAGAAGGAAAACAACAAATAGAAAGGGGTATGAACATTTTGAGCTGGATGGCATGGATGAGAGGGAAAACTGGCTGGAGTATATTGAGCAGGGACAGATGGGCATTGACCCCCTAGAGACTTCCCAAACTTTGGCATACATTTTTGAGGAAGGCTCATCTTCAACACCCAGATCATCTAGTAAAGATACAACAATGCAAATGGTTTTGCCCCTAATCGCCATCCCAGAAAAGTCCAATCAGCAGAAAATCAACAGTCCAATGGATGTGGACAGCGACCCTGAAAGGGCCTCAAAGAGGCAGAAAATAGAAGAAGATGATAAACAGGTGGAAAAGATTCAAGAAGAGAAGCCAAAGAAGAAGCAGGTCAAGTTTCGAATGCCCCATTTTGAAGTCAAAGAACATGTTTTTGGCAAACCACCCAAGGGACTTGCAGCACTGAGCACGAGCAGAGCAGAGCTGCTAGAGGGGTATGAGGAAAATCCAGACAACATTGCAACAGAGACAAAATTATATGAAGAAGTAAGGAAAATATCTAAGAAGAGCGTAGCCTTGGTGGCCAGCAGAAATTTGGCACAGAAGACTCTAAACCTGGATTTGGCCACTAAAAACAAAGCTACTGAGTTAAAGGTCAATCTGGAAGATATCCCAGATATTGACATAATTAACCTGCACAAGGAAATAGGTGAGGTTATATATAACAAACTACTGAAGGGTGCCTTAGAATTGCCTAAAGTACAATCAAACAAATCCAAGGTTCAAAATCAATTGAGGATAGAGAAGGCAGAAAGAAAATCTCTAAAGGGATAGGTGAACAAGCTCCAAGCTCAATTATTAGCCTCTGTGACTGAAGAAGCCAAGAGAAAAAAAATACAAGGGCTGTTGGATGGGAAATATCAGGAGATCCTGTCCTTAAAAAGGAAGTTAAAGATGCATGTTTCCCAGTTGGTAAATGCCCCTGAGATGGAAGAAATACAGGAAGAGAAAGAAAAATTAAAGGAAGAATTGATTGACTATAAGGCCCAGCTGGTGGAGCTCAGAGAAAAAGAGAAGCAACTGCAGCTTAACATAGCCCTTGTAGCAGCTAGTGAGAAAGTATGGAAATCCTAGTTTGAAGAGCTGGAGATGAAAGTAAAGGAAAAAGAAAAAGAGCAAGAAATGGAGGTCACACCCTCAATTGAGTCTGGAGACTTCTCCATAGTGGGGCAGATAGCCAATGCCAGCCTAGAAGATGCTGAAATGGTCAGATTGAGAAAACAAGTAGCCAACCTGAAGACTCTAAAGGACAATGCAGAGAAGGAAAAGAAGGCTTGGGAATCCAAGTACAAGGGAATGCAGGTGGATCTTGACAGGTTAAAGGAGCAAGTGATAGGACAGAAGGTACTGCAGGAGACTAAGAAAATCATCTGAGATGATGTCATCCAGCAAGAAGATGACCTAAGGCCCTATTTGAACTTCATAGTGGATAAGGAAACTGTGGTAACTTTGGCTAAACAGGCTGTAGCAGTGGCCAATGAAAATCTTAATAAGAATCCCTTGGATTATGCAGAAAATGCAGTGGAGTTTCTGAGTGGTTTGTTAGAGGAGTAGGCTAATACAACAGGCATAAAGGACAGGGTAGCCACAATTATATGGGCCAAGAGAATAATTAACAAGCATCAGCAGGTGAAGATCACCCAGTCTGGGATAGACATTCTCTCAAATCAACTGAGGTTGTTCAAGGAGGCAGTCGACCCCTTATTCAAGAAAGGCCTACCTATGTTCTGGGAGGAGAATGGAACCATGTTATCAAATGAGGAATACAAGGTTAAAATATGGGATTGTAGGTTAAACTAGAAGGATTTTGCAAGGATGGATCAACCTATGACGGGTCAAATAGTAGCTGAAAAATTGACAAGGAATTTCAAGTTCACCTCAATGTTCGGGGGAGCCAGGACACTGCACGCTGGTTATTCTTACAGAGAACACATAGATCTGAGAGTGTTAATTGAGGAGCTCGCCACCCTGGACCTACCCTCAACTGACCAATGGAAGTCCATCGAGAAGTATGGAAAGGTGAGAATCAGGATAGGTGCATGAGGAGTTCGAGGTTATTGCAAATTTTTCTACTAGTGGGAGCATTCGGTTAGTAGGAGTGGCCAGCTGGAAGAGCATCTCCAAGATCATTTTTTGTCTTTTTTTTAAGTATAGGTGGTCATATAGTAAAAATGACCTGTAAATGTAAAAGGCTGTTGAGCCGATTTTTCCACCTCTCTCTCATGTCTGTAATGGTGAATATACCTCGATTAGGTGTCAATAGGTTATAATTGTTTTCTGTTCAAGAGAAGGCCGAGCCTGGGGCTCGAATAAATCTATAAATTAAATGTAATCAATGGCAAAGGGGTTGAAAATTTTGGAGCATGAGTGTATCTCTGTGTTTGAACAATTTTGAAGCTATTTTAAATAAAGTTGGCAGGCCTTGCAGACGTTTCTGTTCAGAGATTCATGTGTTATTTGATCTACAGTCTGTTCTTTCTTTCTCCCATGTGAAATGTGTTTCTTTCATTGTCAATTCATTTTGTCATGCTATTTCAGCAGCAACCTTTAACGAATGAAAAGGTTTTAATTGCATTGTCATCTAACACAAGCAAACAAATTTCATCTGAAAATGTAACAACCGAGAGCAACAAATTATGGATGCAATAGAGGTTACATTTCAATGCATGCTAACAACGAAGACATGCTACTACCTGAAAATGTTTAATAGATAAGAGAGAGCTAAAGTCTCAGCCCAAATATTTATGAAGCAAATAATTGTTATCTCATTCTATCATTCCTGAATACCCCAACTTTCATTATTGCTGGACAAAAATGTTACTTGAAGCTTGTTGTAGAAATATATAAGAAACAAACGACAAAACAGAACTACACTATCCATATCCTTATTTTAAGAAAACAAAAGTAGGACCGTACATTTTAGATACAACACTAGAGTATCTCCTTTACTACCTAAAGATAAGAAAAATGATCAATGCCCTCAAAATTGTTTAGGACAGCCCAGTTCTCAAACATTGATGAAGAAAAACTTTATTTATGATCATAGCCTAGTCACATCAGTTCTAGAGCATAAAATTAACATTTTTTTGATAGAATTCTACCAATGTTTATTTCTCTAATTTTAGTGGCAATACAATAAGTTAAAGAACATGACAGACTATGAAAGGCATTAGATAAGGTATTTTTTTGATAAATTCAATTATACATTCTCATGAATTCCAACAACTAAAAGATATCTTGGTAACATATGCAGTGAACAAATAGATCAGATACATTTCAATGGCTATATTTCACGCCAGATGCAATAGTATAGGTAAAGAAAAAACCTGTATTCGTAGTTTGGTAATATTCCATTGAGAAGTAGCACAACAATTTACATATTAAACTCAGGAACAATGAAGAGACAAATCACACTGGTCAATATACTCAAATAGATTCAAAGACGTTTTTTTGTTAGAATATAGATAAACTAAATTTCAATTAAAATGGAGTCTTAGCTTGATGGTAAAGAAAGGGTGTTTCATACTCTACTATGGCGGGCTGTTTCACTTGCACAAGCACAAGCAAGGCTACTTGTGGATGGAATTACGTGCAAGCCCTGTGCGTAATTGGAGAAGTAGATTCTTGTAAATAATCTGTACTCCACTGTAATATGGAAAGAGTACTTTTGTTGCCTGGTTAGTTGAAAGCTATCAAAAAGGTGAAAAAAAAATTGAAACTAAATTGCAAAGTTAGTCTTAAGCCCTCTTCCTGAAAACAAATAGTAAAATATTGATAAGCTACGATTCACGAATACTAAGCCTAGCCTCTTCCTTAAAACAATGACCTGTTGGGGGTTCCACGTGCTTACCCAGACAATCTACGGATGGAATGACTCCATTCATCGGACGATTCATCCAACGGCCGATAACCCAAAAAAATAAAAATTTGCAGAAACGACAATAAGATATTGTCACGTCCCCTCCCATCATACCAGCTAGATGGAGGGGATCGTGAGGCTAAAACTGGGCATCTAGCCCCATAAACTTTTTAACCAAGCATTCACATAATTTAAAAGAGATATGGGATGTAAAATTATAAGCAAAACACAGCGGAAATAATCAATTACACACCCATTATACAGTTAGTATATTCATGTCGTTCATCAATCTAAACGATATCAAATTAGCAAATGAGAATACTTATCTTAAACCAAGTAATCCCTGAGCAACCAGCTACGCTTCTGCAACGTTCCACCCAACCGTAGGCCAGTGAGCTGCTTAATCTCTCAGCACCATTGCCACCCCCGAGCTGGGCATGATCTCCACAAGGAACTAGGGAACCACAGGGTCTCACATAACCATAGATACACCAGAGTCATCCATACCAACCAGCAGTCGGGTTTCTGGGGCTGCTGGGAGATGGATGCATTTAACAACAAAAACTGTAAGTGTTGGGCATGAGAGAAACGTTTCAACAGTGGGAGGCACGAGATGGGGTTTCTTGAGCTTCAGAAAAACGTGGGTAGGCTCAAACGAATTGTCAAACTGGGAAAATTCGATTGGGAGAGCAACCCATTTCAGAAAAATGCCCCAAGGGCAAAAACGACCCCTCCCTCAACCCAAAATCGCGTCCCTCCTTTCCCAGCTACTTCATAATACCAAAAACGAGTTCCTGGACATGGAAAAACGCAGGGTTATGGTGAAAAACGTGAGGATAAACTCCAACAAGTTCAGACTGCGTGAGAGAGAGAATGCCATGGGTGAAGAATGGCTTTTGGGCCAATTTCGTGGGGGTTTTCTTGCCCAACAAGCAAAAACACGTTTTTCCAAGTTGATGGCTTGCCCATGCACGAAAATTGACAGCCATACCTCTCCCATCCCAAGGCATTTATTGTCTCAACCAATTCTTGGAAGAATCAAATGATTGGGTGCATGAGACCAAATGGGTAGTGGAGAGTTCATGGGTTTCCTCAATGAAATGGATTAACACCATGGCTCAAGGGTTTGGTTATTTTTCCCTCCCTATTCCTTGTAAAGATCATGCCCCCATCTCTTTGTTGCATTGTGTAGCTGGTTGTGGGTATCTTTCATTAAATTCGTATTTACATGATGTCTTATTTACATCGTGCCCTTCTAGCACAAGAACCATAGGCATCTATCTCTTAATTTTCGGTACATAAAACGATAAATCAATGGCGGGGCCTTGGCCTTGAGCTCCTCACCATGATTAAGTTACAATGATTACATCATTTACGATTTAGTGCAAAGGGGGTCAAAATGGGGACGTGACATACCCCTCCCCTTGGAATAACACCGTCCTCGGTGTTCCAACACTTTGGAAAATAAATACCCACTTTACATATGTCCAAAATTCACAAAAAATTTGTAGATCTGCCCTGCATTCTGTTCTTTACATTGAACTTCCAGGACCAAGTCCTTTGATCTTCACGAGCTGCTCCTGCTGATTCGGATTTTCTAGCTCATCCATAAGTCTGAAAACTTTATGGCTGCTACCCTCTTGAGGTTCTCTTGTTGGGCAATTGCGGATGTAATGATCCCCCTCACAATTCCAACACTTCACGGGTTGCTTCATCTTTATCTGCTCAATTTCCTTTGAGTCTTCCCACCTGGAGCGTTTCTTAATCGGACGATTGGATGAATGCTTCTTCACTGATCCACTTTTCTTTCCCTTGCTGATTGCTTTCATAATGCTTTTTACCTCTTTCTGCAGACGGATAGAGTCCTGCAAGACCTTGTGGTTCATCTTGTTCTGCTGCTTTTGCATCTTGAGCATCTCTCCAAGATTTTCTTGGGTCTTGGCAATTGTTTGAAGAAGACTTCCAGCCAATCCTAATAGCCCTTGGTCTGCTGCCATGGTCAATGGAAACAACTGACCACACTTTGCTCACTAGCACACCTGACTGTACCGACTGCAACCAATTGATTCAATTTCACCTGTGAAATTCATCATTACAATTCTCGTTAGGTCAAGCATAACCCAAAACATTAAAAATCAGTCAATGGTTTTTCCCTAGTTGACATGGATAGTCCATGCTTTACTCATGAGACTCCCACGCTTTTTATGCTTGCCCAACATACACATGAATTCCTTCATGTTTATCCATTCACAGGAAATTCATTACTTAGCATTCACAATTCACTTTAATCAAATAAACACACTTTTACTTTCAGTCATGCATGCATTCAACATTTTTCTAATTCTATAATTGCATCAATAAAAGGGAAAGAGAGAGAGCAGTAAGATTCTCTCCTCTTAGTCTTGTTCCATTCTGGAACCCACACCACCACTGTGGTTTTCCTGCTCCTGTCCTCTTTCACTTCAACGTGAATGCTTGATCTTCTCTTCTTGGCTATGACACGTAGTGTATATGGTTTATTCTAGACCTCCCAACCATGGAGTTCCTCCACTTGGTTGGTCTAACTCTTGGCCGCTAGGACTCACACAGCTCCACTAGCCCCATCTTTCATTACTGCTCATGCTGAGCTCTTTAGGGTGGTTACATGTCCACATGCATCCTTAAGATGCTTCAAGGTTCTTGCTTCCAACAATACTTGCGTTGGATGTCTTCGCTTTATTCCATAGGACCCTTCTTTGCTCTACAGGCCTTGGATCTCCTATGGGTACAATAACGAATGTTGGGATAGCACGCAGGCTACTTCTCAACATCAATTAATCAATGCTCAACCAGCCAGTTTCTGGATTTACCAAGCAACTTTCAGTTCTTTCAGGGTCCCTGCTTCTTGCATTGACCAAGGTTTTCAACAGAGAAACAATAATGCATCAGCTCACTGTTGCAATATTTATGCTTGAAACCTTCAGTTTTTTTCAAATAAGAAATGAATGAAATTGAATACTTATCTGTATTGTGCATTTCCTCGCTACTCCACAGGTTTCCTTCTCTTCTTTACAAGCCTTGGATCACCTGTGGGGTGGATGCTTGGCCAGCACACATGCTGCTCCACAACATCATCCGAATAGGCAATGCCAAGCCAGTACGCCAACTGGGTTTATCAGGAATCCCAAAGATTAGTATGCTAAGCCAGTACGCCGATTGGGTTTATCAAGCATTTCAAAAATTAGTATGCTAAGCCAATACGCCGACTGGGTTTATCAAGCATTTCAAAAATCAGTATACTAAGCCAGTACACCGACTGGGTTTATCAAGCATTTCAAAAATCAGTATGCTAAGCCAGTACGCCGACTGGGTTTATCAAGCATTTCAAAAATCAGTATGCTAAGCCAATACACCGACTGGGTTTATCAAGGATTTCAAAAATCAGTATGCTAAGCCAGTACGCCGACTGGGTTTATCAAGCATTTCAAAAATCAGTATGCTAAGCCAGTACGCCGACTGGGTTTATCAAGAATTTCAAAAATCAGTATGCTAAGCCAGTACGCCGACTGGGTTTATCAAGCATACAGTAATCATTTCCAAGCCAGTTCTCCGACTGGGTTTGTCAGGAAATAACACCCTTCACCAATAGCTCCACAACATGCAAATCACCAATGCCAAGCCAGTACACCGACTGGGTTTGTCAGGCATTAATTTAACAACATGCCAAGCCAGTACACCGACTGGGTTTGTCAGGCATTAATTTAACAACCATGCCAAGCCAGTACACCGACTGGGTTTATCAGGCATCCAGCAAGCTTTTGCCGCAACACCCCAAATAACCAATGCCAAGCTAGTACACCGACTGGGTTTATCAGGCATACATAATATGATTATGTGGCTCCTTCTCTTATGCAAACCAGTGGTTCCCTCCAGGAACTCCATAGGTGACTCACCCGACTGCAGGCTAGCATGGCCCCACAATACCCACTCACACTACACAAGGATGATACCCCCTTTCTGCAACATGGCTCCTCGGCCTATCCATCCCTTCTAGTGTCCTTTCTGATGTGCGCCATGTAGGCCCTAATTATACTCAAGCAGTTTGCAATGATATAAATAAGATAGAGCATGCTCTGCATATTAACCCTAATAATTTAGACATGCATGTTCTTGTCTAGGGTCACAGAATACTCCTTCATTTTGCAGATGTGTCTCACATGCCTCCTGGGCATAGCTTTACCATCTCACTTTCATGGTTTACCGACATGTGATTTGGCTGAGATAATGGCGTTTCACCCGAAACCCATTTCCCAAGCATGGGATCCTTCCCATCTAGTGTGGCTTCTGCAGGCCATCACACATGGTCTTCCTGCAATGTGTCATCCTAACACACTTTATCAAATAGCCAAACAGTCAGCAACATTTATCAATAAGCTTTAAATATGATTGTTTCATAACCAATCAATGTCATTAATAATTAAATTCAACATGAATTTTACAATTCTGTCTTCTACAGAAATTGATTGCTTATCCATGAGGCTATCCTCATATTGTTTGGCTCCTGTAAGTGACACCACTCTACCCACTATGGTCTTATGCCTGCTGTCCTTCATGAGCATCCACTTACAGCATGTCCTCCTGACACATTTTCATATAAGCCAAACAGTCATTAGCAATTATTAGAAAAATTTCAAATCCGAAACATTTACAAATTTGATATTTACAACTGTTCTTACTAACAGAACTTAGAGCTCTCAACCATGAGATTCCTTCTCATAAGCTCTAGATCAAATTTCACAGTCATATCATTCATACAATGCATCACAAGATTTATAAACTCTCTCAATGCACATCTACTCAATGCTACCTTGCATTGTTTCATGAGTACTATGCATTTAGGCATATTATGATCGAAACATGACTATCTCATATAACTTGTATTACCATAATCAGGACCACCAGTCCTCACTTGCTTTGGTTATCAAGCACATAACCAACATACACATGGCATGATATAAATTCATATGCAAACTAAATCAATATAGCTCAAACGTAGTTGAAGGAGTCTTACCAAATCCTCTTTCAACATTCATGCAATTAGGCTCCAATAATCATCACCTGCATAGTTACCATTAACATTGCCTGATGTTACCTGATCGGTTGGCCTCTTACCAAGGCTGTTCAGTCCTTTTTCCAACTTTATGATCATAGATTTGTTGCACCATCCTTTCTGCATAAGGTTGTTGGCTTCATGCAACAACATCCTCAGCGCATTTAGCCATGCTCTTTGTTATCTTTGGTCCTACAACCAATGCCAACATCAATAGTGATTATCAACCACAGCATTCTCCATTAGTGGTTCATTGCAGATGCAGACTTCATTATTTTACCAATATGCAATATCCCATTCATGCACAAGCATTTCCATATGCACTATGCAATGTTTGTTAAGATGCCATCTAGTGCATATACATTTATGTAATCCCTTACATTCTTAACATTTTTATGCCATATGACAAGTTCATAATTATAAGCATGATAACAAACAGGTGTTTAAAGAATTCTCCCTTTTCGATCCCTCATTGTAACATGGAATTCCTCTTCCATATCATGCAATTGTAGAAATTGCCCATATTGACAACAAAATTTGTTTGTCAAAACAGCTGCTGGCACTCTTCTGCACTAAATATCTATGATATATGTAGACCTCATTCAAACTCTGGTCATGCATCATTATTCCCTGCATGGACAAGCTTTCCAATGCCTGTCTTCATGCTCCATTCCGACATCAGGCGCAGAAACTACGTCTCTTCAAAAATGGCAACTTTCACTCCAATTCTACACATTTTACATAGTTGCATTTTGGTCCAGAATGCCAACTTTAGCCACCAGTGGAAGAAAATCCATGAGGAATCACAAAAACTTATCTATCAGGCGAAGTTAGTCCATATAACAAGGAACACTCAGGAATTCACGGATTTCAATTCCGATGCACCATTCATATTCTATGAATTTTTGGGTTTCACTACTTCTCACTTTTCACATTTTTCCAAAATTCCAAAATTTGGGCCAAAAATGGCTATCTCCCAAACGGTGCATTTTTGGAAAATCTTTGCCTAACGGAAACTGCCCGTCTTAATGAGAATATGAAATGTCTAGTTCAGTAAAATTTCTGATTCCCACATCTAGGGTCACTTTTACTGTCCACCAGCTTTTCAAAATCCCGAAAAAGTGGCCCGGAACAGTGCTTTTTGGCCTTCTTGCTCACCCCGACTCCACATCCCTTGGATTTTGGCTCCAAGATTTTGAACTTAACATCGTGCCTGCTTCATGACTGCCTCTTATCAATTTCAGCTCAAACCGACCTTCTGTCAAGCCTCGGGACTCCGTCCTTCAAAAGTCACTATTATCCATTTTCTGTCAAATCGGAGTGTAATGGGTTCGGGGTCTTCACTGGTTCTTTCATGGCCCTCGTCAATGGCCTCCGATCCCCACAGGAATCATTCCATTCTGAGTTTGGATCGGTTCGGCGACGGCTTCCGCAATTGCGGAGCAGTTCGCCGAACGCTTCCGCAATTGCGGAGCAGTTCGCCGAACGCTTTCGCAATGGCGGGGCGATTCACCGAACGCTCTCGCAACTGCGGAGCCATTCGGCGAATGCTCCCGCAACTGTGGAGCCATTCGACGAATGCTCCTGCAATTGCGGAGCATTTCGCTAAAGCCTTCCGCAATTTCAGAATGATTCAGCGAAGTCTTCCGCAACTTCGGAACGACTTGCCGAAGTCTTCCGCAACTTCGGAACGACTCGCCGAAGTCTTCCGCAACTTCGGAACGATTCGGCGAAGTCTTCCGCAACTTCGGAATGACTCGCCGAAGTCTTCCGCAACTTCGGAACGACTCGGCGAAATCTTCCGCAACTTCGGAACGACTCGCCGAAGTCTTCCGCAACTTCGGAACGACTCGGCGAAATCTTTCCGCAGTTTCGGGACGACTTCCCGAATTCTTTCCGAAACAAACTTTAAACAAAAAATTTCGAAAACACTTAGAAAAATTTTCTTCTTTTTCGGAGCATTTCGCCGAATTTTTCCGCGTTGTGGGACAACTCGCGGAATCCTTCCGCAAATTTCGGAAGAGAATTCCTTCCGCAAATTTCGGAAGGGAATTCCTTCCGCAAATTTCGGGGTGACTTCCCGAACTCTTCCCGGTTGCGGAAAAACTTGCGGAATGCTTCCGCAGTTTTGGAGCAATTCGCCGAATGCTTCCGCAGTTTCGGAAGACATTCGGGAATTCCTTCCGAAACAGTCTTAAACAAATTTTCAAAAACTTACTTAGGAAAAATTTGAATTCACAGTATACCAGGAAAGAAATTGCACTTCTTCATGTTTAAGCATGAAACAGCAAAACAACAAAATAGCATAAGATGGAAGAGGTTGCCCCTCCTTCTTCTATTTCACGGAGGCAAACAGACAATTACAAAACGCATGTACACACAATGATTTATCTCTGTGAAGGGCCCAACAGCCGTAGTGTTGAACCTAGAGCCCTGATACCATTCTGTCACGTCCCCTCCCATCATACCAGCTAGATGGAGGGGATCGTGAGGCTAAAACCGGGCATCTAGCCCCATAAACTTTTTAACCAAGCATTCACATAATTTAAAAGAGATATGGGATGTAAAATTATAAGCAAAACACAGCGGAAATAATCAATTACACACCCATTATATAGTCAGTATATTCATGCCGTTCATCAATCTAAACGATATCAAATTAGCAAATGAGAATACTTATCTTAAACCAAGTAATCCCTGAGCAACCAGCTACGCTTCTGCAACGTTCCACCCAACCGTAGGCCAGTGAGCTCCTTAATCTCTCAGCACCACTGCCACCCCCGAGCTGGGCATGATCTCCACAAGGAACTAGGGAACCACAGGGTCTCACATAACCATAGATACACCAGAGTCAGCCATACCAACCAGCAGTCGGGTTTCTGGGGCTGCTGGGAGATGGATGCATTTAACAGCAAAAACTGTAAGTGCTGGGCATGAGAGAAACGTTTCAATAGTGGGAGGCACGAGATGGGGTTTCTTGAGCTTCAGAAAAACGTGGGTAGGCTCAAACGAATTGGAAAACTGGGAAAATTCGATTGGGAGAGCAACCCATTTCAGAAAAACGCCCCAAGGGAAAAAACGACCCCTCCCTCAACCCAAAATCGCGTCCCTCCTTTCCCAGCTACTTCATAATACCAAAAATGAGTTCCTGGACATGGAAAAACGCAGGGCTATGGTGAAAAACGTGAGGATAAACTCCAACAAGTTTAGACTGCGTGAGAGAGAGAATGCCATGGGTGAATAATGGCTTTTGGGCCAATTTCGTGGGGGTTTTCTTGCCCAACAAGCAAAAACACGTTTTTCCAAGTTGATGGCTTACCCATGCACGAAAATTGACAGCCATACCTCTCCCATCCCAAGGCATTTATTGTCTCAACCAATTCTTGGAAGAATTAAATGATTGGGTGCATGAGACCAAATGGGTAGTGGAGAGTTCATGGGTTTCCTCAATGAAATGGCTTAACACCATGGCTCAAGGGTTTGGTTATTTTTCCCTCCCTATTCCTTGTAAAGATCATTCCCCCATCTCTTTGTTGCATTGCGTAGCTGGTTGTGGGTATCTTTCATTAAATTCGTATTTACATGATGTCTTATTTACATCGTGCCCTTCTAGCACAAGAACCATAGGCATCTATCTCTTAATTTTCGGTACATAAAACGATAAATCAATGGCAGGGCCTTGGCCTTGAGCTCCTCACCATGATTAAGTTACAATAATTACATCATTTACGATTTAGTGCAAAGGGGGTCAAAATGGGGACGTGACAGATATCTAATTGACAAATTCGTTATGGTGATAACTTACAAATATGCATTAGAGAACGATACAAATTGTCATTATATTTCTTTCCATTGCGAAGACCTGCATATATCATGACAAAATGGTATTTTCATATAAGCGATTGATAGATATGTAAAAAAAGGCATAACATATATGAAATTCTAAAAAAACGAAATGAAAATACCTGAATGAGCTTCTTTTGGTTTCAAGAATATCTTATTCTCTACTAAACAGGGCCAACCACGTGAAGGTTGAAGCTCATATGGCCCCTCCCCCCCCCTCACATAACTCTCATTTCCCCACACCCAATCTATCTACTATAAAAATATATGCATGAAAGGTAAATCCAAGTAATAATATGCATAAATAGTAGCAAAACAAAAAATATATGCATGAAAAGTAAATCCAAGTAATAATCTAAGATATAAGTTTTCACAGATACAACTTAAATGAGAACTGATAAATAAATCATGCATGCTACTTACTGAACAACATCCAACCATGTGCCTTCATAATCTTGTCGAACATAATCCATGCCACCATCACCTACAGCTTCATCCTCTTTGCATTTCATCCCTTCAAAATCTGCAACACTTGATAAATCTGCATACTCCAAATCATATCTATTACAATTTCTTGATCCCTTCAGAGGGCATGTCAAAACTACACACCAGTCATTCTCTACAGGATCTTGTACATTAAACACTTGTTTCACTTGTGATGCTAGAACAAATGGATCATCTTGCAGTCTATCCTTACTCAAGCATCTCTTCAGATTCACCATGGTGAAACCAATTTCATCAAATTTCATTCCATTCTTCTTGTGTACATCTATCCATTCACATTTGAACAATGGATACTGCACCAAATAGTAGTGCAATAACATTATTTCTTGAATCACTCCATAATATGTTGTCGTTTGATGTATAGGGTTTTTATCCTTTGCACTTGATCTCATTAATGTTTGTGCATCTATGCACACACCACTATTTTGGGTGGCCCTGACATTTTCTAATCTTTTAACATGAAATATACACCCATTGATTAGGTAGCCATCATACTTAGTTGCATATTTCCTTGGGCCACGTGCCAACCATTTAAGGGTATCAAAAATATTTTCTTCTCCTTCCGCCTTAAAATTTTGAAATGTCGTTAGAAAACCATGCAATTTCAAAATATATTAAAAGAATCTCACCTTCATACATCATAATAGTCTTGATCAATGAAGTTCAATTAAATCTAATATGAAGAACATATCATTACCTGTTTTCTTAACCAATCACTAAATTGTTGGTTATGGAGCTTTTGTAGTAAGGCTTCATCTTTTTGGGCTTGGATGTTACTATTGGCAATTTCTGTCAAGTGCATCCTATTTTCAAGTAATGTCAATAAACAATTTATGAAAAAATTGAGATATATTATAATAAAAAATGATTTCATAAGTATGTGCTTATTACTTACTCTATCCAAGGTTGAATTTCATCTATGTTGTGCAAGACCCATCTGTGGGCTTGTAACAAACTAGTTTTATCTAATTCAATAGAAGTTCCGCTAGATAATGGCTTCCCATATTGTCCAACCTCTCCTTCTTCATCATCCCAAGCTTCATTTCTACTAGGCATGCTTTCAATATAATCCATACCTTCAACATACCCAACACAAAATTTTATGGATTCCTCCACAGTGTAGTTTTAGGCTATGCAGCCTTCGAGCCTATTCTTATTTTTCACATAACTTTTGAAAACTTTCATGTTCCTAGAAAAAAACACACAATTTGTAGAGAAATCAAAAGTATGAATAAAGAGTTGCTAGTAATGTATTATTATTATATGCACATAAAATGATGGAATTTATGTGGATTTTCACTTAATAACATTTAACTGACCTTTCAAAAGGGTACATCCATCGATATGCAACTGGTCCACAATAACATAGCTCTCGCACCAAGTGTATAGTCAAATGTATCATTATATCAAAGAATGAAGGGGGGAAATATTTTTCGAGTAAGCACAAAGTCTCCACAACATCATCTTGTAAGTTATCAAGATCTGTTGGATCCACCATTTTTGCACAAATTCGCCTATAAATGAAGCAAAGCCTACAAATAGTGTTTCGAACTACTTTTGGTAGCACATGGCGCAATGCTACTAGAAGGATTTGTTGCATGAGAACATGGAAATCATGTGCTTTCATATATGAAGCTTGAGATCTTTCATAGATACATGATTTCTAGGGTTTGAACTATATCCATCTGGAATTTTTAAGGTGAACAAAACACGACAAAGAATCTCTTTCTCCTTTTTTGAAAGAGTGTGTGGTGTGGGTGGAAGAAATATTTTTTTTCCTTTTTGTTGTAGCCACAGGGACCTCCTTATACCCAACTGTTGTAAGTCATCACGAGAACTTTTCCCATCCTTTGATTTATCTTTTATATCCAGAAGGGTTCCTAAAATACTTTCGCATACATTTTTTTCTACGTGCATTAAATCTAAAATGTGACGCACTAGAAGTTTCTGCATCTGAACCGTATAAAAAATAAATGAATTATAACATCAAAGAAAAATTAAACAATATATTCATATTAAACACAATGAAATCCTTCAAGCATTGTACATTTTAGGCCTTAAGTTAATGTGTGCACATACCTCCCAATATGGTAAATTGAATAGAATTGAACTTTTCTTCCACACGTCATTCTTCGAATTTTCACCTTTTTTTAAATTTCTCTTCTTTTTGTACTTTTAGTCTTTCCTCATTTCTCTTCCCTTCCTTCTATTTCTGTAAAAATATCTGACACTTGTACAATTGTAGGTGCAATGAGATGCTCAGACTTCCCATTAAATGGTCCTTTTTGTGAACGATACTTATGATTTATTGGAATATATCTCCTATGTCCCATGTACACACACTTCCTACTACATTTGAGATACATTGAATTTGTGTTCCTTCCATATATAAGGCATGTGCAAAACCCTTTAGTTGTGCAACCAGCCATATTTACATAAGCAGGAAAGTCATGGATTACCCACATCAATATAGCCTTCATATTAAAGAATGACCTTGAATGAGCATCGTATGTCCTTGCCCCGTCATCCCATGTTAGTTTTAGTTCATTTACCAATGGTTCCAAATAAACATGTATGTCATTTCTTGGTTGCTTGGGACCAGGTATTAACAATGACAACAAACAAAATCTCCTTTTCATGCATAACCATGGCGGAAGGTTATATGTGACTAATACTACTGGCCATACACTGTAACTACTACTCAAGTTTCCAAAAAGATTAAATCCATTCACTGCCATTGCAAGTCGTACATTGCGAGGATTGTTGGAAAAAGCAGGCCATTTAGAATCTATAGTTTTCCATGTCGGGCTATCAACTGGGTGGTGCATTATTCCATCCTTACTTGCATTCTCATGATGCCACCTCATTTTCTGTGAAATATATGTAGAGCTGTAACAAAAACATAAAGAATCATATATGCATTGCACTACTTAGTAGATTAAAGAAGATGATTTTCTATTAGGTTGGTAGTACATGAAGGTGTTTGATATAATGGAATTATAAGAGTTCAAAATCATACCTGTACATTCTCTTCAACCTCGACACTATAGGGAAATACCTCAGCACTTTGGTCGGGACACCAGTACGCACCTTTTCAGAACGAGCATCAACCTTCCATCTTGATTCACCACATGTTGGGCATTCATTTATTTTTCCATATTTTGCCCAATATAAAATGCAATCATTGTTGCATGCATGTATCATTTCATAGTCCAACCCCAATGATTTAATCAAACTTTTTGCAGCATATGTAGATTCTGGAAGTGTATCTCCTGTTGGAAGCATTTCTCTTTTCAACTTCAACAACTGGGTGAAACTTGCATCAAACCATCCATTTCTCACTTTAAGGTTGTACAATTTCACAGTGCTGATAGCTTAGTGAAACTAGTGCAACCTGAGTACAATGGTGCCTTCGCATATTCAATTAACTTTAGATATTGATTGATATCATTTTTTTCTTCCATTGATTCTGCTTGGCCATTTTCACAATTCACATCTGGATTTTCATTATAATATTGATAAGCATCATTCACCATTTCAACCATATGATCATCAACCATGGTTTCCTCGTTATGATCGTCATTCTCAAGAAATTCAGTATCATTTGTAAGCAATGTTGCAAACTCATCATTCTGATTATCATATTGATGTCCAACTATGTGTTCATCAGCATGTGTAATTTTTGGAGGCAAATCATGCATCTCTGTTGTGTGGAATTTCTTGGTCTTGTCAAATATATAGTCATGAGTAGGAACTCTCTCTCCATGGAAAAACCAAGTTTTATATGAACTTGTTATACCATGAATCATCAAGTGGTCTTATACTTCCTCAAACGTCAATACTGCGACATTGCAACATTTTTTACAAGGGCATCTTGTGGTGTTATTATCCTCTGAATGCCTTTTTGCAAACTCTATGAATTCTTCAACCCCGACTTGATATTCCTTTGACATCCTACATAGAACCAATTTGCACATCACGTAAGAAAAAACCACTACAAATTACAATGAAGACATATGTTATAAAATATCATATTGAAGAATCAAATATAAAAAGTATACCTCATTTTCAAATCTGTCCAATCCCTTTTTTTGGCCATTTGAAAATAAAACCAGCCCAATTTCTCGAATTGGCTCCTCGAGAGTTGGCCTCTCAACTTCCTTCCAATATATGGTTAGGAATATTCATGTAGTACACCCATATGCTTTCCAAAATAGCGTTTACCTGCACATGACAACAATATATTACACCATACAAGCTTCCACCTTATAATAACCAAATCCAAACATCAATTACATAATATTTTGGTTTTATATTAAAGACAAGATATTTAAGATTTAAACCCATTAATATAACTCTGAAGATAAAAAAAAAAATTTGCGAAATCTGGTGGGCCCCTCCCCATTGGATATTGCGCTCGAAGATTGGAGGTACAAAGGTCACGTTTACGGAGCGCGATGGTTTATAAGGCTAATCAGCTTGACATTAACAGTCGCTTAATACTCCCACCAACCTGCAAATTCGACGTCTTCCAAGCACGAGTCATCTGGATAAAACTGCAACCTCCAGAAGTATCGACCATCACCACCAGGTACTCCTTCATCATTTATCAACCCTTTTTTGTTCTGTAATTCATCCAATAGACAGTTTCGCCATGGCCTCGTCTGTAAAAAGCCTTGACTCATCCGAGGAGATCATCTGCGATCAAATTTACGACACTTATGATCCTTGTTTGCGGTTGTCCAGTGTTAGTGATGCCCAGAATGCTTTGTTGTCAGCTTCTGGAGACCAGTCGAAACTGTTGGTAAATTTAAAGTCATCCTTAATAGGGTCCACATTAGAACAATTGCACCATTTCCCATATATTGTCCAAAGGGTAGCCTCAAATTATTTTTCCACTAGGAAGGACATCTTAGATGATACCCACTCCCATGTCATTTGTAGAATTACACCAGAAGCTATCAGGGCTGCCCTCAGTCTCTCCGAAGCCCAATGTCAGGCCCTGATCCCCTTCACCGAATCAGAGGTTCTGCAGGTGTTCAGGAAAGCTGACCTAGAATCCAAGAATAAATTTTTCTAGACCATTTTGATGACCCCAGTTCCCTCAGAGACCCTTATCACCCCACTCTCCTTCGAATTGTTCATAAATCCTGTCGTATCAGCCATCTCCCTCTTGAGTCAAATCCTAGGTCTTGATAGCGATATCATGGTCTATGAAGTAATGCTAGGCATTCTCCTTTACCTGAGTCAATCTAAAGCAGGAATTAAGTTCGATGATTTCTTGGCCGGAGAAATCAATTCTCAGCTTGAGAAGTTTGATTTAGATAATCACTTTAGATACCAAGTGTATCTATTTTCCATCATAGTCACTTCCAACCGGTAGACCCTTGAGGACATGGATCCAGAGGTGTTCAAAGACTGGCCCCGGTCTCTCCAGAAGATCCAGGACTGGTCTTACACCCTGTTCATTGACAGAATTGTCCTCAGCATCTCCAAACTATTCAACCCTAAAGAGAAGAGCATATCAGAAGACATGAAGGCTGCCTTGCAGCAAGAGGGTATTGGAGATTGGTTCCTGATGCAGAAGTATTCAGTTATCAGGGCATATCGTTTGTCGGCTACCCCTTTCATGCTACCAGTTTACCTAACTCCCTCAGTATTCGCACTAGAATTTATTAGGCAGAGGATTTCTGCTGATGAGTAGCATTTTACTGCTCACAGGAAGAACTCTTGGATCAAATACCCTATTAATTTCGGGCCCTTTGTTGTGAAGAAGCCAGCAGCGTTACAAATGGTGGAGAAATTTTTGAAGGCCATGAAGTTTCAGGGGACTCATGCACATAATTATGATCCTAAGGGGATCATTTCCCAGAGGAGGGTCAAGGTGCATAGGTCAGTCTTTATTCACTCCATGATCCCCAACTTGTCCTAGGATGCAAATTCTCTTGCCTATGATTTTGATTGGACTCCTGCAGAGAAAATTCAAGATCCTAAAGAAGTGCAAGGTATGGTCCCAGCTACTCCCTTGCCCCTAAACGGAGATGGTAGTAGCAGAAGGTCTCGGTCATAGGTGGATGATATGGAATGTGATGAACAAACCCCTAGCAAGAAGCCTAGGATAGACGTAGAGGAGTACGTAATCAACCTGTAGCAGGAGTTTAATTTTGAATCTGATGCCCTCAAGAAAGTGATAGAGGAGGAGCTTGTTTCAGTAAACCCTGCTGGGGGAAAGGTTGCAAATCAGATAGTGATCACCCAGCCACTAGTGGTTGTAAATCCAACCACTACACACTCACAGAGAAATCCCCCATGAACCACATAATCAATCAAGAAAGGGGGTGAGGAGTCTCTATTCAATTATAAGAAGTATTCTTTTGCCTCCGTTGTTGAAGGGCAATTTAATACTGAAAATCAAATGTTGACCACCTATGGGCAGCTCAAAGAGCAATCCAAGGCTGAGACTCTGAATCAGTCCAAGAAGCTAAGGAATCTATCAGGCAGCAAAGTCTCTTTCACTACTGCCAGGAATATTACAACAAACTCCCTGAACCTAGCCATCGCTAATGAGGAAGGAGTTTCAGAGGTCGAGTTCAAGATGGATGGGTTCTCAATCCCAGATAAGATTGTGTTCCATAAGGGAGTTAGCGATCTCATCTATGCTGATATGACTAAGGAGGCGTTAGCCCATCTCAGGTCCTAGCAAAGGGTGGTTAAACTGGAGACCCAATTAAAGCAGGAAAAGGCAACAAACAAGGCCTGGAACCTGTAGGTGAAACTCCTGAATGACCAAGTGGTAGACCTAACAACACAAAACGATTTATAGCAGCTCCTTGCATATGAGCAGTCAGTGGAAACAGAGAAGCCTATTTTACTAGCTAAGCCGCTGGCCAAGATACAGGCTTACAAAAAGAAAGAAAGACACCTATGAAAGACATCCAGCTACCTCCTCAGACCGTGCAGTTACAAGGGGAGATTGAGACATTGTAGCATGAAGTTTTGGATCTGAAAGGCCACCTTGCTATGCTGGAGGCTGACAAGCACACATGGGAAGAAGAGAAGAAAAAGATGTAGAAGAGAATTGATGAATTTAATGACTATAGCACCCCTGAGGATAGATCACCCACTGCTTTGGCGATCAAATATATGTTTGAAATGTCCCTGAAGGACCTAGAAATCAATCAATTGAAGGAGGACAATAGAGAGCTCCAACACAGGATCACTACTAAGGAAAGTGAAGACTCTGCTGAAGAGATCAGGACACTCAAAGAGAAGGTAGGCAGGTTTGAGGAAAGGGTCATAGGCCGAATTCCCCTGCAAGGGGCTAAACATTTTCTCTGGGATGCAGTGATAAAGGAGATTCCCTCATTAGAAAAGAATTTGGTCATGGTGGATGAGCATAAATAGGCTGCTATGGTAGCAAGCAAAAGATGTAAAGCCCTATAGGAAAGTCTAGCACAAAGGCCTAGGGAGGAGTCCTAGAAGGTGATTGTTGTTATGAGCTCAGCCTGTGGGGAAGAACTAATTGCCCTGGCGATTAATGATAGGATATCAGTTCTGGTGGCACAACATGTTGCATAATGCACATACTAGGATTAAAATTATTCAACAAGGGGTAGAAAAATTCAACAAATTGTTCCAGCCCCTGTTTCAGAAAGGGTTGCCTGATTTTTTGGGTCCAGAGGGGAAGTTGATCCCTCGGAGAAAATATGTTGAACTGCTGAACTAGGAAAGAGTAAACCATGCAAAGTTTGAGGGTATGAATGGTGGGCTAAAGGGAGAGGTAATCATCGATAAGCTCAGCGAGGACTTTGAGCTATTGGCTCAATTCAAGACTATCAAATCAGATCTCCCTGCTATTGGCCATAGCCCCCTGATTGACCTGGATGTTCTCCTAAAGGAGCTATTTGAGATGGCCACCGCTACAGATCAGCAGTGGCAAGATATACATAGACTGAGCAATCATCAGCCTGTAAGGCCCGCCAACAGCTGAGTCAGCCGTAGTTTGTTAAAAATATGCTCAGAGTTTTCGTTTTCATCAAGCGATCCAGAAAGCCCCAGATGTCGAGATTTCCCTTTTGATTGGTCACACATAGCATAACGTGCCTTCCCGAAATGTTTTGTGGGCATGACACATCTGCCACATCAGATTTTGTTAGGATTTAGGACTTACTTTCGGGTTTGATTCCCGTAATATAACTGATTTTGCTGCCATGTTTCGAGATACATCTCGGGGGTAAATGTCACATCTATGGAGGAGGAAGGGTTCGACTTTCATTTTTTACGCCTCTGTGCTTGGACTGTAGCTTTGTAAACTTTCTTGGAAGTGTTAATGAAAAGTTTTCTTTTGAGTTTCTGAGATTCATCACAATGTTCATATTCAGTTTGTGTTTCTTGTTTGTGTCAATTTCATATGTGTAAATTCTGCTAATGCTTTCTAGAGAAACCCATGACCTGTCTTGAGCCTGCTAAGGGTTGTTGTGACATGTCTTAGGCCTGCTAGGACTGTCGTGACTAGGTGGAAGTTCCTTGAGGACTATTATGAAGGTACCATGACCTAATGTGGGTTACTAAGGGTGTCATGAGGGTGTATAAATGTGTTGGTCGTGATCTGTTAGTATGGATGGCAGTTTGTGAGGTCTAGTACATGGGTTGCTACCCTTTATTGGACTAGTGATATCGCTGGGAGAAGTTGCAAGCCTTGAAACACTTTTCATGTGTGTGATATTCTATGGAATGCACTCAATAAATTTTGGAATCCACCATTGATTTGGTGGGGACACTGATCGAACGATCAGAAAGAAATTTCGCTATGTGAACACTCAGGCTTGCATCAAAATTGATAGATCAACGATCGAGATCGATGGTGGGAAAGAAGCGTTTTTCGGAAACTCTATTCCCGCATTCCGGAAAGAATTCCGCTGCGGAAAGAGTTTGTTTTGGATATCAGATCTTGATTTTCGTAGTGCTAACAGTGAATAGTAAATGCAATAGAGATATCTTTGCATAAATAACAAGGGAAATAAATCCTAAATATCATATTCATATAACTTTGAGCTTACAATGACTGTAACAACAATTCTAAGGTGGACAAACAAATCTAAAATTAGTTTAACTCTAACCTGTAGCTTCCTGGGAATGCATAATGATTTATGGAAGTGAGCTAGCCTTCTTTGGTGTCTCGATTTTTCTTTGGTGTATGTCAGCTCCTCAAAGCAACCCAAATCGTCTTCTTCTCAGACTCCCTTATTATGCTGCAATGCCCTCCTTCACTACCCATAAACGTTATGCACAGTCGTAACAAGAAGAAAGACTACAATGAGAGTAGCCAACAATGCTATAGCAGATTCCTGTAGGTGTCAATAACAACGTTGTAGTAGATTGCAGCTCCGTTTTTCGCTGTAACAACCCTTTATATTGTCCCAGATGAAGTGTGGGTATCACTGTAGATGTGGAACTGTAAGGATATGCACCCAACAGAAAGTAAATCGTCCTCACAAACAAGATTGTGTCCTCTCCAGATGATGTCATGGCCCACGCAGTCCAAACTCATCCAACAAATGAAGAATACGGCCTCCACAAGATGAAATCGACCCCTTTGTTACTCCTTTTTTTTCAAAAACATAAAAACCAAAAAAGATGAAAAAGCGAATAAGCATGAATCTTTAGCATCTTATATCTAGATGGGCCTGAAATTTTTTTGTATGTATAACCATAGCATGAGCCTATAATCCTAGGTATAATATAATATTGTTACTTGTTAGACTCACAGGAAGACCCCCTTGGGCTAAACCTTATTATAGAATATGCTATGGGGATGACGCTAGGGGGTGCTAGTTTCTTATAATATTCTTATTTTACTTATTGCATAATCGTTTCTAGCTTCTATTATATTGCTTGTCAAGTATATTTATAACTTACATCGTAGGGAGGCTCTATGGGTTAAATATAAATATGTTTCTAATGTGGAGATATCCCAACATTTAGACTAACTAATATATGTTGTTAGCATAATAGGAGATCAAGATGTTAAAGTTGTCACCACCATTTTAACATATCAATGTATTTTTAGGAGTTAGAATTGGCTTCGATCCCCTCATTTAATGGCTTGGAAGGTATGGGAAACTTCATTTCCTTTAGAGCTCAAAAAATCTCTCTTGGGAGTGAGTAAATTGCTCAAAGGTGAAGTGCAATGGCCATAACATTATTAGAGATCACTTGGTTCAATAATTTCATATGCCACCTGTCGTCGACTCTCCAATGAACTAAATAGAAATTCCCACGCAGACATCTGTAAAAACTATTACACTTCCACTACTAAAATGGTTCATTGAACAATGCAAATACATAAATGAGGTGGAGGCTCTAGATTGGCATCGCATGATATGTGGTATATGTAAGGTAGGCATCATTGAAAATCGACTGGAGGGATATCTTAGCAAGTAATCATATTTTCATTAGGAGAATAGTTTCAATGGTATAATACTGGTCTAAAAAACATAGGTTAATGGTTCAAATTCCTTTTATCTTTATAAGAATTTCATATGGTTGGAAGAGGTAATGATAAAAATTCTTAATATTTAAAAGGATTTTATAGGTTCTTTTAGGATTTCTCCAAGTAGGACCTTAACCAATGTATTGATTTGTATAGGTTCTTTTAGGTTTTCTCCAAGTAGGACCTTAACCTTAACTATATATCTCTTCTCATTATTCTAATATCCCTTAGTACCTAATTGATATGTCAATTAAGAAAGTAGATTTGTAAGGCATACCACCAATCAAATTTTGGCTCATATGATTTCCATGAGAAGAGAGATCATAACGAGTCACAATTGTTTGAATGCATATGATAGATCTCTTTGTTATAAGGCTGCAAGAAACAATAATGAGTCATATCATGCCGGTGGTTACAATTAATAGCATAAAGAGGAAATATCTTGTGTAGAATCATAAGAGAGTCTATGGAAATAGACTAATTTAGTACAATTATTTTATACTTATGGTATCCTTACTTATTGGCATGGGACCTTGAATGATATATAAGTAATTTGATCGAGTAACCGGTAAATCCACCTAGGTATAAATGCAGTAGATACTGATTAGAAATAATACTATGTTTGGATGTAACCTCAACATCTAACCTCAGATGAAAATGACATCCCTTATGTGGTAAGCTAAAATTGATTACTAGTCATGCACTTAAATCCATTGAAACAAACTCACTGTCCCCATCCTTCTACAAATAAACCTCACAATCAATGCCTTAGAAGCCATGCGTATTAAAGGTCTAACAATCATGTCTCCAACCACCAAAGCTAACCTCTTGAGGGGATATTTGTCCTTATAGTCAGAATATGGGAATTGTTAAGAAGTTTCTGAGCATTAGGTATGGGTCTTGGGGCTCTAGACATGGTTAAGGAATGGAAACTGGGCCTTAGGACCTAAAGGAAGCTTCTAGGTATATATAGCCAAGAATGATATGTTGAACAACCACAATAGACCTTTCCACGGTATCTTTGGCCTATGAGTGGGGTTTTTGTGGAACAGTGAGAATGTTAAGACTAATTATAGGTTCCAACACCATGGATATCGTTGGGGAAAAAAGAGTGCGACTTAGGTCCTAAAGGAAATTCCAGGCATCTTTGGCTAAGAACAATTCCTATAATCACCACACATGACCTCCCAAGAGCATATTATTCGTATAAGTGGGGATATTAATGCCATTAGAATTTTTTGAGAACCTGGTATAGATATTGGGTTCCCTATACATGTTTGAGAGAGAAAAATTGGGCCTTAATAAAAAAATAACCTTTTGAGAATCCATGGCCAAGAAGAACAACTTGAACAAACACACATGGATTCTTGAAAGTATCTTTAGTGTTTGAGTAGGGATGTCTATGTCATTAGATGGTTTTGAATAGTAGTTAGGGGTCTTGAGGCTCTATACATAATTAAGGAAGGAATCACATGCCTTATTCCCTAAAGGAATATTATTTGAGGTATCCAAATCCATGAACAATATTTTAAAGAAACACACATCACTGTTCTAGGATATCCGTGTAACGTCCCCAACCCCCTCGGTGCCCTTTAGAGGTGATGGGCGAGCTCCTTAGAATACAACCTGCTAAATGTTTTCCTTCCAAACTATGCACTTTCGCACAGCCGCAATATCTTGGTCCGCAATCCGCATGTCGGAGTTGGAAGTCGGCACCCCAGCGTGCCACTTCAAGAATCACACCTTTGACTACCGCAATCCACGACGTGGGAGTTGGAAAGTCGAAACGACAAATACACGACGTCGAAGAAATACGCCTCCAACTTTCACATTCCACAATCCGCGATGTGGGAGTAGGAAAGTAGGAACACCCAATTTCTCTACTTCGCCAAATCATGCCTCCGACTTCTATAATCCATGACGTGGGAGTCAGAAATCAGAACTCCAAAGGTCTCAGCTTCGCAGAATCGTGCCTCCAACTTCCGCGATCCGCAATCTGCACTGCGGGTTTGGAAAGTTGGAAGTCAACCATATACCATTGTTACTGCCAACTTCTTAGGCTGATAAATTTCTCATCCTAAGTCCATTTTTGGAAAACTTGGTATCATATATTGGAAATCTCTTGGAGATCCCCATGCAAGTGTATGATCTTGTTCCAAACCTGAGAACTCTGAATTTTCCTTCTTCCAACCAAGGTGTTTCCCCAATCCTCATCCATACCTCTTTACCACTCTGTAAAGAGCTCTAATCCACTATGCCATGTCTTCTCCCTTCATCTGAACCACAGAGGGAACATGAACACAAAAGGGGTTTCTATTTCTCCCCCAAAGTCATGACCGAACATTCTGAACCTCCTGGGCCTCAACAAGACTTGGCCCTATTCATCATTGAAGAAATTCATAAAAACACATGGATGCATATGAATACTCAAATAAGCACAGCTGAATGAAACATGGACAATTAAACATTCAGAACACATAATTACCATGAGATGGAGTGGCTTATGGGTCGAGCAAACCAATCCCATACCCTGCCTTATGAATTTTAGGGATACCCATACTCCATCACTCTCATGGACTGAATTTCTCACCCAATTCCTTACAACAGAATTAAATGATGACTAGAACAGTCAAAGGGGTTCTTGAGATGACATATGGCAGCCAGCTAGGGTCCAATCGTAAAACCCCCTAGTCACCTCTTCCTAGTGGATACACATAGCCCCCTCGTTTAGTTGCATCCATAGACAACCCCTTGGTTTTTTTATTTGCATTATAATCATCTACATGTTTTTACAATTTCCATGGCTTACTAGCACATGGATGGCACAACATAAAATATCATCCCTTCAAGGCTGAGAATTCACTAGCGGGGCCTTGGCCTTGAGCTCCACGCTAGGATTAATCATACATCACATATGCACAATGTTTACATTACAAGTCAATACATCCGAAGGGTCCTAGTTAGTATAGGTGGACTTGAATCTATTGAAACAAACTCATTGTCCCCATCCTTCTAAAAATAAACCTCACAATCAATGCCTTAGAAGCCATGCTTATTACATTATTTAACTTCATGTCATCGACCACAATAGGCTAATATTTCCTTTCCTTTTGATGCATTTCTTTGGTTCCCTCCTTCCTTCCTTTGGTCCACCTACATGACTCCCAGTACCAAGGTCTTTCCCCTTTTCATTGAAAAACTTAGGAGAAAACTTGGGTGTTTTTGCTATCTATACCAAAAAAAAGAAATTTAATTTACCAAAAAAAAACAAAAAAAACGAAATTTAATAATAAAAAAAAATGGAAACCCTAACATAACTTTTCAAATTTTATCTCCCGCGAATAGTTTTTCCAGGAAAGGGCGTCATTTTATTTTTGCACAGGCGAGCGTTTACTTGCTCTGATTCTAGTATTCAACACCACAAAAGCTGAAGCTTTGCTGTTGGGATATATTGAGGTGAACTGCGTGAGGTGTAACTTAAGTTTCACGGCATTCTTCTTCTGCGTTATTGCAGGTATTTTATCCATGCTTTCGTGAAAACAACATAATACATGAAAACATTCTGTGGTTTCTTTATTGACAGAAATCAAAATAGTGGTTCCTCTGCTACAAAATTTTAAGTGTAATATGCATTCTGTGCTGCATTTTGTACAAAATTTTATCATATGCTTAGTAAGTGTAATACGCATTCTGTGGTTTCTTTATTGATAGAAATCAAAATAGTGGTTCCTCTGCTACAAAATTTTAAAAATTCTATAAAATTTTTGGTTTCCTCTAGGGCTGACCGTGGATTCTGGTGGCTCTTCCTAGCTGAGACGTGGACTGTTTGGCATTCATTTAGCTCGGTTGTGATTGTTTTGTGACCACTAGAGTTGGACTTCACTTTCCCACTACTGCAAGACCGTTACCGTATTCATATTTGGGGCTTCCTGTGTAAACCTTGTCCTACTTGCAACCTCTAAGGATGAGGGGTCTTCACTCTTGGAGATTGAGATATCTTGTTGGCTACTGTACATGTTTAACCTAAACCCTAACCCTCTCTCTCTCTCAAGTTATGACATCTGTTCCTCTTAGCAGATAGTCATTACAGATAGTCTTCCCTTTTACTTTTGAAACTTGTTTAAACAACTTTCAGTTAGCAATTGAGTAATGATAGACTTTATTTTTTTGGTTATGCAGGCTTTTTACAAGTGGAGACATGGAGGTAAGTGATTGTTTGTGATTGAAGTATATCATTATTTTTATTTAATTTAAATTGTTTTTTTTAACAGAAACTAGGTTTTATATTAATAAAACTGCGGCTAAGCCACCCAAGAGGTTACATCTGTGAGTTCTTTGCAAAAAACAAAATTCCCCATCACAGCAAATGGGAATACTACTTTTATTTAATTTAAATTGTTAGAACATATTACTTTGTACTTTAATAACAATCTAATAGGCTATGGCTATTCAATACTCTAATCATTTAAAAAAAAACAGAGAAAGCAGATTATGACACGAAATCAAAAAAATATGATTATGAAATTTTCAAAAAGAACGTGTCAAAATGATCAAACGAGAAAGAAAGGGACATGCATCTCAGAAGGTAAATATTTAGAAATAGAACAATGTATTTCCTTATGCAGTATAATGCTTATTTTTATTGTATGATGATGTTAGGCATATGTTTAATAACATTCTTGGCTACAGTTACAAAGAAGAGGAAAATACAAACAATAACAAAGAATATTACAGCTTCTATGCCTTTGAATGACTCTACTAGTCCTAACAAAGAAGGAAATGGCAAAGATACATTTTCATCTTTCCAGGAGGAGGAGCAACATGAACAAGGTAAGCCCATTAATTCAATTTTTTCTAGTTCTTTATAAGTATAAATCTTATGATTAAGAAATCCATAACACCTTTACGTGCCCTTCTTTTATAGAAGATGTTCACAAAAAACCATGCCATATGGATCATAGTGTAGAAGGGGAAGACCCCTTGACACAAAAAGGGACGGAGCAACATGAAGAACAAGGTAAGCTCATTAATGTATAATTTTGTAGTTCTTCATAAATAAAATTTTATGACTTAGAAATCCATAACACCTTTAAGTTCCCTTCTTTTATAGAAGTTGCTCACAAAGAACAATGCCAACAAGATATTAGTATACAAGGTGAAGATCCCTCTACACAAGCATCGACAGAGAAAGTCAAGAAGAAAGGTAGAGGAGCAACTAAATGTGCAGAAATCAATAAATTGGAGTAAAAGATCGAAATTCATATCAATTAAAGGAACCAACCAATTGGTCCAAACTCCGTGAAGCTATCTTCATTACTAGGTGTGCTCGCAAGGGAAATGGTTCCAATCAATTATTCTGATTGGAGGAAGGTTTCAGATCAATTAAAGGAGGACTTGCGGAACATTATTAATGTGAGTATTAGAGATTACGTGTATTTGTTTTCAACATTTATATTTTTGGATGATTTCGAAGTTTATTTTCAAACCATGTATGACATCTAAAAATGCAATTCTTGTATGTTGCAGGCAAAATTCATAACCCCCCCTGGTCCTTAAAGAATATTGTATGAAATCCATTGGCCATAAGGAAAAAAATCATAGATATCGGTTGACCAAAAAATACTGTGACCCTTATGAGTCAACAAAGGAAAGATTAAAAAATGTTCCTCCAATTAGGATAAGTGAGACAGTGTGGAGAGAATTCGTCCTATCACGAGCCACCACTGAATTCCTGGTAAGGAAAAAGTTCACATATTATATAATCAAGTTTTTTAGAATGTCTATTGGCTTGTAATGTTGACTTATATATGTTATTTTCAATTGATTTCTAGGATATAAGGAAAAAAACAAGGAAAATAGAGAAAAGGAGAGGACTTGCACACCTCTAGACATCGAGGTTATCAACGGGTCAAAGATGATATGGTAAACAATTGTGATGATATTTAAATTGAACAAGCACAAGTAGAAGTTGCATCTCAAGACTTTGCAGCTAGGGATGATGCCCTTGCCAAGGTACTAGGTGTTGATGCAAGAGGACGATGTCGTGGTGTTGGCTTAGGATTTATGCCAACTAACTTGTTTGGAAAAAGTCCATACAAGGAGGCGCTAGCTGTAAGCCAAGATACAGTGAAAGAAAAAACACAGGAAATCACATCTTTGAAAACAACAATAACTGAACTACTGAAAAGAGTAGAAGATATGGAGAGAGGACATGTGGTCAACAAAGAAAGTGTTAGTGTTTAATTCTTTACTCTTGTCTCAATATACATATTTTCACACTAATGATTTGACTTCTAAAATCTGATTGCGCATATAAACAATGTCCTACTGTACAAAATGCTCATGCTGAAATCACGCCTGTGGTGGAGGTTAGTTGTTTAATTATTATTTAAAATAATATTTTATTTTCATAATTTGAATATATATATATATATATATATATATATATATATATATATATTACATTTTGTTGCCTTGACAGAGTAATATAGGGGACATAACAACCCCTATGAACGGACTAATACAAATGAAATTAACTTCAATGCATACTCCATCATATTCCCTAGTAAGTATTGATAAATTTAGTAATTTAGTTCAATTTTATTTTATTTTATCAATATATTAGAAATCATTGTCTATTGGGTGCAGAGTCGTGCATCAAAATATGACCAACATTTTGTATAGAAAACACCAATGGTTCCATCGAAACTGCAAATTGACAAAATGAAAACACCAATTCAGGTAAGATTGTAATTATTTAATCTAGGATCATCAATGTTTAAATTCTTATTTCCATGAATCTTACTTTGTCTCATTAATTTGCACGGTCAAGATAATGCTAATGAGTTGACACCAACTTCCCAACTGGGGTTGCAAGGAAATAAATGCTTTCTCATTGCATTAAACTCAAGGGTTAAAGTTGCAAGGGCAACAATACATAAGACTGACCCAAATGAAATGGTACACTGTGTCCCTGTTGGAAAAGGCTATTGTATTGTGAATCCGACAGAAATTTTAGATCCTCTATTTGAAAATATAGCTCTACCACGTCCCAGTAGCGCATTAAGTAATCTAGTAGATGCTTTGTTGAGCTTCATTCCTTGGCATAAGGATGACATTGAACTTCGTAACTAGTGGTTATACTGTGTGACTAGTGATTTTAGTGATGTTGTATCAACTGAGAATAGTTGATCTATTGAATATTTATACTCACATCAGGACATAGTTTATAATTTTTTTGTAGTTCGGGATTAATCTTTACATAGTTTATAATTTTTTTGTAGTTCAATAGTTGATCTATTGAATATTTATACTCACATCAGGACATAGTTTATAATTTTTTTGTAGTTCGGGATTAATCTTTACATTTAATTAAAATTTTGGGCACAAGTTGCCATTATATGTCATGGGCACAATTTCTGATTTTGTAATACATCAGTATTATATAATCTTCGTTGCATGTGAAATGAGATGTTGTGTTGTGAATATGTGGAATGAGCAGTCTGTCTATCATATTTTCATTAATTTTTTTTTTTGTAAATTAATTTATCCTTCTATTGCCAAAACAGACATTTACAGAAAAAAACCCAAGCCCTCCCATTTACAGATTTTCATTAGGAGAATAGTTTTTCTATGGGTTATCTGGGGTAAGTTAGTTCCTTCCATTCACCCTGATCTAAGCAGATATCTTCCCAAGCGACTCCGTCAAAATCGCCTATCTTTCCCATTTCGCACTGCTACAACACCGCTAACTATGGCTTATTTCTCTTTACCGTAGCTGCAACACCTCCAAAAGTGCCTATTTTTCCTATTTCAAGCAGCTGCAACACCGAAATTTGTCCATTTTTCCTATTTCGAGCAGCTGCGACACCTCCAAAAGTGCCTATTTTTCCTATTTCAAGCAGTTGCGACACCTCCAAAAGTGCCTATTTTTCCTATTTTGAGCAGCTGCAACACCTAAATTTGTCCATTTTTCCTACTTTTGGTAACTGCAACTCCGCCAATTCCTCATTGAATACTCATTATTTCTTTGCTCATCGATACCAGCGCTCTCCATCGACGCTCTCCATCGATATCAACGCTCTCCAACAGTTGTCTATTTTTCCTATTTCGAGCAACTGCGACACCGCCAAAAGTGCCTATTTTTCCTATTTCAAGCAGCTGTAACACCTAAATTTGTCCAATTTTCCTATTTAGAGCAGCTGCAACACCTCCAAAAGTGCCTATTCTTCCTGTTTCGAGCAGCTGCAACACCTAAATTTGTCAATTTTTCCTACTTTTGGTAACTGCGACTCCGCCAATTCCTCATTGAATACTCATTATTTCTTTGCTCATCGGTATCAGCGCTCTCCATCAACCCTCTCCATCGGTATCAGCGCTCTCCAATAGTTGTCTATTTTTCCTATTTCGAGCAGTTGCGACACCTGCAAAAGTGCCTATTTTTCCTATTTCAAGCAACTGCAACACCTAAATTTGTCCAATTTTCCTATTTCGAGCAGCTGCGACACCTCCAAAAGTGCTTATTCTTCCTGTTTTGAGCAGCTGCAACACCTAAATTTTTCCATTTTTCCTACTTTTGGCAATTGCGACTCCGCCAATTCCTCATTGAATACTCATTATTTCTTTGCTCATCGATATCAATGCTCTCCATCAACACTCTCCATATGGTCCTGTTCATTGTTGAAATGGCTATCTAGCCATGCTCTTGGTTTTTCTTATGGTGACCAGATAAGGAAAATATCAACCTGCCAAAATAGAAGAAAAATGTTATTTTTCATACTAAAGACAAAGGAAAAATGGCGAAGTGTTGTAAAGGGGCTAAGTGATGCCCGCATTAAGGTTGATGTCCACAATAAGGATATTGATGCCCGAATGGCATTGCATGGCATAGATGATGATGTGGCATGAAGTTGAAATCATTGTTGCATTATGAATCATTCTGGAGAGATACGACAAATTAGTGAAAATCAAGAAATTGGCTAAGTATGGGAAAATTCGTCCAACTTTTTTACTATTTTAGAGAACATGAATGAAGGACAACTATATGCAATTAATAAGATTAATCTACATTATATGCAACAAAAAAACACTTTTCACTTTTCAAGTCAATAATTTTCACTTTTTTTAGAAAATACGGCTTCTATTAAAAAAAAAAAAAATTTTACATAGCAATATGCATTACCTCAATGCAATCAGCACTGCAATTAGATTAGATTGTCTTTGTTGAATCTTACTAGTGTGATTGGTTTTTAAGGAATCTGTTGGTTAAGCAATTCAGAGACATCTTGGCCAAATCCTTTTAATGGATTTGGCCTTGACAGTAAACTTCAATTTAACAGATGCAGGGGACGCATTCGGCCTGCCCTCTTAATCAATTCACTCGCTCATTACCAATAATTGCAACGTTTTGCAATCACGGCTCTATCCCAACCAATAATAACATACAAATTTTGATCAGTGTATTTCTCGAAAGATTCAAATACAAAAACATACTCCGTTTTAACTCAACATTTCTACCATGAAGGCGCATTGCAAGCCATTCAAACGCATTTGGACTGACATTCAATCTTGCAGAAAAAACCATTTCAAGGATGCATTCAGCTACAAAGATCGTACACAGAGGTTTCAAATTTTAAATCAATGTAGACACTCAGAAATCAACCAGTGAAAAGAAGAATAGATACATCTGCAATCTCGACTTTCATCTAGCAAAAACTCACAATCATATCATAACATAATTCTCCAAGAATAGGGATCTGTGTTATAATGTAAATTATATCAAACCCAACATTCTTAGTTATATGTTCATATCATCATAATTCATTATGAAGAGTCGTTTTCAATCCAATTTAAACTAATATTCAAATTTATCACATTACCCTAAGTAATTTTACAGAGTCCTATGACAAATTCAAAGGAATGGTTAAAGTATGCATTAGCAGATACATTCTTAGCATCATGCATTATCAAACAAATATTAGCTTTTACTTGAACACTTACCTCATCAGAAATCAATTTTTTAAAAGAAGAGAACGGTACTTACAGTTACTTAAAACACAAAAATAAACTTATGACTGTGATATGGAAGAATAATCCTTTGGGAATACTAAACAACATTCCAAGTAGCCTTTTTTTTTTTTTGGAAGTAAGGAGATTTTGCATTATATTAAAAGGAGGAATTACAAAAGGAGCAATCTGGCCGAAGCTCAGAATTGTTCATCAAAAGGAAACACACCCTCGTGGCACATATGAAGGCTATTGCCGCAGTAACCCAGACGAACCTTCTACCTGAATAGATAAAAAACCACAGAACCAAATACTTTCTTCCCATAGGCTCGCAGGCCAAAGAGCGTAAATATAGACACCCAAGCATAATAGACACCCCAACTTCATAACCTCTGATACATAAGATAAATGCTAAACCAGCTAGCCCCAGACCCCCCAAATAAACACCCACCCACCCATACATCAGCGAACTATATAAGGAGCTTCTGGAGAACTCCCCGGATGGCGAAAGCTGGAAGAAGAAGTAGTGCATGGAGGAGGTTGAAGCGCCATGGAAGACAGAAGGAAATCCAGCTTCTGGTGAATCGTGTGAGACTCTTCAAAGAGAAGTTGCGCATTGTCATCTCTGAGAGGATGCCTATCGTGAATGGAATAGCCAACCAAGTTTTTCATCATCCAAAATAGAGCAACAGTGCACTTGTAAAGACTAATGCGCCCAACTATGTTGCCAGGATCAATGATCCAATTCTCCAATTGCTTACTCTCTCCCACCAGGGTTTCCCTACTCAGACAAGCCCACCATTGTTGTTCATAGTCATTGATGTATGTGTGGATTTCCAAGGGGTATTTAAGAACGAAGGAAGTTGCCTCCCTATGCGCTCAGTGAGAGGCACGAGATAGACCACCACCCGGCTCCCCCAGAGAATCGCCACGCCCTCTCTTCCTATTGCGATTGGAATTATCTCCAACCTCAGGATGACAGTTAGTATCTTGCGGCTCCTTCATCTTATCACCAGAGGCTTGCTCCATAATCAACCAGATTACCAAAACTTGCATGCATGCAGAAAACCAACAATGACGATCACGGTTGCCACCTTGAGCCTCCATATATTCTCGCCTGCCTCCGACTATTATGATGAATCGGGTACATCTTAATAACTCTTAATAACTAAAGGAGGTACAACGAGTGACACTTGCTCTGATTTTCTTCCATCATTTCCCCCATCGAAGAACTGCGAAGGAGGATGAAAAGACTGATCGAGAACTGTGAAGGAGGATGAAAAGACAGGAGTTAAAGGTCGATGCGGACAACTACAAAAGGCAAGAGTTACGTGTCCCGATTATCGTTAGCATGATGTCTTCTTGCACGAAAAACCATCATGTCTTGGTCCTGGATAACTCTACAGCTATCCCGAAAAATTGCTTCTGTCAAATCGTCCCACGTATAAGCGCAGGAGGCCATGTGAACACTGCTCCCGTGGTTGGTCAGCAGATCAACTTGACGTGGGAGAAGGAAAGCGCTACACCCAACAAGGAATATAGAGCCTTCCAACCGCCATGACGACGCCACTTTGGAGCTTGATTTTCCACGGTGCATCTCAGCAGCCATGTGGAGAATAATCTTGGAATCACCTTCCACGATTAGAGGGGTCCATCTTTTTTGACATGCGAGCAATATTCCTTGGTGAAGACCTTGATCTAGTTCGACAACATTATTAGACTCTATCCCCAAAAAACCAATTTTGAACCCAAGCATGGGGTCCAAGTAGTCCTGAGAGGATGCCTGGCACAAATTGTGTGTTGAAGAAAATGCCGGCAGCACATGGGGATATTGTAGGCTGTTGTTTTGTCTACTCAACCATGGTCTCAGTTTGTCCAAAGAGATCACCCTGAAGAAGAATTTATGGACCTGCCAAAATAGTGGTTTAGCGAAATTAGACCAAGCCTAGGAGAAGATAAAAAATTGTCCAAGATGGTAAAATATTCTTAATTGGCCTTAGGGAAATGCCCGCCACAACTCATGGGATGATGATAAAAATATTCCGAGGGTGTGGATCTCCAACCCCCCCCCCAAAAGTCCAAAAGTCCAACAAGACTTTTGGGGGGGTCTTTCCAAACCCCCCCCAAAAGTCCTGTTGGACTTTTGGACTTTTGGGGGGGTTTCTTAAAAACCGCCCCCAACAGTCAAATTCTAAGGATTTTTGAGGGGGGTTCTTAAGGACCCGCCCCCAAAAGTCAAATTCTAAGGACTTTTGAGGGGGGTTTTTAAGGACCCGCCACCAAATACCTTTAAAACACGTTTTTGGGGGGGGTTTAGCAAGACCACCGCAAGCCACTTTTAGGGGGGTCAAGAATTTTGGGGGGGGGTTTCCACAACCGCCCCAAAAAGTATTGAAAATTGAACTTTCGGGGGGCGTTTTTAACCAACCTCCCCCCAAAAGTATTAATAATTGGACTTTGGGGGGGGGGGTTTACAAAACCACCCCCAAAAATCCTGACAATTGGACTTTTTAGGGGGGTTTTTTAAAAACCGCCCCCAAAAGTCCAATTTTTGGGACTTTTGAGGGGGTTTTGAAGAACTGCCCCCAAAGACCTAAAAAAATTTTGGGGGGGGGGTTTAGCAAAACCGTCGCCAAAAGGGTATTTTGTTGTAGTGTGCCCCTAGTTGAAATTGGCCAAGTGTCCTTGAATGACATTGGGAAGCGAGTTGAAACTCACCATAACTGGATAACCGAGGCTTGGATTGAAAAACCGTTAGTTCTGTTGGAATTGGGACATTGGTTTATCACCAAGGACACCCCTCTCCAGTCACTTCATGGACCGATCGTTGTCTATATTGACATTTTCTGCAACTAGGGTTTTGTTCATTAGCAAGCAATGCAACTTATTTCTGCATTATATGCTCAGAACTTGAAAGTTGTGAGGAATAAGGGTGTGGGCACCCTGTCCACATATCCCTTGACCAAACATACCTTTATGAGTGAACGGAACTCAATTTCATTGCTCGGTTTGGTTTTTATGCCCCATGTTGAAATTTTCCAATTGTCTCTGAATGGTGTTGGGAAGCGAGTTGAATCTCACCATAACTAGATAATCGAGGCTCGGATTGACAAACCGTCAATTCCGTTGGAATTGGGACATCGGTTAATCGTCATGTAATACCCCCATTTTGACCCTTAGTATATTTTATCTATAATTTAAATATTGTATGCATGTTATGTATGATTCCTAGCGTGGAGCTCAAGGCCAAGGCCCCGCTAGTGAATGCTCGGCCTTGGAGAGGAAAGTAGTTGGTATTATGCTACCCATGTGCTAGTGAGCCATGGAAATTGTAAATATGCATTTTAATAGAAATGCCCACAACTAGCTATGCAATGCAACAAGAGATGAGGGCATGATTTTTACAAGGAATGGGGGGGATATTCAAATCCTTGAGCCAATCAATTCAAGCCAAGTGTCAATGAGAGAACCCATGAACTCTCAACTACCCATGTTGACTTTTGTTCCCAATCATTCATTTCTCCCAAGAGTTGGTTGAGGGAGTTAATGCCTTGGGGAATGAAGAGGTATGGTTGTCCCAATTTGGGTATGGGAAAGCCACCCTTCATGGAAATTCGTGTTTGAATTCTTGGGAAAGAAAAGAGCCATGGAATTGCTCCCCAAGCCATTCTTCACCCATCAGTTTTTCTCTCTCACGAGTTTCGAACTACCTAGGCGTTTTCCCTCCACGTTTTTTTGGTTTTTCATTGTTTCCTAGCTGGGAGAAGGGCGTTTCCATGTTGCAGAACCATGGGAAGGAAAGGGAAATTGATTTGGGGTCTATAGAGGCTGCTTTGGCCCACTGAATGCTTATATATATGTGGGATAAATCATTTTATTCCCCGTGGTCGATTTTTCCCTCTCACAATCCGTTTTTGGTGTGCCCACGGTTTGGGGAAAACCCATGGCCATCTTGTTTCTAATCCCATTGTTAAAAATGTGTATCCATGCCCAATGATTATGTTTGTTGTGTGTAGATAGAGTATGTTGGGGTATGTGTTATGGGTATCCATTGTTTTGGTTTGATCTTGATATTCCCCTCTTCCTTGTATAAACTATGCCCAGATTGGGGGTGGTCTCTGAGTGCTGAAAGAATACAGGCTGGGAAGGGACCTATGGTTGGGTGGAACATTGCAGCGACATAGCTAGTTGCTTGGGACATCTTCATAATCAAGATAAGTATTATCTATGTGTATTTAAATCTACAATGTTATTTAATTAACGACTGTTATGTTTATGAGAATCAATGCATACTAGATATGCATGCAGTAGATTTTGCTTCAGCTGTGTTTATTTGAATTATACACTTGCACATGTGTTTTTTATTTATATGAATTTGATGGAAATGGGATGAGAGTTGTTAAAAGGCCCCAGAAGTGTATTCATGTTCCCTTCCTTGCGTTGGGTTGATGGGAGGGGATGTGACACGTCAGGGAAACCCCTCTCTAGTCACTTCATGGACCGATCGTTATCTATATTAACAGTTTTCGCAACTAGGGTTTTTCTCATTAGCAAGCAATGCAATTTCTGCATTGTATGCTCAGATCTTGAAATTTGTATCGAGTGAGGGTGTGGGGACCCTAGCCATCTCTCCCTTGACCAAACAGACCTAAAGGAGAAAAAATAACTCAATTCCATTCCTTAGTTTCATTTTTATGCCCCTGATTGAAATTTCCCAAGTGTCCCTGGATGGCATTGGGAAGCGAGTTCTGGTAAAGATGATTATCCAAACCACTATTCTCATGGACATATGAATGAATTTCTAGAAAATGAAGAGAAGTGGTAGGGAGATACACCAAAAAGGATGCTAAAGAGGAATATAAAGAGAATATTGACAAACCGTTAGTTATGTTGGAATTGGGACATCGATTTATTGCTAGGGACACCCCTCTCTAGTCACTTCATGGACCGACTATTGTCTATATTGACGATTTTCACAACTAGGGTTTTGCTCATTAGCAAGCAATGCAATTTCTGCATTATATAATCAAATATTGAAAGTTGTGTCGAGCTATGGTGTGGGAACCCAGGCCATCTCACCCTTAACCAAACAAACCTACAGGAGTGAATGGAACTCAATTTTGTTGCTCGGTTTGGTTTTTATGCCCTCAGTTGAAATTGGCCAAGTGTCCTTGAATGTAATTGTGAAGTGAGTTGAAACTCACCATAAATGGATAACCAAGGCTTGGATTGAAAAATTATTAGCTCCTTTGGAATTGGGACATTAGGTTATCGCCAAGGACACCCCTCTCTAGTCACTTCATGGACCAATCGTTGTCTATATTGACAATTTCAATAACTAGGGTTTTTCTCATTAGCAAGCAATGCAATTTCTGCATTATATGCTTAGAACTTGAAAGTTGTGCCTAACGAGGGTGTGGTAACCCTGGCCATATCTCCCTTGACCAAACATACCTCTAGGAGTGAATGGATCTCAATTTCATTGCTCAGTTTAGTTTTTATGCCCCGAGTTGAAATTTTCCAAGTGTCTTTGAATGGCGTTGGGAAGCGAGTTGAAACTTGCCATAACTAGATAATTGAGGCTTGTATTGACAAACCATCAACATTGGGTTATCTCTAGGGACACCCCTCTCCAGTCACTTCATGGACTGATCGTTGTTTATATTGATGGTTTTTGCAACTAGAGTTTTGCTCACTAGTAAGTAATGCAATTTATGCATTATATGCTCAGATCTTGAAAGTTGTGTCGAGCGAGGGTGTGGGGACCCTATCCATCTCTCCCTTGACCAAACATACCTGCAGGATCAAACATAACCCAATTCCATTGCTCGGTTTGTTTCTTATGCCCCCGATTTAAATTTCCCAAGTGTTCCTGATTGGCGTTGGGAAGCTAGTTCTAGTAAAGATGATTGTCCAAACCACTACTCTCATGGACGTATGACTGGATTTATAGCTAATGAAGAGAAGTGGTATGGGGATACACCAATAAGGATGCTAAAGAGGAATATAAAGAGAATATCTTTACTCTGAGAGGGACTACTCCAACCATCACCACAACTACATTGCCTTCACATTTGGATAAGTTATTGATTATGTTGTAGATTGAGTTATATTTGGCACAAGACCCTAGTTATTATGAATCCATGTTGAGGGTATCCCTAGGTAATTTGTTTGTTAGGTCTACTTTATTGATTTCATACAAGAGAGGGCCCTCCAAACCTTCAAATGATTTCAAGCTAACCCTAATTTAGAAGCATATATGCAGATGCAATTTGAACAGTCTACTGCCAAAGGTTTACTATTGAATTGGAGCCCACTAGGGGTTCCTTGACCTAGTGCATTAGACCAAGTAGCATATGTGTATAGCTAATATACTCCAATTTTTTTTACAAATGGCTCACTTCAACCATGGATGAAGTTATGCATAATTTTATTCAGGATAAACAAGTCATGAGGAGCTTCAATAGGGTCACCATTAATTACACATCTAGTTGGTCAAGGTCTCTTTGGATAGATAAATGCAAATATGAGAAAGGAATCATTTGGAGCACTAGGATTTGGATATACTACAACTTTATTTAGAGAACCGTTGGATCCAATTGAAGGAGAAGGAGCCAACGTTAGATGAATTTGGGATAGATTGTCTACCAACTGCAATGTTGGATATTGTGTGCGCTTCTGGTAGCTAGTTTCTCTAGCAAACATTATCATTGCAAGTCAAACAAGATATTAAGAACATACATAATGAACAATCATTTTAGGTTCCTATGTAAAATATAGCTCCAATAATTATCGATGGATAGAATGCATGAACAAAATTACAAAGAGACATGGAAAAGAGCTAGTTGATATACAAAACATTTTAGGATTGGATGGTACTACAATAGTAGCATGAGTGACCACAAATAAGGAGCAACCTTCTAACTTCATCGCCCCTTCTATTCGTTCTTGTCAAACTCATCATAGCAAATAAAATCCAAGATACAAAGGTGCTAGAGTTGCGCAAGAAAGCAGAGAGCATCACCACAACTCGACGTAGCCTACCAAAATGGCTATTGAATGATAACTTTCTAACCCTTGCACTCCCAAACTTGCTATGTCTTAATGGAATATTTTTTAAGACTTAGAATATTTTTGTTATTTGGCCAAGTGGCTCTATGATGACATTTGATTCAAACGATTATCACCAACTAGCTCTATGAGGATATTCTACTAACATAATTATAGCTAGGAGGAAATATATTTATACTAGATTATCTATGTCAATTTTGGTAGATTTAATTTGAATCCTACTATTTTTATCATGTGATGGTCACCCACATGGCCCACTTTATTTTGTAAACTTTCCCTATTTGTGTATATTTTGCATATATTTAGTCAAAGGAGACATTTTTTCACAAAATTGAAATTTCATGCAAATTAAAAAAATATTAACTAAATAAAAATTGAATATTAGTGATCTTTATTGGTCCAATTATAGAAGGTCATTACAAGAAATTTCCAAAACTAATAGACTTGACTAAAAGACACAGTTAAAAAAAATCAGGTGTTATCCTTCAAGTGCTTCAAAGATTACTCAAAAGCTAATTTCAACTCCAACATTCATGTATGCTATGTGACTCTACTCTCATGCAATACAAATACCCATGTGTCTCTAGCCTCATGCAAGCCAACCCAAGTCTCAAAACTTCAAATAGAACAAGACACTCACAATCATTTCTTTCAATGGCTATCTCACCCATCCAACAATCAATCATCCTTTTCTTTCTCTCAACCATATGCAACACAAGGTTCAAACTTTCCCTTCTCTCCTAAAGAGTCTCTCATGAAATCTGTCCCTTTTAATGCTCTTGTGTGGGAACGAAGAATATGATCCAATGACTAAACTCTATAAACCTAGAGTGTTAGATCATTATCTCAATTATAGTTGATTCATATCATACACACATTGTTGTAGGTTTGTAAAATGCAGTCTCTATGGGAATTGCAACCATGGTTCTTCCATGTTGATACAAATCATTTACTCGCATAATAGCAACAAACTCCCCAAATTACCTTGTATTCTTATTGGCCTCAAGCTCATTCAATTATTGTGGATGTTTCATGAATGAAATCCATGGAACTACAAATTTCTAGTTGGTTGTGTTTGATGCCTTGAGAGAAATTAGATAGATTGGCTTCCCGGAATTGGCACGGTTAATATTATTGCCACTAGTTTCCTTCTATCCACCATTGGTATATTTGACAAACTTGTTAAGAAAAAAGACCCTAATTTGACTTGTTGCTAAACTTTCTCAAGCATAAAAGTATGTGAGATAATTGGGAACCCCAAGAAAAAGGCCTCACAATGGGAAATTCCAAGTAATTTTGAGAAAGTGACAAATTAGTTCAAAAGTAGGGCATCTTGTTCTAACACCAAGGTCATTTCCCTAGTAGAAGATATGGAGAGTGGAGTTAACGCCTAACATGATTTTTGATGCTAGAAATAGAGTTGTCTTGCCATGTTCTTATGTGATGTGACATGGATAGGGTTTGCGAACCCTAAGAAATGAAATCATGATAGTGGGGAAAGCTTGATTGACATAAACATGTGTTGAAGCCAATTATGTGTTCCTACCTGTCCTAGAGATTATAGGGTTCCTTAGGAAACCTTAGGAGTTAGATGTTAGGGATAACGAAGATATAACCACTGGATATTATAAGGGTAAGATAGATATCTTGGATGTTCTTGGAGATATTTCTCTTGTGTGATTCTAGAGTATAAGACCTTGGGTTTGAGGATTGAAATACTAGGATGGACATGCAGACTTGGATGCTAGAAGTTGAGTTCTCTAGTGGTGTACTTTTTTATGTAACACGGGTAGGTTTTTTGAACCCCTAAGAAAGAAAATCATGCTAGTGGAGAGACCTTGATTAACATACACTTCGTGTTGAATTCAACGAGGACTTCCTCGTTGTCTTGGAGATTATAGGGTTGTTGAGGAAACCCTAGGAGTTATATGTTAGGGATCACAAAGATATAAACACTAGAGAAGATAAAGGGAAGATACATGACTAGGGTTTGCATGAGAAAATATTATGTCTTCTATTTAATAGCATGTGTAATTCTCATCGTAAATGTGTCATAATGTCTAAGAGTAATATACCATAACTGTGAAAAACTCTAACATAACCTTACCCAAAAAAATAGAAGGTTTTAATTTCCATAACTGTAAGGAATCTATCATACTAATGTAAGGTAATATGTTCCACATGGCTTTCCCAATCTACAAGGAATCCCCTTCAACACTCATAATCATTTGTCCTAGGAGGACATCTCAAAGAAACCAAAAACTGACACCCTAGCCATGGACTAGGATTTGAGACCCACCCCTCATATACAAAACCTTATAATAGTGATCATATCCCACTTGAAGACCAAATACCCCCTATTGAGTGTATGTGTGGTGGTTCAAAGTTTCAGTCATCACCCATGAGACCCAAAAGAATAATTTATGGTTAAAGCATTGAGACACATCTCGCATGTGCAAAAATTCATAATTGATATCCCACTTAAAAGACATTAGTTCCTTATAATGGATTTGTGTGGTGGTTCAAGGCCTCATTCATTTCCCTTGAGCCCTAGAATATTGATTTAGGGTGAAAACCCCTTATTTTCTTCCTCATCCATGGTGAAAAATAATTATTTTTTTCCTCTTAAAGGAGGCCATATCTTATTTAGAGGTAAAATATTTCTTCAACTAGGGTCACTTTGTAGCTTCAAGCCCAAAGCAAAAACTGGACAAGGGAAAACCCTCCATCTCCTTAGAAATAAATATCAATAAGTGAAACAATAGTTCCCACGTAAAACCTTCCCAAACACACTTGTAAGATCTCACAGAACTCCATTATGATGCTTGGATCAAATTCTAAGCCCCCGACAGTGATTGAACAAGTGTCCCTGAAAGTCTACATGAGACGAGTTTAAATGGGCCCTAAAATGATGCTAGTTGATTGGATCGATGAACCATCGAATCCATTGGAATCGAGACAATGGAATAATGCTAGGGATGCCTCCCTTGCATGGGTCCATGGCCCGAATCTCGTCCTATTTTGAGATTTCAGAAGCTAGGGTTTGGATCAGTGAGAGACATTGCAATTTTTGCACAAGGGGGTCAACTTCAGATATTCCTTTATAGTGAGATCATGGCCAATTTTCTCACATCAAATATTCCCAAACACACTTGTGGGATCTCATGGAACTCCATTTTGCTGCCTGGATCAAATTCTAAGCCACCCGAAATTGATTGATAAGTATCCCTGAAATCCTACAAGAGGCGAGTTTAAATAGGCCATAAAATGATGTTTGTTGATTGGATCGATGAAATGTCAACTCCTTTGAAATCAGGACATCAGAATAATGATAGGGGTGCCTCCCTCGCATGGGTCCATGGCTCGAATCTCGTCCTATTTTGAGATTTCAGAAGCTAGAGTTTGGCTCAATGAAAGACATTGTATTTTTTTGCACAAAGGGGTCAAATTTGGATATTCCTTGAAGGTGAACTCGTAACCAGTGTTCCCACATCAACTATACCCAAACACACTTGCAGGATCTCACAGAAATCCATTTTGTTTCCCAAATCAAATTCTATGCCCCCAACAATGATTGAACAAGTGTCCCTGAAAGCCTACAGGAGGTGAGTTTAAACAAACCATAAAATGATAACCATTGATTGGATCGATGAACCCTATACTCTGTTGGAATCAAGACATCATAATAATTCTAAAGGTGCCTCCCTCATGTGGATCCATGGCTCGGATCCTGTCCTATTTCAAGATTCCAGAAGCTAGGGTTTGGCTCAGTGAGAGACATTGCAATTTTTGCACAAGGGGTCAACTTTGGATATTCCTTGATGGTGAGCTCGTGGCTAGCATTCCCACATAAAAGCTGCCCAAACACACTTGTAGGATCTCACGGAACTCCATTCTGATGCCCGGATCAAATTCTAATCCCACGATAGTGATTGAACAAGTGTCCCTGAAATCCTACAATAGCCGAGTTTAAACAGGACATAAAATGGTGACTGTTGATTGGATCGACAAACCATCAAATTTGTTGGAATTGGGACATTAGAATAATGCAAGGGCTTCCTCTCTTGCATGGGTCCATGGCCCAAATCTCGTCCTATTTCTAGATTCCATAATCTAGTGTTTGGTTTAGTGATAGACGTTGCAATTTTTGCACAAGGTGTTCAAATTTGGATATTCCTTGATAGTGAGCTCGTGGCCAACGTTCCCACATCAATTCTTCCCAAACACACTTGTAGGATCTCATGGAAATCTATTTTGATGCCCGGATCAAATTCTATGCCCTCGATAGTGATTGAGCAAGTGTCATTGAAAGCCTATAGGAGGCGAGTTTAAACAGGCCATAAAATGATGACTATTGATCAGATCCATGAACCGTTGACTCCATTGGAATCAATACATCGGAATAATGTGCCTCCCTTGTGTGGGTTCATGCCCCAGATTCCATCCTATTTCAATATTTCAGTAGCTAGTGTTTGGATCAATGAGAGATTGCAATTTTTGCAAAAGGGGTTCGACTTTGGATATTCCTTGATGGTGAGCTCGTGGAAAGTGTTCCCACGTCATATCTGTCCAAACACACTTTAAGGATCTCATGGAACTCCATTTTTCTTCCCGGATCAAATTCTATTCCACCGATAGTGATTGAACAAGTGTTCCTGAAATCTTATAGGAGGTGAGCTTAAATGGGCCATAAAATGATGGTCGTTGAGAGGATCAACAAACTGCTGACTCTGTTGGAATCAGGACATCAAAATAATGCTAGTTGTGCCTCCCTTGTATGGGTCCATGGCCCATATACTATCCTATTTCAATATTTCATAAGTTAGGATTTGGGTTAGTGAGAGACATTGCAATTTTTGCACAAGCCAATGCAATTTGGAAATCTTGGATGTTCTTGGAGAGATTGCTCTTGTGACAACTAGGGTTTTTGTTGTACATGTAAACCCTGGTAATTTGATTTCCACTTGAAAAACTAGCATTCACATTGATTAATGAAAAAATTGCAAATTTGAAGTCTAAGTGATTAAGGAAGAGGAAATCCTCGAACTTTGATAGTAGATGGTTGCAACATGACTAACAGATATGTAGTAACTACTTCCTTACTAACCTTTCTCATTTTGATATAGAAAATTATTATTTTGGTAGTTTTGAATTGTATAGCAAGTACATCTCTTCATGTCAATGATTGAAATAGATTATAATGGCCAAGGCATTGGCGATAAAAGTCAAGGGATTAAAGACCTCATTGTTTCTAATGTTTCTAGGGCTAGCTTAGGTTTCTAGGGTTAGATTAGTGTTTCTAGGGCTACATTAGGTTTCTAGTGTTAGATTATTGTTTCTAGGGGTAGATTAGGTTTCTAGGGTTTCCAGGGATAGATTAGGTTTCTAGGGTTAGATTAGTGTTTCTAGGGCTATATTAGGTTTATAGGGTTAGATTTGTTTTTCTAGGGCTAGTTTTGGTTTCTAGGGTTTCTAGGGCTAGATTAGGTTTCTAGGATTCTAGATTAGTTTTCTAGGGTTAGATTAGTGTTTCTAGGGATAGTTTAGGTGTCTAGGGTTTCTAGGGCTATATTAGGTTTCTAGGATTCTAGATTAGTTTTCGTGTTAAATTAGTGTTTCTAGGGTTTCTAGAGATAGATTAGGTTTCTAGGGTTGTATTAGTGTTTCTAGGGCTATATTAGGTTTCTAAATATGGTTTCAAGGGCTATATTAAGTTTTAAAGGTATGGTATCTAGGGATAAAGATTCCTAGATTGAAATATAGCATTTGAATTCCCCTCTCTCCCACATGGCCATATTGTTGAGTACGTGTTATATTATTTGCATGTATTTGTGGGGGGGGGGGGATGTGCCTTTGACCACCCCTGATGATCCCCTCCAGTTAGTTCCATACCGTATTCGATGGGAACTGCGCGTGGCGCTGGCTCAGGTGGGGTTATAGGGGGGTCATACCGACACCATCCCCCTTCCATGAAGCAGTTTCAAATTTTTTTGGGCTCTTGTTCATCCTATTTTTAGTTCTTTCTAAAAATATGTAATTTAATCCCAATTAAGGGATGAGAGCCTATTTTCTAATCTGGGTTAATGGATTAGGGTTTTGGATGTCGTGGAATACCTATATTTGATTGTGATTGGTTAATAATCAATATGAGAAAATAAGAGGTGGGGCTCTAATTTTTGTTGGTTTTCTCCATTAAGGATTTCTAGGGTAAATATATGTGTATTATGTGTGAGTGTTATTGGTGGCTTACTGATATGATAGCCAATTAAAGGTTCAAAAGTAAGGATTCCTACTTTAATTATCAACCCAAGGATCATGCAATCTTAAGAGGTGTTGGGCACTATCTGTGCAAATACTGAGATATTTCTATCTAGTGACTTAATATATGAAAATGGAAATGATTCTAACTAGAAAACATGGAAATTTATCCTATGAAATGCACATGATATTGAATCTAAAAAACATGAAGGTTTATTCTATGAAAGCATGAATATTTCATTTTAATAAAACATATCCTTAATCTACTTAGCACAAGAAATGATTTGATTTCAAAACTGGAACTAACTTATGAAAGCATGAAATCATTAATCTAAGAAAATAGTAGAGATTTATTCCATAAATGCCTTGAAGATTTAAATTTAGAAAACAATAAACTATTTAATCTAATAGAACAATCAAAATTTTCTCTATGAAAAACATGGGATGTTAATCTAGGAAAGCGTAAAAGATTCAATCTAGAAAATATGGGATATTTACTCTATGAACTATGAATCTATCTGGACTGTACTATAGAAGCGACCTACAACACTACAGGAGCCATTCATTCGAACTACAAACATTGTTATTCTTTTCTACAGAAAGACAGATTGATTTTAGAAATTGAATTCAAACTTCTATTTTGTAATTCAGGGATTCAACTATCTAGCCACGCATTTTAATCCACAGATCTAAATTATTCAATAAAACAAATGGATGATGATCTCAATGAAATGAAACTTGTAAATCTATTTAATCAACCTAGATGAATAAATACATGAAACTAATTTTGTTGACTGGAAAACATAACTCCTGCACAACACGATGAGGGGCCCCACCTCAAAGCGTATATAGGAGCTTAAACTAAACTATGAACTCACGAATTCGGCAAACTATGATTTCTCCATTAAGATGTTTAAAAATCCATCATCAAAGGTACAAAACTTGATTACTGCAAAAATTGTGTAAAAATGTATGAGGTAAACAACGAGAATGTATCTATATCTCTTGTGTAATGCACGAGTCTATATTTATTACAGAACTTCAAAATATCCTCAAAACATCTACTTTGGATATCACAAGATCAATCCTCTTTGGATTCATCTTTTCTGAAAGTTAGGGGAGACTTGTAGTATCTTGAATTGATCTCGAGTTCTTTCTTCATTTCTTCATGTGGTCAATTGAAACGGAAATCTTCCGAGCTTACTTATATTTAGCCCCCAAAAGGTGTGATATGCTATCCTTTTTTATTGCCACCAAGCTGCACTTAATCACACATAACACTAATCTAATTGTGATCTAGGAGCATCGAGGCCTAGGCAGAGTAGTCGAAGATGATTGACATAAGGAAGGCCGACTAGAGGGAGTGCCGACGACCACTGGTGCGGAAGAGCAGATTGGCTGTCGAAGTCAATAAGTCGAGCAGGAGCAGTCGATCAAGCAATCGAAAAAAGACCCAGGAGGTCGAGAGTCAACATGTCAGAGGTTGACAGATGAAAGAGTTGTAGCGGAGACGTCGAGGATCGACGTGTTGTCGAACCATGACTTTGACAGATTTGGGTATGAGCCAAGCGGAGAGGAAGGGGTGGACTGGCAAAACCTGAAAGTGTGAAGGGAAGCTGACAGGTATGTCGAAGGCTGACGGAGGATAGTATGGTCGAGGCAGTGATAAGAACGACTACTGTAGCAGTGTCAGGAGGACGCATAGAAAGTCAAGGAGAGTACTTGGCAGCCATTTGGGGTTGCTAAGGAAGTTATTAGTAGTTATTGCAGGTGGTTGGGATCGTGACAGATGTCGTCAAAGGTGGAGCTTGTGTAGCATGTAAGAGGCGCTGAAAGTTGCAGGTATGCAGGATCTGAGGAGATCGACGGACAAAGGAAATGTGTTTCGGGAGTTGGAGTGATCTCGGGAACAACAACAACAGAGTAGAAGACTCGTGCGTAGGCACAGAGTAGGGGGGGGTTCAGCGAGTTCCATTTTGGAGTTAGCACAGAGAAGAGCTCAAGAGAAGGTTTTGTATATTAGATAGGGGAGTCACACATCTATAGAGCAAAGAGAAGATCGATCCATAGCTCAGAGTTCCGCAATGAACTAGGAGATGGTGAAGATCGACACACTGAGATAGCACACAGTTACTTCTGTATTGTAATAGGTTAAGGCCGATAATAGTTAGTTGTTTACATTCCTTGCATTTTGCATTGTAACCGTTTTCGGTTGAAGTAATATAAGCCATCTTCTGGCATCCTATTTACATCTTGTTTATGTGAACGTGTGTGTTGTGTGTAATTGTTAAGCAAGAACCTTCACGAAGGCACCTTGTGTCAAGTGGTATCAGAGCGGAAGAATCCTGTGAGAGACAGGCGGTGATATCAACCTGACTAGGTCAATTGGTATCAGTATTAGAAGTGAATCCAGTGAGCAAGTGCATTGAATAACTCCAGCTGTGATTTGGTATTGTTGTACATGACTTGTGGAAGTACAATTGCGATTGGACAGAGTGGCAGTTTCGGCCGAGGCTGAAAATGGCTCACATAAGTGTTAATGTCTGAGGTGTTGGACGAAGATGGCGTAACAGTCACTGTTGATTGTGAGATGTTCGACGAATGTGTCCGAACAATGTGAACTTTGAAAAATGAAGTCGCATCGATCAAAGAAATCCAAAGGCGTGTTTGTATTTTTGATGCATTAGACCACAGCGATGAGGAGGTCGAAGAAGTGGAAGCACGGGAAGCAGAAGGAGAAGAACCAGAAGACAGACTCATCAAGCTTTTGACGGATATGAGAGGTCGGACAAAGATAGATGTATGTACCTACTCATGAAGTCTGGATCCAGAAGACTTGATCGATTGGTTCAAAGAAATGGAGAAATACTTTGACATAGAGCAGATCGAGGATCCTATACGGGTTAAGACTATTGATGTATTTGTAACTTTGGAATATATTCACTTGTATATTGCATGTATTACATTTGTACTTTATTGTATCCCCAACGGAGATGTATTATTCCTCCGATTGGAAGTGTCGCAAGTTACATTGTAAGTGCTGTCATTTGTATTTGATGGGTTATTATATCACCATAGAGGGGTCGGCCCAGTGTGGGTCAAAGGGTTATTAGACCACCCTAGTGGGGTCGGCCCAGTGACATGTGCATGGGTTATTAGGCTTCCTTAGGAAGTCGGCCTAGTTAGAGTAAAAGGCAAGTCAAGTCATTGTATAAATAGAGAGTGTGCCTCTCTCATTCTATTTATTCACTCACTCATTCACTTCGCATTAGTGAGAGAGAGGAGGAGTGCACACAACTGGACGAGGAGAAGCTTCTAGGAGACTATCTCTTGTTTTGGGGTTTGATATTTGTGATATATGTATTGGTGCTCATTCTATCTCTGAGGAAGTTGCGGGGTTTTTCACCTTCTTGGTTATCCCCAGTGAAATGCTTTGTGTCTCTTGTCTCTTGTGTTTGATATGCCGTACATGTTGTTCTCTTAGTTAAGATCCTATATAATATTGAATTAAATTATGAAAAAATAACATGGTATCAGAGCTATCCTGAAGGAAGGCATTGTATGGCATTTATGACACTTGTTTCACTTGCGACAAATTGGAAGCTAGGGCTTGGTATAGAAAAACCTAGTCATCGTGGCACTTTCTCTATAACTCCGTTTTGGTGAAGGTTTAGGATCTGGAACGTTTACAGGCCGAAGATAAAATGTTCATGTACCTTTTTTCCAAAGATCACCCTTAGATTCGTTGTACTTTGTGAGATATGATTCGTACAAGTTAGGGTTTCTGCCTCTTCTAGAATGCAGTCCTAAACAGGTGACCTAGGAACAAAGGTCATATCTCGGGATAGGAAGCTCCAAATGGAATGCCATAAAAAGTGATAGTTAGGAAACGGATTTTAGTTTCACAGGTCTGGGTTTCAGAGGCCGAAGTTTAAACAGTGACACGTGGCACTCCGTACAAGTTTGCTATGTTGTTTCAACCCATAAATAGATAACATTGCGACACTTGGCATATCTCTCTCTCAGAGAATCCATTAAAGGCCATATCTGTGGTTTAGAATGATGACAGGTCATTCTACCACAGGCCAAAGTTTCAAACCTTGAGGATCCTAAATCTCATAGATACATTAGAAACAATATGGCATATATTTTTGTCCAAACATAATTGGATTCTGAGCACTTTCAGTTTTGGTTTGTCACTGCTGCGGGAAATTAGGGCTTCTGCAAAAGTTGAAATTTTTGGAATTTGAGACCACGGCTGGATGCTCCTCATAAAAATAGAAATTTAGAGACCAATATCAAATTTTTTGGTTGGGTAGAACCCCGGGATCTATCAAACCCTAGTTCGGGATTTTGACCAGAAAACCAAAATTTGACAGAAGCTGCAGATCCGAAATTCGTAGGTCATTTTTGGAGGGTGAGTTTTCAAAATCTGAGCACACCGGCTTTCTCACCTCATTCAATTGCATCTCGCTATCCATATAGAAGTTTGAAGTTCCAGTTCCAGAGGGAGATGAGGCTAAGGCCTTACAAAAGAAGACTTCAAGCAATCCCGACAGTGTTGTATGAGGATGATGTTGTCTACTAGCATGAAAGGTACATCAAGAAAGACAAATCAAGTTCTAGATCGAGAACATATGACCATGGAGACATGAAGACAAAGACTCATCCATAGCCATTGATCACATAAAATCTCTACTTACGAGGTATGTATAATTTGGTTCTACAATGCTTAACCTATGAGATATGCAGGTTACTAGCACAAGGTCTCTAAATCATTGTAGAGAACAAAGAAGACATTGTTTGGGTATGTTAGACATAACTCGCAAACATGATAATCCAGGTATGTTTTTATTATATCAAGTTAGAATCCTACCTTGTGTTAGGATCTTATATAAGTATACTATTTGTATGATTGATAATGATTATTCATGAAGTTATAGGTTTGAGTAATCATGGGTTTATGCATATTATGCTTCTTAGTTTGATTAATGATATGACAAACTAGGAGAGTCCTATGGTCAAATAAGAATATGCATGAGTAAAAGAAGTACTCCCTAAAACCTTGAAATACTAACGCTTGTGATAAATTACTTGTGTATGAAATGATCATGACCATACATATTTAGAATCATAATGTTTTGATAGTATTGAGATTATACTAATGCATGTATGATTATGTATGAGATCTTGAGGATGACACATTGATGACACTAGTGCACACTTAAGCATGCATAGTGGTCCAGGATGGATATAAATTCAAAGATAGATAATCCAGGAAGCAAAGATCAAGAGGGAGAACACTCCAGTATTTCCTGCAAGGAAGCAAAGATCAAGAGGGAGTACACTCCAGTAGTTCCTGCAAGGAAGCAAAGATAAAGAGGGAGCACACTCCAGTAGTTCCTGCAAGGAAGCAAAGATCAAGAGGGAGTCCACCCAACAACCAAACAAAGATAAGTATTTGAATTGTCATTTCTTGTATATATGATTACTTAAATGATGTTGTTCAGTCATGTACATAATTATGTTCCTAGATTTAGGATGTATATTATGCATTTTAGAAAAATTGCATTAATGAACAAGATACTACTAATATGCAAGTAATGGGTAAGTGGACTATGGTACTGTATAACATTCCATTGCTACTTATCTAGAATGAAACCTCTTTGCTGACATGTTGGGAGTTGTGCACACTCTTAACAATGTTCTGGTAGAGATGGAAGGCATCTAGAAAGTTACGGGATATGGATAAATGTTGTATTGGAGCATTGGCAAAGATAATTGCATGACTGTATGACATATATCTTTATCTGTTAAAAAAAATAAAAATAAAATCTGAAATCCATGAGATGTGTCTAATCATGCAATTGAACTTGTCTTGTAGGAAAGACCGTGTACCATCACCTACAAGAGAGACTTGCTTTGAAGAACAAGCGACGAAGACTCGACAACAACATTTGTTCCAGTGATGAAGTTCAAGAAAAATACCTATTGAAGATATTGAAGAATCTGAAGTTCCTAGGATCAGGGATGCAGTAATGGAAGGATGCCATGATCGAGGAGTACCAGTCGATCATGAAGAATGATGTTTGGGATGTGGTCCCAAGACCAGAAGGGAAGTATGTCGTGACTCCAAGTGGATCTACAAGATCAAGCATGCTGAAGATGGTAGCATAGAGAAATACAAGGCAAGGTTTGTGGCTCGTGGCTTCTCCGAGAAAGAAGGGATAGATTATGAAGAGACTTTTGCACCTGTATCTAGATACACTTCCATCAGAACAGTACTTGCTCTGGCTGCAGTAATGAAGTGGAAGATATACCAGATGGATGTCAAGTCAACTTTCTTGAATGGTGTAGTCGAAGAGGAAGTGTATGTGGATCAACCACTTGGTTTTGAGACACATGACAGGGAGTCATATGTGTGCAAATTAAAGAAATCCTTGTACGGCTTGAAACAAGCACCTAGGACATGGTACGACAGGATTGAAAACTTCCTAACTAGTTTGGGATTTACCAAGAGTAAAGTAGATTCCAACCTTTACTACAAGGTTGAGGAAGGAAATCCTGTGATACTTCTACTGTATGTAGATGACCTATTTGTGACAGGTGAGGATGGGTTGATTGCTGATATGAAGAGGAAGCTTGCTGCCGAGTTCGAGATGAAGGACTTGGGTATGATGCATTACTTTCCAGGTATGGAGGTGTGGCAGAGTGCAGATGGAATCTTCCTTGGACAAGGGAAGTATGCGGTAGATATCCTGAAGTGGTTTAGAATGATGGACTACAAGGCCATGGCCACACCTATGGCATCAAACCTGAAGCTATTGAGTGATGATTCATCAGATTCGGTTGATGCCACGATGTATTGTTGGATGATTGGGTCCTTGATGTACCTGATGAACACGAGACTAGATATTTGCTTTGCTGTGAACACCTTGATCCGGATCCTAACGGATCCTAGACATGTTCACTTGATTGTTGTGAAGCATATTTTGAGGTACCTGAAGGGTACAATTGATTATGGGTTCAAGTATGATGCGAATCAAAAGTTTAACATGGAGGGTTATGTTGATTCAGATTGGGCAGACAGTGCTACAGATAGGAAGAGCACTTCGGGGTGTTGCTTCAGTATGGGATCATGTATGATCTCTTTGTTTAGCAAGAAGCAATCCTGCATAGCACTGAGTACAGCCGAAGCATAGTATGTTGCAGCTTGTTTTGCTAGTTGTGAGGAAGTATGGATAAGGAGGCTACTGTCTGATTTGTTTGATCTCCAGTTGGAGGCTACTGTCTGATTTGTTTGATCTCCAGTTGGATGCTACCTGTATCTTCTATGACAACTAGAGTTGTGTGAATTTGTCTAAGAACCCAGTGTTCCATGATAGGTCAAAGCACATCGAGATCAAATATCACTATATCAGGGATATGGTGTAGAGAGGAGTAGTGAAGCTCCAGTATGTTGCGACAGATGAGCAGATTGCATATGTGTTGACCAAACCACTAGCCAAAGTGAAGTTCGAGTACTTCAGAGAGAGGCTTGGTGTTCTTCAGATATAAGATACTTCGAGGAGGAAGTGATAGGACACATTTACAAGAGCCATTCCAAGCATGGTGGTAGGAGGATCCTTCCCATGGTTTTGGATGTCAGAGCTGTGTGATGAGCATTAGGACGATGCTCCGAATGATTTTCTACATGATGATGATCAGGTTGATCATATGATGATGATATGAATCAGGAGGATGCTATGTATATGATCAGGTTTATCATATGATGATGATATGCATCAGGAAGATGCTATGTATATGATCAGGTTGATCATGTGATGATGATATGCATCAGGATGATGCTATGATCAAGATGACCATGTGATGATGATATGCATCAGGACGATGCTATGCTATGATGATGATCAAGATGATCATCTGCATCAGGATGATGCACTGTATGATGATGATCAAGATGATCATCTGCATCAGGATGATGCACTGTATGATGATGATCAATATGATTACGATCACTAGGATGATGCTTAGTGCAAGGATGATTAGGTTGATCATGAGTATCAGGATGATACTCTGTGGCCGTGGACAGGTTATGCAGGTGCATGTAATCAGTCCTAGAGGTCCGGATAGTTTGTGCTAGGCACATAAAAGATCATGGGATGCTGTTTAGAGATCTTGCAGGTTGCAAGACACTCTTTTAAGGTTTTGCAAGAATCGCATGTAATTAGTCCTGGAGATCCGGACAGGTTGTGCTAGGCACGTAAAAGATCCTGGGATGCTCTTTAGAGATCTTGCAGGTTGCAAGACAGTCTTTTAAGGTTTTGCAAGAATTGCATGTAATCAGTCCTGGAGATACGGACAGGCTGTGCTAGGCACGTAAAAGATCCTAGGATGCTCTTTAGAGATCTTGCAAGTTGCAAGACACTCTTTTAAGGTTTTGCGAGTTCACATGTAATCAGTCCTGGAGATCCGGACAGGTTGTGCTAGGCACGTAAAAGATCCTAGGATGCTCTTTAGAAATCTTGCAGGTCGCAATACACTCTTTTAATATTTTGTGAAGGCCACAAAATATTCTAGGAGATCGGATAGGTTGAGCAGTAAGCTCGTAAAAGTCCTGGGATGCTCTTTCGAGGTTTTGTTGACACACGTAATCAACCCTAAGGACTCCACAGGATTGCCAGATATGATGAAGACCTACAGGAGGCTAGGCCTACAACCAACATGAAAAAGGGATGGCTCTGTAGAACTTCTTATGACGAGAAGAGTTGAGAGATAACACCAGTGATTGATATGACGAGTACAGCAGCAATGATGATGACACTCCGTGATCCAGTGGCGATGATCTAGCTCCAGAATTGAAGACTTGTGCCTATATGTATTGGTGACCTGTGTCAAGAGAATACCTTCCTTGTTAAGAGGGAGTTGATGTATATGTAACTTCGGAAGATATTAACTTGTATATTGCATGTATTACATTTGTACTTTATTGTATCCCCAACGGAGATGTATTATTCCTCCGATTGGAAGTGTCGTCATTTGTATTTGCAAGTGTCGCAAGTTACATTGTAAGTGTCGTCATTTGTATTTGATGGGTTATTAGACCACCTTAGAGGGGTCGTCCTAGTGTGGGTCAAAGGGTTATTAGACCACCCTAGTGGGGTCGGCCCAGTGACATGTGGATGGGTTATTAGGCTTCCTTAAGAAGTCGACCCAGATAGAGTAAAAGGCAATTCAAGTCATTGTATAAATAGAGAGTGTGTCTCTCTCATTCTATTCATTCACTTCGCATTAGTGAGAGAGAGGAGGAGTGCGCACAAGTGGAGGAGGAGAAGCTTCTAGGAGACTATATCTTGTTTTGGGGTTTTATCTTTGTGATCTTTGTATTGGTGCTCATTCTATCTCTGAGGAAGTTGCGGGGTTTTTCACCTTCTTGGTTTTCCCCGGTGAAATGCTTTGTGTCTCTTGTCTCTTGTGTTTGATATGCTGTACATGTTGTTCTCTCAGCTAAGATCCTAGATCATATTGAATTAAATGATGAAAAACTAACAAAGACTGCATGTTTGAGGTTGAAGGGTCATGCCTCATTGTGGTGGGACAATGTGCAGGCTGACCGAGTTAAAAAGGGAAAGGAGAAAATAAATTCTTGGGATAGGATGGTCGCCAAGCTGAAGGGGAAGTTCTTGCCGAATGACTATGTGATTTCCTCGTTCTGGAAGTTGCAGAAATTTTGACAAAAAGAGATGACCATGAACGAATACAAGAAATTTTTTTACAGATTGTCGATAAGGTCGGGACATACTGACGGAGGCGAAGAAGCTTTCGCAAGATATGTCAACGGCTTGACATATGCCATTCAAGACAAGTTGAGCATGTCAAGATTCAGAGCGGTCGGTGAATCCTACCAGTTAGCTCTAAAGGAAAAAGAGAAACTGTCGAGGAAATCTGCATCGACCAGAGGTAGGATGACTGGTCGGGGTGTGAACATTGTTTTCAAGAAAGGCCAAAGTAGTGGATACAGGAAGGAAACCGTTGAAGAAAACCGACGTGTGAAAGGGACATCGACAAGAGAGAAAGTGCAGGAAAAATGAGTGATGGTCGAGAGACACGCAGTCGAGGTGCATATGGTCGAAGTCGTCCATCCGACAGAAAGGGAGCTAATATACCAGCCATAATCTGTTATAAGTGTCGAGGAGCTGGACATAAGGCTTATGAATGCCCAGAGAACCTACATGCTGCAGAGGAGTCAAAACCCAGACGTCGAAGAGATGAGCAAGTCGACGAGAGGGCAGAGTCGGCATCCGATAGCAGTGAGGATGGAAAGAATAAAAGTCGAAACCTGACTGTTAGGAGAAAATTGGTTTAGGAAGATCGACGTGATGAGAAAGAGATGGAACATCGAAAGGCTATCTTTTGAACTAAAGTGTGAATCAGCGAATGGCGTTGCAAGACCATAGTTGATGGCGGAAGCACTGAGAATCTTGTGTCGGTAGAGGTAATCGATAGGATAGGGTTGAAGTGTTGGGAACATCCACACCCATACAAGATCTCATGGTTACAGAAAGGACACCATGTGAAGGTGACTAGACAGTTCCTGATTAACTTCAAGGCCGCAAAGCTTGAAGACAACGTATTGTGCAACGTAATCCCAATGGACTCGTGCCATCTATTGTTAGGAAGAACATGGAAATATGATTGGAAGATGATCTATTATGGTCGAGCCAACATAGTCATAGTGTGGAAAAATGGCGTGCAAAGGAATCTTAAGCCGAAACCGGAGGAACAAGCTGACTGTAAGCAGGGCAAGAGCAAATTTTGGGAGAAGCAGGTGCTGATGTGTTCAGCGAAAGAATTCCTCGCGGAGGAGGAAAAGCAGTCGAGATGTTTTGCTATCATTCTGAAAGGGCCATGTATCGAGAGGTCGACAATGGAGAAGATTCTGGTCGAAGTCAGAAAGATGCTTGATGAGTTTCAGAGCATAGTATTCGATGAGACACCGACGAGATTTCCACTAACAAGAAGCATATCCCATCAGATCTGTTAGAACATTTTTACACCTATGTACATTAATCATTTATTAATTGATGATTAATTAGTGCCCAAGTGATTAATTATTACATCCCTAAGTTGGTTAGCTACTAAATGGTCAAACTATCTTGAACTAGTTAGCAATGTGAACAAGTGCTGAGTCAAACCAGCCATTTGGAGCGCTCCCCAGGGCAATTAATGCATTCAGCATGCCTAGAGCGCCCTCCTCAGGTCAATTAATGCATTCAGCATGCTTCTCTTCTACCTAGGGCGCATTTGCTCAGTTTGTGGACAATCTTGCCAACTTTGTCATATTTTTGGCCAATTTTAGCTACCAAACCTCTAACCAACCAGTTTCTTCACATGTGTGAGGTCACATGGGCCTGTCCAGTCATTCCTAGCATTCACACAGCAGATTCGAACCATTTTGGGATGGTTTGGGATATTTTGGTCAACCTAGGGGGGTTTGAGCTATTTCTAAGCTAGATCAGTGTGAACACTCCAGATGGATTCGAATTCTTCCAGATTTGTATATATGAGTGTTCTTAACCTATTTTGAGGTTGGACAGTTAATAATATTGACATTATTCACCAATTTCATGTGTATTGTTCTTCATTCATTTACAGATTTATGCTATTCTTGCAAATGTTGTGCAATCTTTCACTAGTGAGGAATCCATAGTAGCTAGGTTCTGCTGTGATTGAGATTTTACATGGTATCAGAGCTCTTGGAGCTAGAATTCGAACCAGCAAGACTGTTTTAGTGGATTGCCAGAAGCAGTGGAGAAACCACATAATTCCTGAGGCCATTGCCTTGAGCTTACTGGAGAAATATAGTGGCTCCTCTCAGGTGTGATGCTCTCCCAAATGCACCCACTATCCAAACAGGGTTCGAATCTGTTAGTGTAGATCCCTCCACAGTGATTTGAGAGTTGTTTGCAGGTATTGAAGACCAACATTGTCAGCAAGTGTGAATTGCAGCAGAGAAGAATGGAGCCATCTCACCCAAACGTGCTCACTCCCTTCAACTATTTCGATTGGAAGGCAGAAATGGTGATTTTGCTGAGATCTAAGGGTCTCTACAGAGTTACAATGGGCACTGAGGTGGAGCCAAACTCAGCTGTGGAGAAATCCAAGTTTTTTAACAGAATGGATGAGGCATTTGGCCTCCTTTGTCTCAGCATTTCGAGAGACCTCCTATTTCATGTAGAAAGTCTAGCAACTCCAAATGAAGTGTGGCTCAAGCTTGAGACCCTGTTTGGAAAGACTGATGAGATGAGAGGCCACCAGCTCGAAAATGAGCTTGTCTCACTGAGCCCAGGGAATTTCGATTCCATCCAGGACTTCTTCACCAAATTCAAGAACTTGGTCTTGCAGATCAGACAATGTGGCATAGAGAAGAAAGAAGAACAGTTGGTGTTGTCCATTCTCTCCAAACTGGGTTCTGAATACTCAGTTTTTGTGTCTTCATTCAACTCCACAAGGCTCACAGTTAGAGGTTGGAAGATGCCATCTTTGGATGACTTCATGGAGATGCTAACTCAAGAGCAAGACAAGCTGGTCTTGATGGGTTCCATCAAGAAAAAAGATCAAGTTCTTGCAGCTGGAGATTCGAAATGTGGAAGAGGCAAGCAAAAACCCAGGGGGTCGAAACCTCAAGAGTGAGGAAGGATGAGAGGCCCAAATCCTCTGAGGGGGTTTCGAATCCTGTCAAGAAAAAAGGAAAGAAGGCTGAGAAGACAAAATGTAGCTACTGTCAAAGAGGTTTTCATCCAGAGAGCTCATGCATGAAGAAAACCATAGACACCATGACCCATCTCCTACAGAAAAATAATATTCCTCTTCCTGAAAGTTCCAAGAAGAAGGAGTGCGTTTCTGAAGACAAGGAGAGCTGCCATGCTTTGGTGGCTAGTTCATCTCATTCACCTTTGTTCATCATTGATTCAGGTGCCTCAAGGCACATGGCTTCCTCAAGAGACTCGTTTTCTGAACTTGCACCCTACAGTGGCCTCTCCATTCGAATGGGAGATGACTCAGAAATCCCTGCTCATGGCATTGGGAAAATCTCTATGGAGAATGGATTCTTCTCCAATGTGCTGTATGTGCCAAATCTTGCAGCAAACTTGCTCTCTGTATATCAAATGACACATACTGGAGCAGCAAAGAAGGTGGTCTTCACTCAGGATGATGTGGAGATATCAGAAGTTTCCACCGGGAAAATTGTTGCAATGGGTGTTGCAGACCATGACATGAAGATGTACAAGTTCTCTCACTTTCTCGAGTTCTCTTCACCAAGTGTGCTTCTTTCACATGGGAATGAGACCAGAAAGCTATGGCATCAAAGGTATGGTCACCTAAACTACAGATATCTTCAAGTTTTAAGCAAAGAAAAGATGGTAGAAGGGCTGCCACAAATCAGTTTTTCAAGTGGAACATGCAAGGGTTGCATGATTGGGAAGCATCCTGAAAAGAAGTATGACAAAGGGAAGGAAAGGAGGGCTGATCAACCACTTGGGATAGTGCATTCTGATCTGATAGGGCCACTCCCCACACCCTCCTATGGCTGCAGCAAATATGTGCTCACCTTCATCGATGACTACTCAAGGTACTGCTGGTTATTTTTCCTTAAGCAAAAATCTGAAGTCTTTGAATGTTTCAAAATTTTTAAGAGCATGGTTGAGAACTTCAGTGGGAAGGCCATGAAGGTTTTGAGGACTGATAATGGCAGAGAGTATGTCAATAACAATTTGCAGCAGCTCTGTCAAGAGCATGGCATTCAGATGCAACACTCAGTGCCCTACACACCACAGCAAAATGGTGTTGCAGAGCGCAAAAATAGAGCACTGAAAGAGATGGCAACTTGCATGTTGCAAGCAAGGGATTTGTCTCCCAAATTGTGGGCTGAAGCTATGAATTGTGCAGCATATGTTCAGAACAGAGCACCACACAAAGCTTTGCAAGGAATCACTCCATTTGAAGCATGGATGGGCCACAAGCCCAATGTCTCACATTTCAGAATTTTTGGCTCAAGGGCTTGGGCCAGAATTCCACCGGAGAAGAGGAAGGCATTGCAGCCCCAAAACAAGGAGTCAATCATGGTTGGGTATGCAGAGGATTCCAAGGGCTACAAGCTCTTTGATCCATCCACTCACAAAAATTTCATTGAAAGAAGTGTCAAATTCGAAGAGGAAGAATTCTTGCAAGCTAGTGAACAAGGTGATGGGGAATGCTCATTCCCTCGTCTTGATGATGAAGTAAGTAGTGATTCTTTCTCTGATATTTCTGATTCTGATATTGCTGAAGATGATGTTGATATGGATTCTGAACATATCCCTCCCTCAAGGCCCAAGTGGGCAGAGAAAACAATTCAAAGTGCCGGAGAGCTTGTGGGAGATCCCCAAGATGCTAGGAAAACTAGATCTCAATTTCACAATTCCTTTGCATGTGATAATTCTGATCTGAGTGAGGCATGTTATTTGATGGTTGGATCTGATCCAATGTCATATTCAGAAGCATGTACAGACCCAAGGTGGCAATCAGCCATGCAAGAAGAGATGAACTCACTCCATGAGAACAAAACTTGGGATTTGGTCCCTCTTCCTCCCAAGAGGAAACTAGTGCAATGCAAGTGGATTTATAGAACCAAAGTTGGATCTGATTGCTCTGATCTGAAGTATAAGGCCAGGTTGGTAGCTAAGGGTTACTCTCAGGTCCAAGGAGTGGACTATACAGAGACATTTGCACCGGTGGCAAAGATGGACTCCATAAGACTAGTTTTGGCCATTGGGGCTTCCAAGCGATGGGAGATTCATCACATGGATGTAAAAAGTGCCTTTCTTCATGGGGATCTGAATGAGGAGATATATATGCAGCAGCCTGAAGGTTTTATTTCTGATCATACACTTGTTTGCAGGTTGAACAAATCACTCTATGGGCTCAAGCAAGCTCCTAGAGCATGGTATGCAAAAATGGACAATTTTCTGCTATCTTTGGGGTTTGAGAGGTGTAAGTCTGATCCAAATGTGTATATGCAGCATGTTAGTGATCTGATATTGATTATTGTACTGTATGTTGATGATCTTTTGATCACTGGTAGCTGCACCAAAGAACTTGACTCAGTTAAGAAAGCATTGCACAGTGCATTCTCCATGACCGATCTAGGATTGCTAAAACAATTTCTGGGTTTGGAGATAGATCAAACTGTGAATGGAATTTCTGTATGTCAGTCAAGGTATGCTTCAGATTTGCTGCAGAAATTTAAGATGGCTGAATGTAAGTCTGCAAAATTTCCATTTCTTTCAGGAGTTAAGCTTACAGAATGGGGTTCTTCACCACTAGTTGACAGTTCACTGTATAGACAACTAGTTGGGAGTTTGTTGTATCTTACACACTCTCGACCAGATTTGTCTTAAGCTGTTGGGGCTGTTGCAAGGCACATGCAAGAGCCTCATGAGATCCATTGGAAGGCAGCCAAGAGGATCCTTCATTATGTTCAGGGTACTAAGTCCTTTGGTATCCATTATGCTGCTGGTTCATCCCTTGAACTAGTAGGATTTACAGATTCTGATTGGGCCGGTGATTGTATCGATCGGAAGTCAACTTTCGGTTATGTCTTTATGCTTGCACATGGACCTATATGCTGGTCAAGCAAGAAACAAAGCACTATTTCCTTATCTTCAGCTGAGGTCGAGTACAGGGGAGCAGTTAATGCAGCCACACAATGTGTTTGGTTGCAAGGTATTCTTGCAGAGTTCGGGATTGTCTTTGATTCACCCACTATTCTTTGGTGTGATAATCAAAGTACAATCAAGATTTATACCGATCCAGTACAGAGACAGAGGACCAAGCACATAGAGATACACATGCATTACATTCGGGGTTTGGTCCATGACCGGATCATAGCATTGCAGTATTGCCCATCCAGTGAGCAAACTGCTGATATCTTCACCAAGTGTTTTACCGAGAAGACCTTCACTCACCTTAGATCTTTGCTTGGGGTGAGTGATGCATGGTGATGATTGGTGTATTTTGATATATGCCACATGTCCATTTTAGAGGGGAGGTTTTATTTCCCATGTGGTTTTCCTCCTTACCTTGGTTACATGGACAAATAAATTTTATGATGTAAAAGGTGACTTGAGCCTAGTTGCCAAGGCCTTAATTTTTGATATTTCACTAAGTCTAGCTTAAGGGGGGGTGTTAGAACATTTTTACACCTATGTACATTAATCATTTATTAATTGATGATTAATTAGTGCCCAAGTGATTAATTATTACATCCCTAAGTTGGTTAGCTACTAAATGGTCAAACTATCTTGAACTAGTTAGCAATGTGAACAAGTGCTGAGTCAAACCAGCCATTTGGAGCGCTCCCCAGGGCAATTAATGCATTCAGCATGCCTAGAGCGCCCTCCTCAGGTCAATTAATGCATTCAGCATGCTTCTCTTCTACCTAGGGCGCATTTGCTCAGTTTGTGGACAATCTTGCCAACTTTGTCATATTTTTGGCCAATTTTAGCTACCAAACCTCTAACCAACCAGTTTCTTCACATGTGTGAGGTCACATGGGCCTGTCCAGTCATTACCAGCATTCACACAGCAGATTCGAACCAGTTTGGGATGGTTTGGGATATTTTGGTCAACCTAGGGGGGTTTGAGCTATTTCTAAGCTAGATCAGTGTGAACACTCCAGATGGATTCGAATTCTTCCAGATTTGTATATATGAGTGTTCTTAACCTATTTTGAGGTTGGACAGTTAATAATATTGACATTATTCACCAATTTCATGTGTATTGTTCTTCATTCATTTACAGATTTATGCTATTCTTGCAAATGTTGTGCAATCTTTCACTAGTGAGGAATCCATAGTAGCTAGGTTCTGCTGTGATTGAGATTTTACAAGATCGACTTGATTCCAGGTTTGAGTCTTCCAAACAAGGCATCGCATAGGATGAGTCCGAAAGAAGGTTAGGAACTCAATTGACAGGTCCAGGAGTTGTTGGACAGGGGATTGATCAGAGAAATTCTTATCTCGTGCGCGGTACCAACAGTATTAGCGCTGAAGAAAGGTGGAGAATGGAGGATGTGTACAGACTCCAGAGCCATCAACAAGATCATGATCAAGTACCGGTATCCATTGCCGAGGATGGATGACTTGATGGATTGCTTGACTGGAGCAAAGTACTTCACGAAGATAGACCTGAAGAGCGGTTATCACCAGATTCGGGTTAGAGAAGGAGATGAATGGAAAACAACATTCAAGATGAAAGAAGGGCTGTATGACTGGTTAGTCATGCCATTTGGATTGACTAATGCACCCAGTACATTCATGCGGTTGATGAATGAGGTACTAAAACCATTTTTGGATAAGTTCATTGTAGTGTACCTAAATGACATCCTGATATTTAGTCGCATCAAGACAGAACACTTGGGGCACATTCGATAGGTATTGCGGAAGTTGCAGGAAGAGAAGTTGAAGGTGAACCTGCAAAAGTGTTTCTTCATGAAGGAAGAACTAGTGTACTTGGGATTTGTAATCTCGGGTAAAGGGTTGGTGATGGACCCAGAAAAGATGAAGGAAATATTGGATTGGCCGGAACCGACAAGTGCGACTGGATTAAGGAATTTCCATGGACTTGCTAGTTTCTATAGGAAGTTCATTCGGGGATTCAGTCAGATTTGTGCACCTTTGACAAAGTGCATGAAAAAGGGGGAGTTCAAGTGGACGGAAGCTACCAAGCGATCTTTTGACAAGTTGAAGGAAAAGGTCACTGAGATCCCAGTGTTAGCACTCCCAGATTTTGACAAATTTTTCCAGGTCGATTGTGATGCGAGTGGAATGGCAATTGGAGCAGTGTTGAGCTAGGAGGGCCGACCAATTTCATTCTTCAGTGAAAAGTTGGATGATGCGAAGAGGAAATATTCAGTCTATGACCAGGAATTTTATGCTATTGTCCAAGCATTGAATAAGTGGAGGCATTATTTGTTTCCCAAGGAATTTGTGTTATACACAGATCACCAAGCACTGAGGTATATGAATACTCAGTCGAAGTTGAATCAGTGGCACATAAAATGGGTCGAGTTCCTGCAAGGATATACTTTCATGTTGCGACATAAGTCGAGAAAGTAGAACAAGGTTGCCGATGTGCTGAGTCGAAGAGTTGTAGTGTTGAACACGACGAGAGTTTAGGAAACAGGAATAGAGTCAGTGAAGGAAGAGTATGCAACTGACGAGGATTGTGCGGAAGCATGGGAGGCTTGTCGTGAATCGTGGAATGTCGACAAGACTCCATACTTGGATTATTTTATCCAAAAGGGATACCTATTCAAGGGAAAAAATTTGTGTATTCCCAGAGGATCCATAAGAGAGAACCTAATCCAAGAATTGCATAGTGGCGGATTAGCAGGTCATTTTGACATTGACAAGACTAGGGCATTGGTCGAAGAAAGGTATCATTGGCCAGGAATGACGACAGATGTCGGGAAGTGGGTACAAAAGTGTCGAGTTTGCTAGTTGGAAAAATGAAGAAGTCAGAAGACAGGGTTCCATACACCATTACCTATACCAAATACCCCATGGGAGCACCTGAGCATGGATTTTGTGCTAGGATTGCTGAAGACGCAGCAAGGAATCGACTCAATCTTTGTTGTAGTTGACAGATTTTTGAATATGGCACACTTTATGACGTGTCGGGAGACAAGTGATGCCACAGGCATTGCTATACTATTCTTCAAGGAGGAATTCAGATTTCATGGGTTGCCGAAGAGTATCACATCGGACAGAGATACCAAGTTTATGGGACATTTCTGGAGAACCCTATGGAAGAAACTGGACACAAGGTTGCATTTTAGCTCGGCATATCATCCGCAGACAAACGGACAGACCGAGGTGGTGAATAGAAGTTTGGGAAACCTTCTAAGGTGTTTGACGGCTGACAGACCCAAGTAGTGGGAGAACATGTTGGCGCAAGCATAGTTTGAATACAACAATTCTGTGAGATTGAGCCCATTCCAGATTGTTCAGGGAAGAATCCCACATGGAGTGGTGGATTTGGTCGAGTTACCGACAAAAATTAGGAAAAGCACGGATGCAGAATCATTCGCAAAGCATATGAAAGAAGTGCATGAAGATGTCTAAAAGCGCATAGAGAAGAGTAACGCAGCATACGAGTTGAGAGCTGACAGAAGGAAGAGGCTACAGTCGTTCGGTGGAGGAGACTTAGTTGATGCACATTTGCGGAAGAAGATATTTTTGACAGGAACCTATAACAAGCTGAAGCTTAAGAAGATTGGACCATGTAAGATTTTGAGGAAGATTTCGGACAACGTTTATGTCTTGGAGCTGCCGAAGGACTTGAGCATTTCACCAACGTTCAATGTATTAGATCTGTACAAGTTTGAAGAAGGTTCAAGAAGTAGAAGCGAGGAAGTGTCGAACATCGACTAGACAATGCAGATTCCAAATAAACACAAAGAGGAAATCGCCGAAGTAATAGAGGAACGCGAAGTTGGGCGTACGCGCAGTTCGCGAAAGAAGGAATACTTAGTGCGATGGAAAGATGATGAGTTGCAGGAGGCGACATGGATTTTGGAAGAAAACTTCAGGAGATTGATGGGGCATTCGAGCTCTTTTTTACCTGGGGAGTCTGATGCATCGGGGCATAAGAAAAGTAGTCGAAGATGATCGACATAAGGAAGGCCGACCAGAGGGAGTGCCGATGACCACTGGTGCAGAAGGGCAGATTGGCTGTCGAAGTCAATAAGTTGAGCACGAGCAGTCGATCAAGCGATCGACAGAAGACGCGGAAGGTCGAGAGTCGACATGTCAAGGGTCGACATACGACAGAGTTGTAGCGGAGACGTCGAGGATCGACATGTTTTCGAACCACAACTCCAATAGATTTGGGTATGATCCAAGCGAAGAGGAAGGGGCAGAATGACAAAACCTGAAAGTGCGAAGGGAAGCCGACATGTATGTCGAAGGATGACGGAGGACAGTATGGTTGAGGCAGTGATAAGACCAACTACCGTAGCAGTGTTAGAAGGACCCGCAAAGTCAAGGAGAGTACTTGGCAGCCGTTCGAGGTTGCTAAGGAAGTTATTAGAAGTTATTGTAGGTGGTTGGGATCGTGGCAAATGTCGTCACAGGTGGAGATTGTGTAGCACGGAAGAGGCGCTGATAGTTGTAGGTCTACAGGATCTGAGGAGATTGACGGACAGAGGAAGCGTGTTTCGGGAGTCGGAGTGATCTCGGGAACAGCAGTAGCAGCATCAATGTAGAAGACTCATGCACATGCATAGAGCAGGGGGGAGTTCAGCGAGTTCCATTTTGGATTTAGCACAGAGCAGAGCGCAAGAGAAGGTTTTGTAGATTGGATAGGGGAGTCACACATCTACAGAGTGAAGAGAAGATCAAGCCATAGCTTAGAGTTTCGCAGTGAACCAGGAAAGGGTGAAGATCGACACACTGAGATAGCACACAATTACTTCTGTATTGTAATAGGCTAAGGCCGATAATAGTTAGTTGTTTACATTCCTTGCATTTTGCATTGTAACCGTTTTCGGTTGAAGTAATATAAGCCAACTTCTGGCATCCTTTTTACATCTTTTTTATGTGAATGCATGTGTTGTGTGTAATTGTTAAGCAAGAACCTTCACGAAGGCACCTTGAGTCAACTTGTTAGCTCTTTTTAATGCACTCTAAACAAAGAAATATTACCACATATCCAACATTACTTATAATCAACTATAATCATACCCTAGCCTACATAAAGGGGGTTATTTCATGCTAAGTTGTTACTCTGTGACAGTCTAAAAGAGGATTTGTAAGTGAAAATGATACCTATAACATGAGCCTATCATTTGTGTTGTAATCTTTATTTTTCTTAAAAGAATATGTATGCTTTGCTTTTCTACAATAGGTTTAAAACTTACACGTGGTATCAAATCTCGATTATTAAATTCATGGGGATGCCTTTGTTGTTGAGGGTTCAACACAGTTGATATATATTTGGTATGTGATAAACCTGGTTTTAGTGGGATCTTTGCAGCGTTGATTTTTGCATTGAAAGATAATGGTGAGTAGTTTGAGAATCAAGATCAAGAAATTTAACAGCCAGAACTTTGATCTAGGGAAGCTCAAAATGGAGGATCTTCTTGTAGATCAGGAACAATGGATTGCTATGGATCCGAGTAAACAACCCACTGGAACACCGAATTAAGATTGGGAGAAATTAGATAGAAGGGTGAGGAGTATAATCCGACTATGCTTATCAGAATTAGTGTTGTCGAACATACCTGGAGAAGATAGTACGGTAAATATTTGGATGAAGCTAGGAAGTTTGTATTAATCAAAATCCCTGGTAAACAAATTTTTTCTACAAAAGAAACTGTATCACCTCATAATTGATGAAAACGACATAGTGTCAGAGCATCTAAATGTCTACAATACTCTAGTAAGTCAAATAACCTCTGTTGGTGTTAAAATGGCTGAAGAAGATAAATGTATTACATTATTGTGTTATGTGCCAGATTCTTAGGATAACCTAATTGTGGCAATAGGTAGTTCTAGTCAAGCAAAATTCAAATGCAAAATGGTTCAAGGATCAATGGTTTTAATGAGGGGAGTTTGGAGGGGGAATTTGTATAGACTATTGGGAAGCATCATCACCGATGAATGTAACAATTATGTCGGTCCCGAAGGAGGATATAAAGAAGACAGAACCCTGACTGCATCAAGAACAAAGACAATGTTATGGCATCAAATATTGGGGCATATCGGAGAAAAGGGACTTCGAGCATTAAAAATTAAAGGTATGGTTGAAGGTATGTCTGATTACACTCTAGATTTGACTTATGTGAACATTGCATATATGGAAAACATAATCAAGTAAGATTTGAATCTGGTGCTACAAGAACAAAGGGAATTTTAGAGTTAATACATAGTGATGTGTTTGGACTTGTGCGTATTGCATCGTTATGAATATCTGTGAATTATGTTTCAATTATAGATGATTTCTCAAGAAACACATGGATTTATTTCTTTTGAAATAAATATGAAGTATTTTCTAAGTTTAAAGAATTTAAGGATCTTGTAGAGAATCATACATAAAATAAAATAAAGGTGTTGAGGATAGATAATGGTGGGGAGTTCTGTAGGAATGAATTCGAGGAATTTTTTAATAAGTGTGGTATAGCAATGCAGAATACTACTTCATACACACCTCAACATAATGGATTTGCAGAAAGGATGAATAAGATGCCAATGGAAAAGGCAAGGACCATGCTTAACAATTATGGAATAGGACAATAATTCTGGGTAGAGGCAGTGGATACTACATGTTACTTGGTAAATCGATCACCCACATCAGCATTGGTTGAAAAAAATACACATGAGGTATGGATTGGAAAGAAAACCTCTATTAAACATCTAAATGTTTTTGGTTTTGATGCTTATGTACATGATCTAAAGGAGAAAAACAGTAAGCTGGATAATAAAGTTGAAAAATGCATCTTTATCGGTTATAAATATGGTATGAAAGGTTATAAGATTTGGAATCCTGTAACTAAGAAGACTGTTTATACTAGAGATGTTGTCTTTAGAGAGATCAAAGAAGTTCCCAAACAAGAAGTGACTCCAATGGAAAAGGAACTAGAGAAAATACAGGTTGAGTTAGAAGATGAAGAATCTGAATCAACAGAAGAAGCTGGATCAGAAGAAGAAGAATATCATACCTCAATTTTGAGGAGATCATCTCGTGAAAGAAGGAAACCAGAAAGGTATTCCCCTCCTGATTTTAGGTCTAATTTTGATTTATATATTACTGATGATGATCCTATAAATGTGAAGGAATCTATTGATTCAGAGGATAGCGATCTCTGGAAGAAGGCCATGGTTGAAGAAATGGATGCCTTAGACAAAAATGAAGCTTGGGATCTAGTTCAGTTACCAGCTAGAAGAAAAGTTGTTGGTATCAAATGGTTGTTTAAAAAGAAGTTGAATGCAGGAGGTAAAGTGGAGAAGTACAAATCCCTCTTGGTAGAAAAGGGATATTATTAGGTAGAGGGAATTGATTTTGGTGAAATATTTTCTCCTGTTGCAAAATTAAATTCTATTAGATTCCTTCTTGTTATTGCTATCACTTTTGATATTGAAGTAGAGAAGATGGATGTGAAGACAACATTCCTACATGGGGACATGGAAGAAGAAATCTACATGAAGCAACCTAAATGATTTACAGTAAAGGGTAAGAAAGAGCTTGTTCACAAGCTGAAGAAGTCTCTTTATGTTCTAAAATAGTCTCCAAAGATGTGGTACCAGAAGTTCGACACATACATATTGGGACTGAGATTTGTGAGAAGCAAAGATGATCACTGTGTCTATTGCAAGCATGTTGGATAACATTTTGTTTATGTAGTGTTGTATGTCGATGACATGTTGTTGGTTGGAAACAACACGAAGGTTATTAAAGAGGTGAAAACACAACTATCCTACAAGTTCGACATGAAGGATCTTAGTGCTGATCATTTCATCTTGGGGATGGAGATCAAGAGAAACCATGCAGAAAAGAAACTCTGGCTGAACCAGAGAAAATATGTGGAAACAATACTACACGGGTTTAACATACATGAATGTAAACCAGTAAAATTTCTTATTCCTGTAGTTGTGAGATTATCTACAGAACAATGTCCCGAGACTGAAGAATAAAAACAAGACATGTCCCATGTTCCTTATGTTAATGCAATTAGAAGTTTAATGTATGCCATGGTATGCACTAGACTAGACATTGCTCATGCAATGGAATTTTTGAGAAGGTATATGTCAAAACCAGGAAAGGAGCATTGGACAGTTGTGAAGATGGTGTTCAGGTATTTGTGTGGAACAACAGATAGTGCAATCTATTATCAAGGAAGAACTAGACATGACAAAGTGTTGAATGTACATGGATTTGTTGATGCTGACTGGGATGGAGATATGGATCATAGAAGATCTACAAGTGGGTATGTATTTAACCTATTCGTAGGTGCTATCAGTTGGATGAGTAAGAGACATGATGTAGTGGCACTATCAACGATAGAAGATAAATACATCACAACCACTCATGCAAGTAAAGAGGTTGTATGGTTCAATAGATTATGTTCGGACATTGGGTTTGAACAATAAGTTGTAAGGTTAGATTGTGATAGTTGTTGACACAAACCCAGTCGACAGGGGTTCCATGCACTTTCGACACCCAAACCACGACGATCTCCCTGAGCACCGGCCCAGACAGGTTTTACCCTATCCAGCAAAACCTGTAGAGCAGATGAGGTCTCACCCGAGATGTTCAACAGAGAGTTGATGGAACCATGTTTCCACCAAATGAAGGAGGATGTTGTGCATTAACTGATTAACTTATTGCAACATTCAGAAACATATCTAAGCATTCAACTCAGGCATTAAGAAGAATAGCGACATCATTCAATAGATCTTATCATTGACAGAACCACAAATATGCAACAGATATAACAGTAAAGCATTAATCGCAGTAAGGAAACATCGCATCATTCATAGATTCATATTGCATAAATGCATTTACCAGAGAGAAATGGAAAAGACACAAGGATTCTGCTAAAAAAATCTATCACATCATATTTATCTCTGCAAAAACCCAAATACAACAAGATATTCAATCACCAACTCTTTGTCTGCAGCTTTATCACGATCAATATCTTTCATCGATATATCTCTCCAGATATCTCAACACTTACAATCCTATATCTATTTACAGGCTTTCGCCTTTACAATTACGATCCACTTAGGAAACCACCTAACTACTACAAACATATGACCAAAATCCCACATAATGCGGTCCAAATGACCCAAAATACATATGATGTTGTCCAAATGACCTGAAACTATACATGACATAGTCCAAATGACCCAAAAATACATAAAGTACTATCGCCATGCGCGCTGCTTTCCTCCTTTCACGGTACCTTTGGCCTTGCGTAGCATCCGCGATGCTGTGATGCTGACTCATCAAATCGCCTGCCAACAGGCCCCCAACATAGTCTTGTGGCTCACCCTCGAGCCACGTCAGCTGGACATGGTGTACTGAGTAGTCTTCAGCTTGAAGTCCTCATACTACTGATCGAACTCTTGGACCTGCTCCTTCACTGTTATGGCCACCGCCTGGTTCTCTGTCAGATCCTGCACGAATGGATGATCAGTCATCTTCTCTGCAACTTGTCGACGACCCTCCTGCACAGCCTGCAATGCGCAACTTGCCTTGAGCAAAAATTGGCCTCTAATCTCTTGGAACTCCTCCAGCTGCATGCTGCACTTATTTTGATGCTCTTCGGCCTTTGTGATGCACTATTGCAAATCTTTCAGTTTTGTTGATTTAGCGACCTGAGAAACTGGTGGTAGCATTCTCAACGACACCTTCAATGTTGCTAGTTTCCATTTTGCTTCTTGGTGTAGCTTGGTCGGCTGGTCTAGCTGCTCGTCCTGAACAATGCTGCCCTAAAACTGTACGGTCTTGGCGGTGAGCTTTGTCATTGTGTGTTCCAGCTCGCTCATCTGTGTTTCCATCTCCTCGAGGGCGTGCTTTCGTTCATCCACCTACTCTTTGGGTGTGCCAGAGTTATTTAGAGCTGCTAACTCCGCATTGTCACGCTGTAATTGGGCGATGACAGCCCCAAGTAGTTGCGCTTGCTCGACCGGATCCAACTACGCAGTGGAATCCAGTATGTGCTGGCATGCTTCAGAGACTGCCACCTCCAATCGCACTCTGCTATCCCAAATGGTGGCTTTATCCACTATTAGGCGATCCTTATCTTTCTTCATTTCTTCTATCGCCCAAGATTTCTCAGCTATCGCTTGCTTGATCTTATCCTCCAACTTGTCGATGAATTCTCACACCGCTACTGCCTTTACTTTTAACTCAGCAAACTCTTGCTGGGTCGCTGCCTCGTTTTCCTGCGATCGCAGGAACTGACCGCTGATCTCCTCTATTCTGCCCGCCATTTCCCAGCTGGAAACCACCTACACAGTCGTCAAATCCTCATAGGAAGCTCATTTATGTTAATGGTCAAATTTTCTAACTGTTGTAGCAAGGCCTAGAGAGCCTCATTGTCAGTCACAATAACAGTCGAGGGAATATTCATGATCTGCACCCATGGCTCAGTGCTGATTGTGCCAATTGCCTGCCCAGTTGCTATGTCCGGTACCCGCTGTGAAACAACATGGCATAAAGAATCAAGGTGAACATTTACCTCTTTGAAACCCGCTTCCACCTGTGCCATCATCGCTTTTGCTGCCATTTTTGTCGCATTGGTGACATCCACTATGATTCGTCCCAAATGCGCTTCTGTTGCTGGAGAGGGCCCACTGATCGTACCATACTCATGATGCGCCTTCGTTCTTCCCTCCTCAAGCTCACGGGCGATATCATCATCCGTGGGTGTCTTCGTTGATTCTTGATTCGAGTCATGGCGACTCTGTTGGTCCTACGCTGACAATGGATCATCTGGGCCCATCGCTGGGGTCCCGCCCCAATCTCTGCTAGACTGACGGGTTCCCGCAATTCGATCGGCCAATCATTGACGATTCCCTCCAGTGCCTCCTCAGACAATTTGTAGTGTGTCAGCAACCATTGCTTCGCAGGTTCACGCCTTGCTTGCACATGAATTGCATGAGACTGAATCGCGAACATCGCAATCTGCTTGTACTTTGCCGTGGTTGCTTCAGATAATTGAGGCACCTTCGTCGCTGCATCTTGCAGCATCTCCCAATAAATCCAAAACTGCATGGCACATTCGTTAAGGTGCTCGGGTTCTTGCACCCACCATAATTTCTGATAGCGCGCACCCTTACGGTTTTTTGAGGCCTCAACTTCCATGCCCTGGTAAGTGTCAGGCTCCTTCCAGGAAACAAGCGTGATCAAAATAAGGAGTCAGCTGTATGTGAAGGAGCCTTTCCCATCATGGACAACTGCTGCGTCCTCCTCCAACTAGTTCAAAAAAAATAGTGACCAGTTCATCTATACATCTTCCGCGCACTGCGCTGCACATGCCACGACCCCTGAATTACACTAGTTGGGTCGATTCTTCCGGACCACCTTGCAAAACAGTATCTTTGCACTGGTGAGGACCACCTGGTCATTAATACTTCCAGTGTGGTAGGCACGATTGTCCCATTCCAAGCCATAACGTAACACCAACTATGCCGCCCTCTTCTTATCATTCTCCTTCCCTCTAAAGTATTGCGAAGGGTCCACTCCATCCTTTAGCAACCCGGTTATCTCAGCAATCAAATCGACAGTGACTGGAACTAGTCTATCCAGCCATAATGTGTCGCCATGGAAGCAGGCCAGCAGGTGCTTCACACAAGCATTAACCTCTGGAAATCACCCAAAGTGTGGCATATTAATGAGAATGAGCAATCCTGCCTAGTCCAACCCACATGCCAAACCTTACAGAACCGGATTACCGATAATTTGTGTCCTTGGAAGATAGGGATCCGACGTAATTTCCTTATATTCCACCATGTCATGGTCGTCATATTTCAGGCGCATCAAGGCCGACACAATGTCTGCAAAACACTCCATTCCTGCCGGTAGCACTGGCATCCGCACAGGATATTCCTGGTTCTTTGTGAGCTTTCGGGGCAGTATACCAGGCCGACAGGGGGGAACATACCCAGGGATATCCATAGCAGATAGCCCTTCCCAAGTAGCTGAATATTCAACTCCGCATATTGACTATCCTACCTCCGCTTGGAACTCCTCCACGATCACTACGGATGAGTGTAGCTGCCGTTTGCTCTGCGGGGACTCAGAATGCTGACCCCCCCTCCGCTTCTTTGGGATTCCTGCAAATGCCGATCCACCCATCATGTTGACGACCTCTTCTTCAATGCTTACTAGCCGAGCTAGTGACTCTACAACACTGGAAACTTCAACCATGGGTGTGCTCGGCATGCCGTACCAGGGCCCATCTTGGCTCAACAGTTCCTCATCCTCCGACACAACTTGCTGACAGCAAACACTCAACACCTATCTTGGAAATTCAACTTAACACTGCAACACTAAGCTATCCTTCACACTCGGCGCAATGGTTCCTTCCGACCAGATCCAACCCCTTCTTATAGTGCCGAATGGCGTCTTTAACCATCATTACCAAATCAGACCCTTCATCATGACCAAATCATGCCTTAATTACCCAAATCCACCGTCGATTTTGTCAATCCAATGACCGGATCCGCCATTAATTCCGATCATCTCATCACGCGGTGCTAATTAACTGTCTTTAACTTTCTGCATTTATTGCCGATTTGACCTGGTCGCGACCCTGCCGCTGTCGTTACCCAACGCCTAAACTACGATACAAGTGCTCCAAATTGCACATGTTGTTCCTGCTGGTGCGCCATACTACTACCTAGCATCCTGCACTTTGTGTTTTTTTTTTTTTTACCGATGCGACTCAGGCATCACGTCGCTCCAATCCCATCATGTAGGGATTCAATCTGCTACCATTTACCATCTTTGGGAGCATCGCTCCATCTAACTACTGCAGCTGTACTGCGCCTCCTGAAGTTATGCTACTGATGCGATATGGACCAAGCCAATGCATCTGCAATTTCCTTGGATGCTTCATGAACTTGCTGTCATACAACAACACCAAGTCACCCTGCTGAAACTATTTGTTCTTGATACGACGATCATGCCAAGCCTTTTGTCGATACTTCTCTACGCTCTGGTGGAACCCTACGATAAAGCGGTCTTCCTCAAGCTGCACTAGCTACACTAGACGTTCTCCTAATATCGCTTCATCATCCATGCCTGTCATTGCCGCTATGCGTAGACTCGAAACAATGTACTCCATAGGCATAATCACTTCTTTCCCATACACCAATTTGAATGGTGTCTGCCCCCTCAACCTTTTACAAGTGGTGCGATAGGCCCAGAAAATTGCTAGAATCTTCAAATCCCATTCGTCGCGATTCGCATTACAAACCTGTGTTAGTGCATGCTCCAAGACCTTGTTGAAAGCTTCTACTGTCCCATTTTCTTGTGGATGATATGGCGTACTCTTCTTATGATGAATTTGCAGCTCTATTGTCAATGCGCTGACGGTGTGATTGATGAAATGAATTCCCTTATCACTCATCAATACCTTCATGCAACCAAACTGAGTGACAATGTTGTCGAACAAGAACCACGCTGTTGTTGCAGCGGTGCAATCGACGACTGGTGCAGCCTCCGCCCATATTGTCAAATAATCCGTTGCTCTGATTATGTATCATGCACCAGTGCGCTTCCCAGGTGCGTTGATAGGTCCCATGAAATGTACTACCCATTTATCAAATGGTTGTAGTGTCACTTGAGGTAATAGTGGCATCTCATCCCTCCTGGAGGGTTTCCCACTTCTTTGACGGATATCGCAGGTCCGTGCATAATCTGTCGCATCATTGTGGAGCGTGGGCCACCAAATCCTTGCGCGAAGCACCTTTCTGGTAGTCGTTCGACCGCCATAGTGCCCCCCAGACACTCCTGCATGTGCCTTCGACAAGATCTGCCCTTGGTCATGAGGCAAGACACAGCGCCGCAAGATCTTGTCTGATCCCAGTTTGTACAGCTGCCCTGCAATCAGCTGGAAATCTGCAGCCTTGACCACTAGCTGCTTCTTCTGACTGGTGGTGAATCCCTCTGGTGCGGTTCCTGTCACCAGAAACTGAATGATCTCTTCATAGTAGTCATCAGCGACGTCAAACCTGAAGAGTTGCGTATCTGGAAACCCATCTTCAATGTTGGTTGGTTCCTCTCCAGTCTCAATCCGTGACAGATTATATGGTCCTACATTCAAGCGTCTTGGCTTCACAATTACGTCAATATCAAACTCCTGAAAAAGAAGTAGCCAACGACATATCTTCCCCCCAACACAGGCTTATTGACTAGATATTTCAATGCAGAATGGTCTGTGAACATCTTAAAGTGACCTCCCAATAAGTAGTGCCTAAAATTCTGCAGCGCATATACCATCGTTAGACCTTCCCTCTGTGTAGTTGTATAGTTCCTTTCAGAATACGACAACTTCCAACTCGCAAAAGCAATGTGGTGATCTAGATCCCTTTCCCTTGGTTGTGCAAGCACTACTCCTAGCGCAATCGATGATGCATTGACGTGGACATGGAATTCCTTGCTCCAGTCCGGAAATACTAGTATCGAAGCAGAAGCCATCTTATCTTTCAACGTCTCAAAACTAACCTGACATTCAGGGCTCCATTGAAATACTGCATCCTTCTTCAATAGCTTCTCCATAGGGGTCGTGATCGCTGCATAACCCTGGATGAACTTGCGATAGTACCCAGTGTGTCCCAGCGTCACTCTCAACTGCTTGACATTAGTCGGTGGTGTTAAGCTCAGAATGAGCACAATCTTTGCTGGTTCGACCAACAATCCCTGCTTGCAAACAATGTGACCCAGTAATATCCCAAATGGTGCACTTAATATGCACTTCTTCAAGTTCAGCGATATCTGATGCTGTCGGCAGCACTCCAACATCAGTTGCATATTTCCAAATGAACACTGATTAAGCCATAGACTGTCCAATCATCCATGTACACCTGCCAAAACTTCTGAATGAAATCCTGGAAAGCAGCAACAACGACTCGAGAGAATATCGCAGCTGCATTCTTCAACCCAAACGACATCACTGTGTACTAAAAACAACCCCATTCAGTCACAAATGTTGTCTTATGGCGATCCTCCTTCGCAATTAGGATCTGATTATACCCAAAGAACCCATCTATGAAAGAAAACATCTCTTGGCCACCCACGCCTTCCAACACCTCATCAGTGAACGGTGTCAGAAATGGATCATGCAGACATGCGTCATTTAGTTTCCTCAAATCGACACAAATCCGCACTTCACCTGTCTTTTTTTCCTGCACCACCATAGGACTAATCCATTCTGATTCCTCAACTAGTTCAATAATTCTAGCATCCAACATTTGGTCAAGTTCTACTTTGACCTTCTCCTTATGGCACAGATATAGTCGATATGATCGTTGCCTTATTGGTTTTACATCTGGTTTCAATGGAATCTTCATCTCCCCCAAATCCCCCAAGATTCCCTTCATCTCAGAAAACTTCGTAGGGAACAATTCTTGGAACTCGTGCAACAGGTCTGTGACCTTCCCCATCATTTCATCATCCCAATAGTCCCCAACATTCATGAGCTTTGGACTTTCCTCTATCCCAATGTTGATCTTTCGGAGCTTCAGCGGCTGACTGATCGGATCAGTCGGTGCATCAGATGCTACGACATCACGACTGCCTTTTGATTCTGGAATATTGACATTCTGCGGATCATCACCATCTTTTGGCCCACCAGTGATATTATAACATTCCATCATCGACTGCATCTTGCATTACGTATGCGGATCCGCAATATATGCCACTGGAACAACCTTCAAAACAACATCGCGGATGAGATGCAAAGCATTATGGACATCGGGGTTGGAATCCACAAAGCTGAAAGTATGAGTAAACAAAACTGTCAACTCTAACCAAGTGGTAATCTCCCCTCGCAATTCAACTACAGTATACCATGATCGCGGCATCTCATCCAGAGTATGGACAAAGGCATGGACCCACTCATCCCTTGGTCATGATGCCCACAACATCTGACATTCCATCAAATGAATGCCAGGGTCATTCCATCCATCATCTGTGTGGTAAACTTCGGTGTCGCCAAAGCGAACTGTCATCAATCCTCGGCACTGCGACCACCCAATAATCGACGTCTTATGTGTCTCCCACCAACGTGTTGGAGAAGCCTTCAACGCTTCCTCCAATGCCAACAATCGCTGTGGTTCTGATACCTTTTCCTCGAACGCCACGAGAATGTCATACAATCCGGGAAACCCTTCATATACGGGCAGTGCAACAGTTTCAGTCGCAATACGGCATAATGACTGCATGATCAACCCACACTTGCGGAGTGACACCTCATGCAAGCGATTCTGCCAATTTTCTAAAGCGTCATCAGAGTCGGAAGACGCAGAGTTGGAGCTGCGCCATCCAAGCTCACCATCAGCAAATGGATGAATATAATCTTCTAAGATATTGTATGCATGGTCCCATCCGCTGGGAACTTCATCTTTGACTGGTTCAATATACCTGCGTCCTTCAACCAGATCCAACAGAGCTATGACTCTGAGGTCGCGGTTTTCAAAATTCATCATCTGCTTCTTAAAGTTAATTACTGCTGCACTGTCATTAGCCCATCCAATCCTCAGTAATGCGAGATAGGAACTCCCCCCTTCAACTACTTCGATAACATTTAAATTAATGTATGTCTTCATTCCCTCAATGTCCACAACAAGGCGTGGAACTCTCCCAATCGGTGTCACCTTGGCCTGATTAGCCAGACGGAGCTGTACGGGAGACTAACTCAGCGTTGGACTACCCATTTTCTGCCAGGCCTGCTTAGTTAGGATGTTGACATCCGAACAAAGATCCAGAATAACTGAATCAACCTCATAGTCTCCAATCTGGATGTTCATGTGCATCTCCTTACCTATCTTCTGCCTTTGTAAGGAGTTTACCGTGGACTCTCTCCGTCCCCTAGTTGGTCGTTGCAACAGCCCTTTGATCTCGGCAAGAGCATCAGGATCCCTTTCCAGTGATAAACAACTCTCAAAAAAATTATGTAACGTACCAGACTACCGCGATGGACCTGCCTCTGAAGTGGAATCAAACACAGGGGGCATGTCACAAATAATGGCCTTACCGACGTCTTTTTCCATCGCACTACGTGCTTGAAAGAATGCATCATTCTCAGCATCAATGTTGAACTGTACCTTCTTCTACCCTGCTAATCAGATGAGTGGTTGTGGATCATCTTCTCCTGTCCTCGCACCTCCACGAGTGATAACTGCAACAGCAATGCCTTGTGTCCTCGTTCTGTAGAAATTGTTGCGTTAGTTGCACCCTGAGTCTGGTTCAGTGGTGGATTCCCAGGTTGATGCACATTCTGGTTGGCATTCTGATTCGGACGCGGGTTCTGATTCTACGACGGGTTTTGATTCTGCACTGGTTGTTGCACTTGATTATGGTTCTGCAATTGCTGAACATTTCTCACTTTCCATCTCGCAATCAACTGCAGATAGTTTTCAACAGTGTGATCATGAACAAAGCAAAAGGTACACTGAGTCTGCAATGGTGGTAAATCTCTCTGGTAGTGCCCCAACACTCCACAATTATAACATTGGACAGGTCCGCGACCTCGTCCACCTCCTCAACCAAAGCCTCCACCGCGATCACCCCAAAATCCTCCACGAAATCCCCCTTGCTGCTGATATTGCAGCTGATTGAACTGTTGCTGCATGGGATTCAGTTTTAGCTGCACGTATTGCCCTGGCTGAACATACTGAGGTTGCTGAATGTACTGTGGATGCTGTGGAGCCATTTGCATTGGAGCATATTGTGGCATAAATTGTTGTTGTGGTTGTGGCTGCGGTAAAAACTGCACCTGCGGTTGAGGTAGTGACTGAGCCACCTGTGGTTGCGGTTGCAGTTATTGTACAGCACGGTGATCGTCCTTCACATAGAATGCATCGTACGTTCTCTCCGAAAGCAAACCATAGGCACGAAAATCTTTATCTTCATGTCCCACATATTTGCATAATGTGCAATACAAATTCATCGGCTTTGTGACCATCTTCTGCACGTATTGACACTCCTCATGTCGGTGCCCATATACATGACAGATGCGACACCACGACATACCACCGCCACTCAATGTATTCAGTGCTCCTGAAACCAGATAATTGCGGAAGTCTGGGACATTATCCTTAGTATGCCCCTCTCCATGACATCGCGTGCACCACACCTCTTCACGTTGTTCTTTCCCCTTCTTAAGGTCTTGCAGATGTATTGTCAAGTTGGCCAGCTGCATCTGAATCTGCGACATACCAGCTGCGTTCTCACCAATCGGCGAAGCTTCTAACCGCATCACAATTTCCAGGGCTCCACTCAGTGTTGTAATGTTCTGTTGCATCAGCAGTAGTCGAATGTGAGGGAACAATGCCACGATGAACCATTCTTTGTGCTATACATTGCTCATGTCGAAGCTGATCCTTGCCATCAATGTTTTGAATTGCTAGTCAAAATCCCACACAGTTTCATTGGGATACTGCTTAATCTCTTTTAGTTCTATAATATACTGTGCTTCAGAATTGGGTTTCCTGAACTCTACAATCAATCCTGCTCGAACTTCATCCAACGTCTTTTTTGGAGCGCTTACGAGACCTGCACAAATTTCATGAACCAGTCTAATGCACGACCCCGAAGAGTTGTCGCCAATTGTCCTTTCTTGGCTTTATCATCAGTAATTTTCTTAACAGTCCATACTGCTTCACATAAGAACCAGTATTGTTTAGGATTATTTGTTCCATGTCCATGGAACAGGGATAACTTTGCATCTTCGCCCGCCATCCTGGGCTTCCTTCCTACAGTCGTTGAGCTACTAGCAATCAAGTTTTGTTGACCTGATGAACACGGCGGTGTCAAAGTTGTATTTATTACTGGTTGAGATATAGTGAGCGGAGGTGTGGGTACGCTGCTACTGGGGTTTGGTCCTGCCTCTATCCTGGGCATAGCCTGGTTGTCCTTGTTGGCACTGTGAGGTCACTTTGTCCCGTGTGGTCTTCCTTCATGGTTTTGCATTTTGATCGCAGTAGGACCTTCTCCTATCCTCTGCCTCTTTTCCTGTCGAAACCTTGCTCCTCCCCATGTAATACCACTCTCTTCCTCGGCTTCCTTCATAGTCTCATCATAACCTTCACCCATCTACCCCTTATCATTCCATGTACCACCCCCCCTGATGTTGTGGTATCCACAGCCTCCGCCCACCAGGGTTCTTACTGGTCTAGGTGCATCTTCAGTATGCCCTTTTCGCAAATGAGCATTTTAATGGACAACTGTAGCAACAACAGGAACCTACCTCTTGGTCCATTGAAGAATTCCCTCTCTGCTTCACTGTAATACTTTATTGCATCAATCGCAAATTTAGTGATGTATCCTTCGAGTATACTGTCTACCCAAACCTCAACAGCCCGCGATGCTTTATTGTCGACTTCCTGCAGCTCCTGGATCAGTTCTGGGGTCCAAGCTATTGGCTCACCACCTTGGAAGTTCATCTTCTGGAAGGTCAATTTTGCTAACCACTCATACAGGATGATTGGGAACTTGCAGAAAAAATATTTGTGTGGACCGTCGTGAATGTACTTTTCCAACCACCAATCTGTCGACAACCCAGGGTTCTTATTTTCTTTTTCAATGAACTCTTGCAATTTTAGGTCGAACCAATCCTGGATCTCCGGTCTCGTCGGATGCCACAACATATCCTCCTTTCACTTCGCGCTATAGTCCAGACAACGGAACCATTTGTTGACACAAACCAAGTCGACAGGGGTTCCACGCGTTGTCGACACCCAAACCATGACGATCTCCCTGAGCGCCAGCCCAGACAGGTTTTACCCTATCCAGCAACACCTGCAGAGCAGATGAGGTCTCACCCGAGATGTCCAAGGGAGAGTTGATGGAACCATGTTTCCGCCAAATGAAGGAGGATTTTGTGCATTAACTGATTAACTTATTGCAACATTCAGAAACAGATCAAAGCATTCAACTCAGGCATTAAGCATAATCGTGACATCATTCAACAGATCTTATCATTGACAGAACCACAAATATGCAACAAATATAACAGTAAAGCATTAATTGCAGCAAGGAAACATCGCATCATTCATAGATTCATATTGCATAAATGCATTTACCACAGAGAAACTGAAAAGACACAAGGATTCTGCTCAAAAACTCTGTCACATCATATTTATCTCTGCAAAAACCCAGATACAACAAGATATTCAATCACCAACTCTTTGTCTTCGGCTTTATCACAATCAATCTCTTTCATCGATATATGTCTCCGGATATCTCAACACTTACAATCCTATATCTATTTATAGGCTTCCGCCTTTACAATTACGGTCCACTTAGGCAACCGCCTAACTACTTCTACAAACAGATGACCCAAAATCCCACATAATGTGGTCCAAATGACCCAAAATAGATATGACGCGATCCAAATGACCCAAAAATACATAAAGTACTATCGCCATGCGCGTTTCTTTCCTCCTTTTGCGGTACCTTTGGCCTTGTGCAGCATCCGTGATGCTGACTCATCAAACCGCCTGCCAACAATAGTCATAGTGCAATATTCCTAGAAAAGAACCCAAATTATCACTCAAGAACGAAGCATATTGATGTGCAATTTCACTTTGTAAGAGACATGGTTGAAAGCAAGGTGTTATTGGAGAAATTCGACACGTTGAAGAATGTTGTAGATTCATTGACAAAATATGTGAGCACTGAGAAGTTCTCTTGGTGTAAAGGAGAAATGGGAATTCATGCCCTAGATTACTGATCCAATAAAATATTGTACCCCCTCTATGCAAAGAAAAAAACAAGTCAGATAATGTTGAGTATGTGTTATATTCTTTGCATGTGTGTGTGTGTGTGTTGGGTGGGGGTGTGTATTTGACTGCGCTTGACGATACCCTCCATATAGTGCGCTAATGTATGCGTCAGGCGCTGGTTCAGGGGGGTTTATAGGTGGGGGGGGCGTGCTGACACACTCTCCCTTCTGCAAAGCAAGTTCGAAATTCTTTTCGGCTATTTTAGGCCTATTTTTGGGTTCTTTCTAAAAATATGCAATTTAATCCCAATTAAGGGATTGGAATCTATTTTCTAATACAAGTTAATGGATTAGGGTTTTGGATGCCTTGAAATACCTATATTTGTATTATGAGTGGTTAATAATCAATATGAGAAAATAAGAGGTGGGGCTCTAAGTTTTGTTGGTTTTCCCGGTTAAGGGTTTCCAGGGTAAATCTTTGTGTATTATGTGTGAATGTTGTGGTGTAAACTATATTTTTCTTAAAATAATTTGTGTTCTTTGCTTCTCTACAAAAGGTTTAAAACTTACACATGTTATCTATGTAAAAAGACTAGACATTGCCATGTTATCTATGCAAATTTTCCTTCTCTTTCAACATGAACTCAAAAGTCCAAAGCGATTCACCATGTATGGCCACCAACCCATTATTTCTGATTGGGTTGGGGTTTGTTTAATCCCATGGCCAAGAATTCAATATTTATGTCAATAACACCTATCATCTGAAATGCGCATCCTACAAAGAAGCTATCGACAATACTTCAATCACATATGTTTCTAGTAATCTCCATTTGTTCTACTAGATGGTGCATCTGTAGCAAATATTGTATGTTTCTTAGGTAACATAGTGTTCAAGAAAGGCATCCATTTTCATGGGATCTCTAGGACTATCACTATTAACATAAATATTGGGTTGATCCTCACTATTTCAACCATTTTAATTGAAATTTGGAAAATATTTTGGTGCCTTGGGCACCTTTTGTACAACATATTTAAGTAATGTTTTTTGGCATTTCTTATGTGAATTTCCTGATTTTGAGAAGCATACTGAAGGGTTTGGTCCCAAATTATTTCATTAGATGGGTTATAATAGTGGGCGGTCATGGCAAGTGTGGAAAAGGGATCTCCAATCTATTTGACCTTGAGATAAGAATAGTGAGAGAAGGCATTCTATGTTTTGATATTTCATTACTAATTTAAATACATCTTGATCCTTCACTACTATTTTGTAAATTTTACACCATATGATGATTTGTCTATTTTAGAACTTGAATATGATTTTGACTCTTATGAATTACATCCTACACCTTATATTCAATGAATACCAAACTCTTCACCTTCCATATCTCAACTATATCAAAACCCTAATACATGTGATCAAAGGCATTCTTTATGTTCATCTACATATTAAACTTCCTATTAGTATGTTTCTTAAACATCTTTAGTGAAGAGGTATACATGTCAAAATATTGGATTGATACTAACTACTAGGTTTTTAATATGGACATAGTACTAAAATGGATACTAACACAATAGAGAACATAAGAGTGCAATTATGCAAGTATTAGAGATGATATTGTTAAAGTTGTACATGCTAAAGAATCATTTGTATATAGAGAGTACAAAGGATATACACAAATATTATAGAGAAACTATATAGAGATGATGTATGAGGGGTCTTATAGGAAAAGGAAGCTTCAAGAGAAATCAATATATAGAATATGTGAAATACATAAAAATATAAAATAAAATACAACAATTATTTTAATCACATGGACTAGGTCCCATCATTTCCTCCCTGCTTAGAAGAAATTGTCCCTAAGTCTCTTGTAGATGTGAAAATTATTTCTCAAATGATGTCTAGGACATCCACTTAGCTTGAGCTGGCAATAAAATTTTCTCCCAAGTCTATAAGTGGTAGTGGACATCAAGAGTTAGATTATTATTTTTAGGGGTAGATTAGGTTTCTAGGGTTTCTAGGGCTAGATTAGGTTTCTAGGGTTAGATTAGTGTTTCAAGGGCTAGATTAGGTTTCTAGCATTAGATTAGTTTTTCTAGGGCTAGATTTGGTTTCTAGGGTTTCTAGGGCTAGATTAGGTTTCTAGGTTTAGATTAGGATTCTAGGATTCTAGATTAGTTTTCTAGGGTTAGATTAGTGTTTCTAGGGCTAGTTTAGGTTTCTATGGTTTCTTGTAACGCACCCTCCCATCTATCCAAGGAAAGGAAGGGAACATGATACCATTCTATGGGATTTTTCATAAAACTCGGCCCATTCATTAGATTCATACCATTAAAAACAAAAGAGTGCAGATGTAAATCAAGCAAGTATGCACAGTGGAATTAAAACATCATACACACACAATTCATGCTCATCCAGCATATGAAAATAATCATCAAATTAAACATTGCAAAATTAAATACACATCATATACTTATCTTCATTTCGCAATTGGCCCCAAGCAACTAGCTATGTCACTGCAACGTTCCACCCAACCATAGGCCAGTTGTGTTCATCAATCTCTCAACACAACTGCCACCCCTGAGCTGGGCATGATTCTTACAAGGAAAAGGGGACATTCGAGCTCATACACAACCAATTAATAATTTCATCTGAGCCAAGCCAGTTCACAGCTGGGTTTATCAGGCTACATTTGTACCCTGGATGCTTACACTCAAGCTCAAGCCAAAACAATGGATTGGGAGAGGGAAATTCGACCACGGGGAATAAATGATTTATCCCATAGATATATAAGCATTCAGTAGCCCAAAACTGTCTCAATGGAACCCCAATTCAATTCCCCTTCTTCCCCGTTGGTATACACCACAAAAACGCCCTTCTCCCAGCTAAGAATGAAGGAAAACACGAGAAAACATGGCTAGAAAATGCCCAGGTAACTCCCAACTCGTGAGGGAGTCAAACTGGTTGATGGATAATGCCTTGGGGAGCAATTCATGGCTCTTTTCTTGCCCAAGAAGCCAAACGCGATTTTCCATGAAGGGTGCCTTGCCCATACCCGAATTTGGACAGCCATACCTCCCATTCCCCAAGGCATTAACTAGCTCAACCAACTCTTAGGAGAAATCAATGATTGGGTACAAAATTCAACATGGGTAGTTGAGGGTTTGATGGGTTCTCTCATTGACACTTGGCTTGACTTGAATGGCTCCAAGGGTTTGAATGTTTTCCCTCCCAATTCCTTGTAAAATCATGCCCCCATCTCTTGTTGCATTACATAGCTAGTTGTGGGTATTTTATTAAAATGCACATTTACATGATATTTGAAATTCCAATGTGTCTGGCTAGCACGTAAACCATATGCATCACTAAATCGATGGCGGGGCCTTGGCCTTGAGCTCCTCACCATGATTTTATAACAATATTAGATCATTTACATTTGAATGTAATGGGGTCAAAATGGGGACATTACATTTCTAGGCTAGATTAGATTTCTAGGATTCTAGAATAGTTTTCTAGTGTTAAATTAGTGTTTCTGGGGCTAGTTTAGGTTTTTAGGGTTTCTAGGGGTAGATTAGGTTTCTAGGGCTTCTAGGGATAGATTAGGTATCTAGGGTTGTACTAGTGTTTCTAGGGCTAGGTTAGGTTTCTAAATATGGTTTCGAGGGATAGATTAATTTGTAAAGGTATGGTATCTAGGGATAAATATTCCTAGAGTGAAATATAGCATTTGAATTCCCCTCTCTCCCACATGGCCATGTTATCTATGTAAAAAGACTGGACATGGCCATGAGTCTCTATGTAAATTTTCCTTCTCTTTCAACATGAACTCAAAATTCCAAAGAGGTTCACCGTGTATTGCCACCAAACCATTATTTTTTATTGGGTTGGGATTTGGTTAAGCCCGTGACAAGGAATTCAATATTTACGTCAAGAACACCTACCATCTGAAGTGTGCATTCTATAGAAAAGCTATCAAGAATACTTCAATCACATATGTTTCTAGTAGTCTACATTCGTTCTACTGGATGGTGAATCTGTGAAAAATATTGTATGTTTGTCAACTAACATATTGTTCAAGAAATGAATCCATTTTCATGGGATCTCTAAGACTGTCGCTATTAACATAAATATAGGGTTGATCCCCACTATTTCAACCATTTTATTTGAAATTTGGGTAATATTTTGGTGCCTTGGACACCTTTTCTACAACACATTTAAGTAATGTTTTTTGGCATTTCTTATGTGAATTTCTTGATTTTGAGAAGCATACTAAAGGGTTTAGTCCCAAATTATTTCATTAGATGGGTTATAATGGTGAGGGTCATGGTATGTGTGGAAAAGGGATCACCAATTTGTTTGACCTTGAGATAAGAATAGTGAGAGAAGGTCTTCTATGTTTTGAGATTTCATTACTAATATAAAGTCATATTGATCCTTCACTACTATTTTGTAAATTTTACACCATATATTTCATAATATGATGATTTTTCTATGTTAGAACTTGAATATGATTTGGACTCATATGAATCACATCCTGCACCTTATATTTAATGAATACCAAATTCTTCACCTTCCATATCTCAACTATATCAAAACCCTAATAAATGTGATGAAAGACATTATTTATCTCCATCTACATATTTACCTTCCTATTAGTATGTTTCTTAAACATCTTTAGTGAAGAGGTATACATGTCAAAATATTGGATTGATACTAACTACTAGGTGTTTACTATGGACATAGTACCAATATGGATACTAACACACTAGAGAACATAAGAGTGCAATTATGCAAGTATTAGAGACGATATAGATAGAATATTCTCCCTTATAATGTGGTGGTTCACGATGCTTAACTTGGATCACATTTACAACATATATACCAAGATTAGAAGTCTATGATCCAACTTGAAAGCATTTTCACTAATATGTTGCGAAATGATATAAGGCCCATGCTAAATAGGTTTGAGTTTATGATGTTTCTTGGATTTCAATCTCTACTTATCTTGGTAAAACCAAACTTTGTTTCCAATATGAAAATGTGGAGGTATTCGACGTCATTCATGAAGTTTTTTGTATTTAGCTTAAGTATTCAATAATGCATCATGAACCTTTGTATGGATTCTATACGAATTCTAAACAAAACAAGAATGCTCCTTTTGTTGATGGGAAGAGAAATATGAATATATAGTTAATGAAATCTCATGAATAGAAAGAAATTGGTACCCATACAAAAACCTCAAATGGAGGGTGTCCTATATAGATATGTATAACAATGTTGTAACTATGTTGCAGCACATGGAGATAAATGTCATGTTTCTTATTTCATTTATGATAGATTTATAATGAACATGAACCAATGAGTAATTAAAAACCTCTGTTTAACCACAATTTTGGGATAACAGGATGTAAATAAATTTACTAACAACCCAAGATATTCCACAAGGTTCCATGCAAGTTTTTAACTACGAGGATTCAATGTATGGTGTTTCAAGGCATATTGATTTCCCTTGGATTCATGGAATCTTCTTTTAGGGAATGTACCTACTCAATGGCCAAGGAAGATACCATTAGGAGGCCATGCATGGAGCTTCAAGGTGTTGTTCTTAGCCTTGTATGCCTAGAGGATTCCTTAAGGGACTAATGGATGGGTCACCTCCCTAGAGCATGTCCAAGGCCTCAAAACAAATACCTCGTTCATGAATTCTCTTAATAGTCCCAATTTAACCATAAAGAGGTTGGGGACACCCTTAACAAGTCTTTCCTGGTGGTGGCGCTATGGTTGGACTTGGATGTATAAAAGTTTCTTTTGGGGCCTAAGTCCTTAGCTTCTTACCTCGACCATGTCAAGGGAATTAATACCCATACCTAGTACTAAAAAATTCTTAATGGAAACCATATCCCCACTTGGAGGTCAAGGATTCCCTTGAGAGGCCATGTGTGGCGATTTGAGGAAACATTATTAGTCATGGTTTCCTATAATCCTCCCTTATATCCGAAGGCCTATGTTACTTCCCCTAATCATCTCTAGGGTATCGAGACCGATATACCTATTAGGCCATGTGTATAGGTTCAAGGTACCATTATTGGTCTTGAATTAACAAGTGCTTTCTTTAGGCCCTAAGTGCCATATTTTCATCCCTAAGCATGTCTAGGGACTTGAGACCCCTTCTTAGTGCTCAAAAATTTATAATGGTGACCATATCCCCACTTGTATGCTAGTGATATACTTGGGAGGTCATGTATGGTTGTTCGAGTCATTCTTATTGACCCTAAAATCCTATAAATTTTCTTTATGAACTAGTGCTCAAAACCTAATTCTCAAAACTTCCTATACCTAGTGCTCAGTACCTCCAAATAACATCAATATCCCTACTTGGAGAACAAGGATACCCTTGAGAGGCCATGTTTCAACACTAGAAATGATTCTACATTTGGAATCATCTAGTCCTGTATTTTTGTTACTTTCTCAAGTGTAGTGCTCTCATATATCACCGAAAAGATCATAGTGACTTTTCTCTAAAGGAATAAAGTACCTTGCCATGTTGTTCTAGAGGGATAAATACCTTTGTACTAAATTTATTCATTGTTATCCACTAAATAACTTATTATTGATATCCAAAGTCAAATACAGTTACCTCATTCTCCTTCCAGATAACAAAGTATATCCACTTTTTTGTTTTGTAACATATATTTTTTGAATTGTGTTGGATGATAACCATATTTTTCCTCCTGTCAAAACATGGCACATGGACTAGTTAAAATAATTAATATGCAATCATTTACTTTTATCTAGGAAAATAAAAAGATCATTTCACATATTATATATACTTACAAATGTACAAATCAAGTCCTACATACCTTTTTGGCCACTGTCATGTGTGGCACTTCGTTTTGCAAGCCTAGCCTTGGAGGCCTTGTCCTGAAACATATATTAATTGTATTTAATTATGCACAATTAAAATATAAAATTTTATTAAGAAATTAGATATAATTTTATGATCAAATTCAAATGTACATGTGTAGTATCCTCCCTAGACTTTCTCTGTGCATCCAACTTCTCATAGGATTTGACAAGTTTTTTCAACACTTTTAACGATACATACATAGGACTTTTTTTGAGCCTTATCTTGGGCGGGAGTTTTTTTATCTTCTTTGTTTGATTACACCTAAATCACTTGAAATTATGAGACACTTGGAGTTTGACCTTTCTGAAGGTGTATCACACCAAATTCTGTCTCCATGTCGCAAATTACAAGTTTCTGAAGGTGTATCGCTATCTTTTTGAAAGACAAATGGAGATGGTCTTTGAAATGTTGAAGGCATGATTCCTTCAACCTATTCAAATAATTTTCCAACATTTGTTCTATATATTTCGCCTGAAACATAGTCATATTCTATCCATGTATTGTAGCTACCAATGGAAGATCCATAGCATGGAACGGTGGAAGAAGAGTTCTGTGTCCCAGGAGTGGCTTTGACTTTTGAAGTCTTTGCTCCCTGTTCCAAATTATTAGAATTTATAGTTAATTATCTTCTTCTTGATTTTTGGCTTGACCCTGGAGTGATTGGGAAATCAATTGATTCCCTTACTTTGGGTTCATGTGCTTGCAATGTTTCAGTGGTTTAAGATGATATTTTTTATACTTATCTTGCAAGCTTTGTTAGGTACACATCATCAATTTTATTCAATGCATCAACCCCCAATGTTGAAGCCAAGCATTCTTTCTCTTGTTCAATCTCATTTTCCTAGAAATATAAAATATATTTTTTCTTTTATAATTTGGAATAAAAATAAAAAAGCTAAAAAATCTAAGACCAAATTGCACCAATTGAGTATCTGTAAGTTCAAATGACTTACCTTGTTATTCCCACTCACAACTCCCTTTCCTTTGCTCGACATTCAGAGGCTAGACAACCGAATCCTATAAATGGATCTAAGCTAGCGAAAATCCCATCCATCCTAATCGTTGAGGCGAGCTAATGTTGTTTGTCCTGTCTGTGGATGCTAGGGAAAATCTTGTCCTTCCTGTTCATGGAGGCTAGGGAAAATCTTATCTGTGGAGGCCGCAAGGAGGAACCAATGGTGCATGCAAAGGAAGGAGACAAGGCACAAAGGAGACACTACACAAGGAGACACTGTGTGAGGAGGAGACACTGCGCAAGGAGGAACCACTGGTGGGTGCGATGGAGACAGTACTTCGATCCAGAGGCGAGGTAAGCAATTTGAGCTAATCTAGCATATCACCTGAAGCCATGGTGGTGGAAGCTGGTGTATGCTTGGAATATTGATAGGAAAGGTGGTGGATATGCTCGTATGAAGATAGGTTTTGTCCTAGTGCTTATGTTTGAACAAAAATTGCTTTGGCCCGTGGGATTTTTAAAAATAAATTCAACAGTTGGCGCTAAATTCGGTACAAAGTGCGCCAACATTAGCGCCGACTTAAGGCCCAAAATATAATCACTTTGGGACTCCAAAGTCGGCGCAAACAACACCAACTTTAGTACCATCTGGTTTAGAAATAACATACTAAATCTATACCTTTACACAATATGTTGTCATTCTCATAGGGGGTATTAGAAATCCTCTTTTGCTTTTGTAATATTATTATTTGTCTTATGTTGCACCTATATAGGGATATGTTGTTGTTAGTTTGGTTCCAAACTTGAAGGCTTCTTGCTTAATCCTAGGGCACCTTCATATAGTTTGTCCTATCATACCTTTGATTATTCAACCCCTCAATCTCAAGGTAAATTAATCTCTTGCAAAATTTGATATCCATATCTATATATCATAATCTTGTAGGTAAACAATTTGATTGGCATTACATATTGATCTATATTCCTAAATCATCTTCCATTCTCTTAGGAAATTTGCTATCCATCCTTGTATAACTACTATAACAATATCTGGTTGTTAGTTTGCTTCCAACCTTGAAGGATTATTTTTTCATCATAGGGCATCTTTATATACTTTATCTTCTCATATCTTGTATTATTCAACTCATCCACCTCAAAGGAATTTCCAACATAGGTAGGAGAAGGGATGTGGAAACCCTTATACAAGTAGTTTTGATCACCATTCAACACTTCATTGTCACATTATTTTGTATGGAAGTTCTAGTGTTGTAAATTGCATTTTATTGGAGAGGAGGTAGAAGTCTATTTTGTAGGGGGGTTTAGTTGCATGTGGAGGAGGGTTTAAGATGTTGAAAAATATATTAGAGGACTATCACAACTCTCACATTCATGATAGTTTTAAACCTTAACAGTGCAGTAAAAACTCATACAGATTCTTAACCATTAACAGAAAATACACAATGGCACACGCATAACACAAAGATTTTCACCTGGAAACCCTTAACCGGGAAAAAACCAGCAAAACTTAGAGTCGCACAACTCTTTTCATTATATGTTTTCTTAACCATTTACAATACAATATATAGTATTCACAGCATCTAAAACCCTAATTCATTTACCCGAAATTAGGTTACAACCCTAATCCCTTTACCAGGATTAGATAGAATACAATGGGCTGAAACAACAAAAAAAGCAAAAACAACGCAAAAATTTTTTGCGCTCCGTGCGGACTCTGTGGGCCTCACGGCCCCCTCCATGTCGTTTTGGAACCTAACGGTCTGAAACGAAGGGGGGGGGGGCCTGGCGGGCTTACCCGCCCTCACCCCCCCCCTTCCTGCCGCGCCCGGCACAGGCGAATCACTACTGGGGATGGGATCATGGTGTACACGCACCCACCATGTGAAGAGATATAACACACCCAACATTCTCCCACTTGTTGTTCTCTTCACATACATGAGAAATTTATGACTTCAACAGTCCAGGGCAATAATGCTCATGTTCTCTTTACACCAAGAGAACTTCTGAGTACTCACATACTTTGTCAAAGAGTCTACAACATTTTCCAAATTATCAACCTTCTCCAGAAATACTTTGTTTTGTTCAACCATGTCTCTGATGAAATGGTACTGCACATCAATGTGTTTTGTCTTCGAGTGATAAGCAGGGTTCTTTGCCAGAAATATTGTGCTTGAGCTATCACAGCCTATCTTCACTGCATTCTGAACAAAACCGATACATGAACACAACCTTTGCAACCATACAACTTCCTTACTTGCATGGGTAGATGCCATGTATTCAGCTTCTGTAGTTGAGAGTGCAACTACAACTTGTCTTCTACTCATCCAACTGATTGCTCCTCCAAATAGTTTGAAAACGTAGCCACTTGTAGATCTTTTGTGATCAATATCTCCAACCCAGTCAATCACCAAATCCTTGTATATCTATCTCTCTGTTTAGTCCAGGTCTTCCTTGGTAGCAGATTGCAAAATATTTAGTCCCACGCAAATACCTGAAGACCCTCTTTACTGCAGTCCAATGTTCCTTTCCTAGTTTTGACATATATCTGCTCAAAACTCCCACTGCATGAGCTATATCTGGTCTAGTACAGACCATAGCATACATCAAACTGCCAACAGCACTAGCATAGGGAACATGAGACATGTCCTCTACCTCTTCTTGTGTCGTGGGACACTGTTCTGCAGATGACTTTACACCTACAGGAATGGGCACCTTCACTGGTTTGATTTCCAGCATATTAAACCTCTTCAATATTGTCTCAACATATTTTCTCTGATTCAACCAGAGTTTCCTGTTTTCTTGATCTCTTTTTATTTCCATGCCCAAAATAAAATTTGCAGCACCAAGATCTTTCATGTCAAATTCGAATGACAATTGATTTTTGACATCCTTGATGATTTCCTTATTGTTTCCAATTAGCAACATATCATCAACATACAATATCACATAAATAAAATGATCACCAATTAGTTTGAAATAAACATAGTGATCAGCTTTGCTTCTTGAGAAGCCAAGTCCCAGTATATAAGTATCAAACTTTTGACACCACATTCTTGGAGATTGTTTCAGTCCATAGAGGGACTTTTTCAGCTTACAGACAAGCTCCTTTTTACCTTTCACCACAAACCGTTCTGGTTGCTTCATATAGATTTCTTCATTAAGTTCTCCATGTAGGAATGTCATCGTTACATCCATCTTCTCTACTTCAAGATCAAAATCAGCAGAAATAGATAAAAGAAATCTAATAGAAGTCAATTTTGCAACAGGTGAGAAAATCTCACCAAAATCGATGCCCTCAATTTGGGAATAACCTTTCACTACTAGTCGAGCCTTATACTTCTCCACTTTACCTGCTGCATTTAACTTCTTCTTGAATACCTATTTGCTTCCAACAGGTTTTCTTCCTTCTGCCAACTCAACCAGATCCCATGCCTCATTTTTGTTCAAGGCATCCATTTCTTCTATCATGGCCTTCTTCCATAGTTTACTATCTTCTGAATCCATTGCCTCTCTAGCAATTCTAGGATCATCATCAGTAATAGATAAAACAAAATTAGAGCGAAAATCAAGTGGACTATACCTTTCAGCTTTCCTTCTTACTCAGTTAGATCTCCTCAAGACCAGAGTCTGTGGTTCCGCCTCTTCATCTGATTCAGACGAATCTTCCTCTTCATCTGATTCAGACAAATCTATTTCCTCAAATGAACCAGCTCTTTCATCCTTAATATCAAACTGTAGTTTCTCTGGATCCTTTTCCTTTGGTGCATCTTCAATCCTGGAAGTGTTTTCAACTTCTCTGAAGATCACATCTCGACTGTAAACTAATTGCCTTTTTACTGGGTTCCACAGCTTGTAACCTTTCACTCCATCCTTGTAGCCAATGAAGATACATTTTTCTGCTTTATTATCCAACTTGCTCCTTTTTTCCTTTGGAACATGCACAGAAGCATCACACCCAAACACTCTGAGATGCAAGAGAGAGGGTTTCTTACCAGTCGAAGCCTCATGAGGTGTCTTGTCAACCAACGCTGATGTGGGTGTCCTATTTACCAAGTAACATGCAGTGTCAACAGCTTCTGCCCAGAATTGTTGTGTTAGCGCTGCACCACTGAGCATACTCCTTGCCTTTTCCATCAACGTCCCGTTCATCCTTTCTGCAACCCCATTCTGTTGAGGTGTGTATGGAGTATTCTTTTTCCTTGCTATTCCACATGTCTTACAGAACTCCTCAAATTCATTTCCACATAATTCTCCACCATTATCTGTTCTCAACACTTTTATTTTCTTTTCAGTTTGATTCTCTACAAGAGCCTTAAATTCATTGAATCTATTAAAAACCTCATATTTCTTATGTAGGAAATAAATCCATGTTTTTCTTGAGAAATCATCTATGAATGAAACATAATACACAGATTTACCTAGTGATGGAACAGGCACAGGTCCAAACACATCACTGTGTATTAACTCTAAGATTCCTTTAGCTCTTACAACACCAGATGAGAATCTTACGCTATTCTGCTTACCATATAAGCAATGTTCACAGAAATCAAAATCTAGTGTGTAATCAAACATGCCTTTAGCAATACTTTACCTTGTAATAGTCGAAGACCCTTCTCTCCAATATGTCCCAACCTTCGATGCCATAGCGTTGTCTTCTCACTAGAGACAGTAAGGACTCTGTCTCCTTCATTTTTACTCTCAAGAACAATAGTACTGTTACATCCATTATTAAAAGTGCTTCCCAACAACTTGTATAGAGTTCCAATCCGAACTCCCCTCATCAGCACCATTGATCCTCGAACCATCTTGCATGTGTTCTTCTCAAACATAGTTTTCACACCTGCATCATCCATTTTACTTACAAATATAAGGTTTCTAGCCAGTTTTGGAATGTGCAGAACCCCAGGAAGAGTTCTAACCCTTCCATCTTTGAGCAGTAGCTTGATCTTTCCTCGACCTATTATTTTCGCCACCGAGTTGTCTCCCAGGAATACATCACCTCCATCATACTTTTCATATTTAGAAAACCACTCCCCATGAGGAGTCACACGAAAAGATGCACCTGAGTCAATCAACCACGAATCATGCTCTGCATGTGTACTTGAAGATGCCAAGTACACATCTCCTCCTTCCTCTGTAGATTCTTTCCCATCTACGGATGGAGCATTATTAGATCCTCTGCTTTTATCAATATTTTTGGATTTACAATCCTTCTTGTAATGCCCATCTTTACCACACTTCCAACATTTTCGTATAGAAGGTCCTGGAGATTTAGATCTCCCTCTAGATTTAGATCTGCCACCTGAAGATTTATTTTTAGATCTGTCTCCAGGGCGACCTCTCACAAACAAGGCATCCTTGGTTGAACTATCCATGGATTTCCGCCTCATTTCCTCCAATAGCAGGGATGCAACCACATCATCAAAGATTCGGTTGGTTGCGTTACTCCCAACAGCTATAACCAGACTATCCCATGAATCTGGTAGAGAGCACAACAAGCTAATACATTTTTCATCATCAGTAATCGTAATACCAACAGATGTCAACTAACTTACCATAGTATTGAAGGCATTTAGATGCTCTAACACAGAGTCTCCTTCATTCATTCTTAGAAGGTACAATTTCTTTCAAAGAAATAACTTATTTACCAGGGACTTTAACTGATACAAATTTCCCAGCTTATCCCACAGTTTCTTTGCACTGTCTTCTCCAGATACGTTCACCAACACCGAATCTGAGAGGCAAAGTCGAATCGTGCTCCTTGCTTTTCTTTCCATCTTATCCCATTCTTCTTTTTCCATACCAGTGGGCATGGTACCCGGATCTACTGCGATCCATTGTTCTCTATCTACCAGAATATCTTCCATATTGAGCTTCCATAGCTCAAAGCTCTGACTGTTAAATTTATCAATCTCGATTCTAGAAGTGCTCGCCATTCTTTCAACAAAAGAATCACAGCTGCAAAGGTCCCATTGAAACTAGGTTTATCACAAATCCAAGATCGAGCCAAACCCTTGGAGACAAAGGTGTCCCTCTGAACCCAATAATGCTCTGATACCAAATGATAGTCTTAAACCTTAACAGTGCAGTAAAAACTCATACAGATTCTTAACCATTAATAGAAAATACACAAGGCACACGCATAACATAGAGATTTTCACCTGGAAACCCTTAACCGGGAAAACACCGGCAAAACTTAGAGCCGCACAACTCTTTTCATTATATGTTTTCTTAACCATTTACAATACAATATATAGTATTCGCAGTATCTAAAACCCTAATTCGTTTACCCGAAATTAGGTTACAACCCTAATCCCTTTACCTGGATTAGATAGAATACAATGGGCCGAAACAACAAAAAAAGCAAAAATGTACCCACCATGTGAAGAGATATAACACACCCAACAATTCATGCCAAGAAGCTTCAACACCTATAACAATTCACATATAGGTGAGTTCTTTCCTTTTTATTTTTGATTTCAACTTCATCACTTAAGTTTTTTATATCATCAGAGGAATTGCAATCAATTAACCTTAGGTTGTTTACTTTCCTTTGTTGATTTACTATTGTAACTTAGTTGTTGTTGAGAACTAGTCAAAGTCAAGACCTAATCGTATAAGTGTGTCTATAGTTAAGGTAGTTAACTATTATAGTCTTATAAAAGGCTAGTGTATAAGGGGGGGGGGGTTGTGGTGTATATGTATTTATAATGATGATTTATTTCAGTCACAAAAGTAAGGGCCCTTACCCAATTATTGGATTGTCTATGTTATATATATATATATATAAACCTAAACATAAAGGTTATTGTTACAAGGGCAAGGAAGAAGGTACTCTTATGATATTTGTCCCATTGTCTTTAGTGTTTGGGAGCATCTCATGGGAACACTAACTATGTTAATGTCCAACACAAAATATTTCTTTGTCACCCTTCACTTGGTTGCTTAATACATCAATATTGTCTATGTTATATATATATATATATATATATATATATATATAGATATATATATATATAAACCTAAACATAAAGGTTATTGTTACAAGGGCAAGGAAGAAGGTACTCTTATGATATTTGTCCCATTGTCTTGAGTGTTTGGGAGCATCTCATGGGCACACTAACTATGTTAATGTCCAACACAAAATATTTCTTTGTCACCCTTCACTTGGTTGCTTAATACATCAATATGCCCCTTAGTTTGCAATACCTTTCTCAATCAATGCCGCTAAGAAACCACTTAAGTGTCTGAAACCCATAGGATGGAATGATGCAACTAAAATTTTAAAAATATTTAAAGATTGACAAAATATTTGAATTAAGTAAAAGGAAAAGCAAAAAATCTTATCATCCCATTAAGCCCTTAAACCAATATAATCCGTAAGCAATTAACTATTAAAAAACTTGTATGTTGGACCCTATAAAATTATTTGGGGATGTGTTAACTTAATAAAATCATGTTTTAATCATCTCAAATAATGCCACAAGAAAAGGGAAAAGACATGGAAATTGACGTCTTCATTAGGTTTCACTGTAACGTTGGGTGTGTCAGGTTTGATCTTTGTTGGCATGGATGGAGACATTGGGCGATGATGAATATGATGATGACGATGATAGAAATTACAACCATGTTGATGACAATGATGTCATTAGGTTTTAAAACCCTCCCATACCATCAAGGCATGCGCCTAGTCTAAACATGTAAAATTTCAATGCATACATGCACATTTTGAAGAAATTTCAACGTTGGACCCATTTATTGTTCACTGTGTGGGGTCGGTGGATGACAGTGGTGGTGGGTGCATTGGAAGTTCCATGACATTTCAAGAGAGTTCCAACAAATATTCTATATATGGGAATGAAAAATGATGACAATATGCCGTGAATGATGAACGTTGATGGAAGTGTGGACGATGTCAAAGAATGTGTGGGGACATCAGTAATCCTTGACTCTTGAAACCATCCCATACCATCAAGGCATGTGTCCAGTCTAACCATGTCAAATTTCAATGCATACATTCACAGTTTGAAGAAACCTAAACGTTGGCCCCATTCACTGCTCACTGTGTAGGGTCGGTGGATGACATTAAGCCCTTAACCCAATATAATCCCTAAGTCATTCACCATTAAAGTACCTAACCCCAATTTTCAATTTCATATGCTACTGCCTTTCATTTTGTATCAACATGTTTGTGAAGACACAAAAATACGGGTTTTCATGATCATGAGTGTGTTTCATACATAAAGATAGTCAAAAGAATCATTTATCAACCCTTGTAATTTATTTATATTTCACTTAAATAGATGAAGAGCATTAGAAATAAATGCTTGACAATGTAACTTTGTGTACTTAATGTTATAAACGTGTATTGATATGATCAGAATTGTCAGATCTCTTTTTCTAAGTAGGGTTCATATAGTAATAAGTTTTTATTGGAATTTATGTTTCACCCTTAACCATTAATCCCTTAAACATTAACCACTTAACCACTTAACCCATAATCCCTAATCCATTAACCATTAAACTAATGAAACCCTAAGTCGTTATCCCCTGGCCCTTAATCCCTTAACCCCTAATCCCTAATCCATTAACCCTTAACCCCTAGAACCCTAATCCCTAAATCCTCTAATCCCTAAAGCCCCTAATCACTAAATCCCCTATCCCCATAACCCCCAAGACCTTGACAACTTAACTATTTAGGCACAATAGGCATTAGATTGGAAGCTAAATAAGAATCCAAACTAGAAGATAAAAGGGGCGTTCAACTAGAAGCAAAAAAGGAAGCTAAAACAGGAGAAAATAAGGAAGCTAACAAGGAAGCTAATCTAGAAGCTAAAAAGGAAGCTACAAGAGGAGAAAAATAGGGAGCTAAAGAGGAAGCTACAGAGGGAGCTAAACTAGAAGTTAAATCAGGAGCAAAAAAGGAAGCCAAAAAAGAAGCTAAACTAGACGTTAAACTTGACGCTAAATTTGGCGCTATCTAGCATCGACTTTAGCGTTGATTTGGGTTGGTCGGTGAAAAGATGGCCATAAATGGTGCTGACTTTTCCAAAAAAAATGGAGAAAAATACATTGAAACAATCAGTAGAAGTAAAAAAGGGAGCTAAAAAGGAAGCTAATCACATGGATTTTTTGTAGTGATTTGGGCTTGCAAGTCATCTCATAAAAGCTAAGTGGTGACCACTTAGACCTCTCCCCACTTGAAAATTTTGTCAAGTATTTTTACCAAGTACTCCCGCATGGTTTTGTTACCTCATCCTCATTGTTCACTTGCGAAGGGTTTACCTTATGTTTCATTTACTATTTGGTCTTCTTGCCTTGTGGTTTGTCTTGAAAACCCAATCTTTTTGGTAGGTGTATGAATGAAAACTTGTAGATATTTCATGCTAGTTGGCTCATGGAAGTGAGAAAACCCAAATTTGTCCAAGGTCTCCTCCCTTCTTCCTTGTCCATGCACACACTTTCCAATTTGGTCTTGCAAGTCATCTTAGAAAAACTAAATGGTGACCACATAGACCTCTCCCTACTTGCCATAGTTTTCAAGTCCTTTTACCAAGTGCTCCATTGTGGTTTTATTGCCTTTTCCTTGTTGGTCACCTTTTTCTTCCTCTTCTTGTTCTGCATGGTGTTTTCCTTCTATTTCATTTTAATGTTTGGTGTTCTTGCCTTATGGCTTGTCTTGGTTACCCCATATTTTTGGTAGGTGTAAGGATGGCCACTCACAAGTATTATGTGCCACTCACCTCATGGAAGTGAGAGGCCCCAAATTCATTCAAGGTTTCCTCACTCCTTCCTTGTGCACACCCAAGCTTGTCAATTTGGGCTTGTAAGTCATCTTAAAAAATCTAAGTGGTGACCACTTATACCTCACCCCACTTGGAAATTTTGTCAAGTCTTTTACCAAGCACTCCCTGTAATAACCCCAGTTTTGACTTGGAATGTATTTAACCAAAATGATATAAATGATGTAAATATGATAGTATGGATTCCTAGTGTGCGGAGCTCAAGGCCAAGGCCCAAGTAGTGAATGGCTAGGCATGTATGATGTATATATTTTCATTTGGATCGTATGTTCGACTTGTCATGCTAACTTGAAATGTATGTAAATATTATGTTGCATACATAATAAAAATGGTCCAAGATGGTTGTGTAAAGAGTACTAGAGGGGCTATGATTCCACCAGAGGGGAGGAGGAAAGGGGGCCTATGGCAGGCTGAATCCTTTTCTTCCAAGTGTCAACCTTAGAACTCATCCTATTTTTCCATGTGAATTAAATGAGCTAGTCACCTTCTTTTGACTATTTCCAATCATTGAATGCATGTGTGAGATTGGTGGGAAAAGTCACCTCATGCAGTTATTGAAGCATGGGGTTAAATGCACTTTTGTGACAATTCTGTCACATGTTAGAAGTTAAATTGCAGTTGCTAGGAGCCCTTTCTTTTAATGTCAAAAGCTATGTCAGTTTTATTTTCTCCATTATCTCATATCATATGGAGCCAACCTTCATTCTATCATTCTCTCATGCAGATCTACACTACACAGAGCACCCCATTGATGTTCATGACCATTACCAAGCTATGTAACCTAGAAATTCGAAATTAGAGATAACACTGCATATTTGGAAGGGAAAATAGATGGTTGTAGGTGAGCATAGAGTTTTGGCAAGCTAGGAACCATTACCCATTGAGTTTTGCTTCTCACAGGCACTTAAGAAGCCACAAATTAAGGCTACAGGTGGTTCTGCAACATCACATATTAGATTGGACTCCTTTTATGCACACACTGGAAGCACCTTGCAAGATGGATGACCCAAGAGAACCATGGATCGATGAAGGGGATGCCTGAGCCCAGAAGGGTGTTGTGTAGGGAAGGTATTGTTGGGGCCAAGGCTGTGATTCCTGAGTGAGACCCCTGTAGAGCTATGTATGAGAATTTGGCTAAGCATAGACATTAGAATGGGTTGCAGGCTAAGAGAGAGAAGCATGTAGGTGTTTCCTTCAACCTGGTGGGCTCATAGCCCAGCTTGGGGGTGGCCTCTCAACATAAAGATTATATGTTGGACAAGGTGCCTATGGATGTGTGGGAAATCACTCTTACATATCTAGTTACTTGGATTTGGATAATTATGTTGATATATGCATGCTAGATTATATGCATATCCATTTTATTTCCACTATGTATGTTTAATTATACATTTGCACACATATTTTAAATGTTATGAATTCATAATATGGATATGGGGCGAAATTTGGAAGCCTGTACTTAGTTCATTTCTCCCCATGTTGGTTGGATTAATGGAAGGGGACGTGACAAATTGGTATTAGATATTTTGGTTGCAATATCAAAGCTATATGGGCCATAAATCTAGATTTACAGGAGGAAATTAAAAATGGTTATGTAGAAATCGGGTTCTATTAAGTGATGGATAAGGGGCTAGAAATAATTTCTAATTAAGTTCAAAATAATCCCCCTTATTGTCGAATTGAAAATTTGTGTAATTTTTTAAATTTTAAAAAATTTAGTTGGGCCCCACCCATGCCATGTGGAGGATCCATGTGGGTAGGAGGTCTGATGTGGAGGAGCCATGTGGGTAAAGGGTGTGGTGTGGAACAACCACATCAAATCCGTGTGAATTTGTGCCTGCATGTGATGGAATCCAAAGGTGGAGGAGGTCTAACCGTCGGGCAATAGTGGAGATCAACAATTGACAGTGCTCGAGGTTCGCGAAGATGCATGAAGTTTAAATTAATTAGCACAAGATTGAAAGGAAAACCACCCTATCGACATGTAGTTGCTCGTGCGTTCAGGCTTGTAAAAGAGGTTATGGGAAACCAATTTCTCAAGGAGCTTGAAGCTGCTTTTGGTTTTCCTTGTAGTGATGAGACATGGGGAGATGTGACATGCAATGATGTGACGTGCAGTTATGTTAGGTATGATGGGACTCCCCCCATCAGTCATGCCGGTCTTGGAAGATCATGCAGATCTCATCAATGAACAACATTCTTTCAGACCCGCAAACTTGTATGATAATTTAATTGGGATAAGCCTGAAAGGAAAATTGCGTTGTCGACATGTCTCCCTATTATGCATTCATGCTTGTAAAATCTGTTTTGGGAAACCACTTAACCGCGGATCCTGAAACTGCTTATGTCCTATAAGTGGTAAAATGGTGTCAGGTGGCATAAGAGGTGCACGGATAAGGTGAAAAGAAGTGATTTCCATAGTCGAATTTCAGGTGCCAGGGAGGCCGCAAGGAGGCAAGCCCCCTTGACCCCCATTATTGTTTGATGTTAATCACCATCACGAGACCACCTTGAACAAAGACTTTGAAAGTTTGATGTTAATTGAAACTTGAAAAAATCAAGTTTATTCACATGAGAGGCAAAGAATAGTCACCATCTAAAAAATGAGGAGGCACTCAAAAACCAAGCACTCATAGAGATGGATTTAAAACAAGGAATTAGTAAAAGATATAATCTCATGATTTATAAAAGTATTGGTGCTTCATCCATCTATAGATATGCAAATTTACAAAACATATCATGGCACTAGAGTTATTCATAGTTAGTAAAGGGTTGACTTCAAGACACACAAACCCAATTTATGTGTAATGTGGGTGTGAGTAAATTTAAAAGGATTTAATTTCATGACATTATTAAAAAATTGAAGGCTAAAATAGTAAGCTATGAAATTAATCAATTATGATATGTTGCAATTTTTTAGAAAAATTTCAAATTTTTTTGTTAATTTTTGTATATATTATAAAAATAATAATATATATTATCTATATTGGTAAGAGAGGAAACAAAACTACCATCTCCAAACTTTCATGGTTGATCATCTCAAGTTTGAATTCCATAGTTGTAAACATATTTTCATCTTTAAAAAGAAAAATTATTATACAATTAAAGTATGGAAGTAAACATCTCATAAATACAAAAATGTATTTTTAAAATTTAAAAATATGAGTGACCATTCAAAATTTAACATCACTTAATGTAATTTAACATAACACATAAAAAATAAAAATAAATAATAAAAATTACACATAGATTAAATGTCCACTTAAAAAAATACACACATCATATCTATTCATAAGATTAAAAAATTAAAACCAACATAAATCCATCTTAAATTTAGATACAGAATTTTACTATTATAATTTATACATATTTTTTAAATCTTAATTTTAATTTTCACATAAACAATGACAATTCCCAAATCATAAAAGTGTTTGGAATACATTTAAAGAAGGTTCTATATATCTTGTACTAAGCATGGTTCACTGAAGGTGGAAATGAAAGCTTAAAGATGGTTTTGTACAAGTATAACACCTATGCTTGTCTTCCCTTTCCTACCAACACATACAAATTGACGTCTTGTCTAGTCCTTTATATTAGAAAGATAATTCTCTATTTGTTAGAAGTTGCTCACTGAAAGCTTAAGAGTGCTTTGTCTTCTTCTACTTTGCCAATCATGAGTAACCATCTCAAAGTAAAAAAGATGAATTTGACGGGCAAAATGTCAAATAAGGCTTAAATTTTAAACTAATCATCAAATAAAACAAAAAAATTGTGAAAACGTCCATATATATATATATACTGTCAAAACCAGCAAAAATGACGGATGAATTGTTTTCCAAATTCCTACCCTATTCCCAATCAATCCTCGTGCTTCAGCTTGCTTATTCAGCAAACTATTTTTCCGCTCTTCACTTTTGTAAGTTCTAATTCTCCAGTTCTTATGACCTGTAAACTTATACTTGGGAATAAAACTTAAAAGAGATCACATTTTACAGTTCCAGAATTTCTGAATAAAATGCAAAAATGTAAAGGAAAGAAGAGAACAACGTAGTTTTCTTGACATAAAACTGCCGAAAATAATACCTTACCTTAAACTGCTCACATAAAAGTTAACGGAGAAAGCTCTCTTCAAGCAGCTCCTCTTCAACAAAAAAATGAAGACGAAAAAACATTAAAATTAACAGAAGAGGCAACATACATTAAAAGGTAAAAATAGGGGAGCACAATACACAGAATCAAGTTCTGCTTGTAAGAATGCGGCATCGACAGAAGGCAAAACAAACAAATACTGTGTTGAAACGGGTGAAACGTTAACATAAAAGCAAGACTTCAGTATTACAACCACATAGTCTATATTTAGTTTGCAATGAATTAAGATAAGTGTTAATGATTCTAATCAACTTAGAGAAGTATTAACTTGTGATAGGTGATAGTTAAGTGTTATGAACAAACTATATGTAATTTGTTTTCTATGTATAATTGTAATCATCAATTATCTATGTCTCAACTACCTATAAAGATACAGATTATACTGATACTGATTACAAAAGAGCTTGAAGAAACATAGCTCCAAAGCTGAAAATCCAAAATATGCTTGTCCTGGTTGAGAAGTATGTAGCTGCTCAGGTTCTCCACAATGTAGCTTCTTTCCATATTCAAGTAACTCAAACATGAACGTATTGATGAGGAGAGTGATTCCAATTTGTGAGATTTTATAGGTTGTGATATAGTAATATATGCAAAATATTCTGCAGAATTAAAGTATATATATCAAGATTGAAAGGAAAACCACCCTATCGACATGTAGCTACTCGTGCTTTCAGGCTAAATATAGTAATATATGCAAAATATTCTGCAGAATTAAAGTATATATATCAAGATTGAAAGGAAAACCACTCTATCGATATGCAGCTACCCAGTTCTTAAACAAAAAGCTAAATATTAAACTAATTAATATAAACCTAAAACAAATAATATTTAATAAACATATCCATTTTCTTAACCACCCTCTAACTCAGCTTATTTAAATCTTAATCAAGATGCATTTTAGCATAACAAGATAGACGACCATGAAATGAATCCCCATTGTGCACTTGTTACACTCAGGTTAGTCTTGTTGATCCACTCAAGAAAGTCCAAAATCCTAAATAATATATAAACACCTATCGGTGTGAAAATTAAAACTTAAACCTTGATTTATTAAATAAGAAATAGATTTATGCTAATGTAATGCACATTAAATAATTTATAAGTGTTTAATATGTAAAATTGTTATAGAAAAATGAATTATTGGATTTGAATTATTTAAAATATTGATAACATTATTTAAGATTTATTTTTAAAATAATGAAATGAACTAAATCTTATTTAATAATTAAATTTTATGAAAAATTAAAATATTAATAACATTACTTAAATATTATTTTTAAATGGTATAGTTTAAATATTTTAAGTTTTAAATCTTTTTTAACATATTTTTTATTTAATTTTGTTCCTATTTCAATTGGAAATCTTTAGAAAATCTTAGAATCACATATATTAGTTATAGAAATTGCATAATTTGAATGTCATAGAAATTTTTGAAGATGTTGAATCTATTTATAAATTCAAAAATACAATTTAAACACATGAATTTTGGATTTTACCCAAAAATTTTATCAAATTCCTATAAAACCCATATAAATAAACTACTCCTTTTTAAATTATTAAAATAAACTAAATCCCACTTAATAATTAAATTCTAAATAAAATAAAATACATAATCAAACATACATATATATATATAAAAACATCATGATATTATTAATTCACCCATCTTATATAACATAAGACGTCATATTATGAATTCACCTATCTTATATAAAAATAGTGAGACAGTAAGTTTTTTAAAACTAATAATAACCTAAGAGTTTATCTTTTAGCTTAAGACATTAAGGTGACTTTATTATAAAGGTCAGCTTTATACTCATGCAGTTTCAAAGTTTAGAAAGTGAACACATTTTGAATGTAAAAACATTTATTGAAAACTAAAAGAAAATAACTAACTTTTTTATATTCTTATGTTCAATCTAAATTTTAGATTAATAAGATTTCGTCAACAGGTTTTCTATAAAGAGTTTGATAAACTTATATAAGAAAAATAATACTATCATAATCTAAAACATAAAAATAATAATAACTCATTCACAAGTATATATAATATTTATCAAATGAATGGTTCACTATATAAATATTTAATTGTTTTGTTGCGTCAAATAACTCTAATCCATTAACATGAATTAGATTAAATGTTAGTCAAACTCTTGGCAAAAATAATGCAAAATGAACCCAAAAAAATCATCATGGGCTCTTCCACAAGCCTTATTAACCCTTGTTTCCATGTGATTAAGTTTACTTGCAAAGGATGAAATACATATTCAACATTTTCCACTTTTGAATACTTTGAAAAAATGGGGGCAAGGAGAAAGCATTCATATAATCAACTACTAAGGGATACACTTCTCATTGATTCTCTACATCAAGAGAATTTTTTAGTATTAACATACTTTGTGCAATGAGTCTACAAAATTTTTAACGGTATCAACCTTCCCCAACACTAATTTTATTTTTTCAACCATGTCTCTAACAAAATGTTACTACACATCAATATTTTATTTTTTGGACTATACCTTTCAGCTTGCCTTCTTACTCAGTTAGATCTCCTCAAGACCAGAGTCTGTGGTTTCGCCTCTTCATCTGATTCAGACGAATCTTCCTCTTCATCTAATTCAGACAAATCTGTTTCCTCAAATGAACCAGCTCTTTCATCCTTAATATCAAACTGTAGTTTCTCTGGATCCTTTTCCTTTGGTGCATCTTCAATCCTGGAAGTGTTTTCAACTTCTCTGAAGATCACATCTCGACTGTAAACTAATTGCCTTTTTATTGGGTTCCACAGCTTGTAACCTTTCACTCCATCCTTGTAGCCAATGAAGATACATTTTTCTACTTTATTATCCAACTTGCTCCTTTTTTCCTTTGGAACATGCACAAAAGCATCACACCCAAACACTCTGAGATGCAAGAGAGAGGGTTTCTTACCAGTCCAAGCCTCATGAGGTGTCTTGTCAACCAACGCTGATGTGGGTGTCCTATTTACCAAGTAACATGCAGTGTCAACAGCTTCTGCCCATAATTGTTGTGTTAGCGCTGCACCACTGAGCATACTCCTTGCCTTTTCCATCAACGTCCCGTTCATCCTTTCTGCAACCCCATTATGTTGAGGTGTGTATGGAGTATTATTTTTCCTTGCTATTCCACACGTCTTACAGAACTCCTCAAATTCATTTCCACATAATTCTCCATCGTTATCTGTTCTCAACACTTTTATTTTCTTTTCAGTTTGATTCTCTACAAGAGCCTTAAATTCTTTGAATCTATTAAAAACCTCATATTTATTATGCAGAAAATAAATCCATGTTTTTCTTGAGAAATCATCTATGAATGAAACATAATACACAGATTTACCTAGTGATGGAAAAGGCACAGGTCCAAACACATCACTGTGTATTAACTCTAAGATTCCTTTAGCTCTTGCAACACCAAATGAGAATCTTACCCTATTTTGTTTACCATATAAGCAATGTTCACGGAAATCAAAATCTAGTGTGTAATCAAACATGCCTTTAGCAATACTTTTACCTTGTAATAGTCGAAGACCCTTCTCTCCAATATGTCCCAACCTTCGATGCCATAGCGTTGTCTTCTCACTAGAGACAGTAAGGACTCTGTCTCCTTCATTTTTACCCTCAGGAACAATAGTACTGTTACATCCATTATTAAAAGTGCTTCCCAACAACTTGTATAGAGTTCCAATCCGAACTCCCCTCATCAGCACCATTGATCCTCGAACCATCTTGCATGTGTTCTTCTCAAACATAGTTTTCACACCTGCATCATCCATTTTACTTACAGATATAAGGTTTCTAGCCAGTTTTGGAATGTGCAGAACCCCGGGAAGAGTTCTAACCCTTCCATCTTTGAGCAGTAGCTTGATCTTTCCTCGACCTATGATTTTCTCCACCGAGTTGTCTCCCAGGAATACATCACCTCCATCATACTTTTCATATTTAGAAAACCACTCCCCGTGAGGAGTCATATGAAAAGATGCACCTAAGTCAATCAACCACGAATCATGCTATGCATGTGTACTTGAAGATGCCAAGTACACATCTCCTCCTTCCTCTGTAGATTCTTTCCCAGATTCTGCGGATGGAGCATCATTAGATCCTCTGCTTTTATCAATATTTTTGGATTTACAATCCTTCTTGTAATGCCCATCTTTACCACACTTCCAGCATTTTCGTATAGAAGGTCCTGGAGATTTAGATCTCCCTCTAGATTTAGATCTGCCACCTGAAGAATTATTTTTAGATCTCTCTCCAGGGCGACCTCTCACAAACAAGGCATCCTTGGTTGAACTATCCATGGATTTCCGCCTCATTTCCTCCAATAGCAGGGATGCAACCACATCATCAAAGATTCGGTTGGTTGCGTTACTCCCAACAACTATAACCAGACTATCCCATGAATCTGGTAGAGAGCACAACAAGCTAATACATTTTTCATCATCAGTAATCGTAATACCAACAAATGTCAACTAACTTACCAGAGTATTGAAGGCATTTAGATGCTCTGACACAGAGTCTCCTTCATTCATTCTTAGAAGGTACAATTTCTTTCAAAGAAATAACTTATTTACAAGGGACTTTAACTGATACAAATTTCCCAGCTTATCCCACAGTTTCTTTGCACTTTCTTCTCCAGATACGTTCACCAACACTGAATCTGAGAGGCAAAGTCGAATCGTGCTTCTTGATTTTCATTCCATCTTATCCCATTCTTCTTTTTCCATACCAGTGGGCATGGTACCCGGATCTACTGCGATCCATTGTTCTCTATCTACCAGAAGATCTTCCATCTTGAGCTTCCATAGCTCAAAGCTCTGACTGTTAAATTTATCAATCTCGATTCTAGAAGTGCTCGCCATTCTTTCAACAAAAGAATCACAGCTGCAAAGGTCCCATTGAAACTAGGTTTATCACAGATCCAAGATCGAGCCAAACCCTTGGAGACAAAGGTGTCCCTCTGAACCCAATAATGCTCTGATACCAAATGATAGTTTTAAACCTTAACAGTGCAGTAAAAACTCATATAGATTCTTAACCATTAATAGAAAATACACAAGGCACACGCATAACATAGAGATTTTCACCTGGAAACCCTTAACCGGGAAAAACCAACAAAACTTAGAGCCGCACAACTCTTTTCATTATATGTTTTCTTAACCATTTACAATACAATATATAGTATTCGCAGCATCTAAAACCCTAATTCGTTTACCCGAAATTAGGTTACAACCCTAATCCCTTTACCGGGATTAGATAGAATACAATGGGCCGAAACAACAAAAAAAGCAAAAATGCACCCACCATGTGAAGAGATATAACACACCCAACAATTCATGCCAAGAAGCTTCAACACCTATAACAATTCACATATAGGTGAGTTCTTTCCTTTTTATTTTTGATTTCAACTTCATCACTTAAGTTTTTTATATCATCAGAGGAATTGCAATCAATTAACCTTAGGTTGTTTACTTTCCTTTGTTGATTTACTATTGTAACTTAGTTGTTGTTGAGAACTAGTCAAAGTCAAGACCTAATCATATAAGTGTGTCTATAGTTAAGGTAGTTAACTATTATAGTGTTATAAAAGGCTACTGTATAAGTGGGGGGGGGTTGTGGTGTATATGTATTTATAATGATGATTTATTTCAGTCACAAAAGTAAGGGCCCTTACCCAATTATTGGATTGTCTATGTTATATATATATATATATAAACCTAAACATAAAGGTTATTGTTACAAGGGCAAGGAAGAAGGTACTCTTATGATATTTGTCCCATTGTCTTTAGTGTTTGGGAGCATCTCATGGGCACACTAACTATGTTAATGTCCAACACAAAATATTTCTTTGTCACCCTTCACTTGGTTGCTTAATACATCAATATTGTCTATGTTATATATATATAAACCTAAACATAAAGGTTATTGTTACAAGAGCAAGGAAGAAGGTACTCTTATGATATTTGTCCCATTGTCTTGAGTGTTTGGGAGCATCTCATGGGCACACTAACTATGTTAATGTCCAACACAAAATATTTCTTTGTCACCCTTCACTTGGTTGCTTAATACATCAATATGCCCCTTAGTTTGCAATACCTTTCTCAATCAATGCCGCTAAGAAACCACTTAAGTGTCTGAAACCCATATGATGGAATGATGCAACTAAAATTTTAAAAATATTTAAAGATTGACAAAATATTTGAATTAAGTAAAAGGAAAAACAAAAAATCTTATCATCCCATTAAGCCCTTAAACCAATATAATCCGTAAGCAATTAACTATTAAAAAACTTGTATGTTGGACCCTATAAATTATTTGGGGATGTGTTAACTTAATAAAATCATGTTTTAATCATCTCAAATAATGCCACAAGAAAAGGGAAAAGACATGGAAATTGACGTCTTCATTAGGTTTCACTGTAACGTTGGGTGTGTCAGGTTTGATCTTTGTTGGCATGGATGGAGACATTGGGCGATGATGAATATGATGATGACGATGATAGAAATTACAACCATGCTGATGACAATGATGTCATTAGGTTTTAGAACCCTCCCATACCATCAAGGCATGCGCCTAGTCTATACATCTAAAATTTCAATGCATACATGCACATTTTGAAGAAATTTCAACATTGGACCCATTTATTGTTCACTGTGTGGGGTCGGTGGATGACATTGGTGGTGGGTGCATTGGAAGTTCCATGACATTTCAAGAGAGTTCCAACAAATATTCTATATATGGGAATGAAAAATGATGACAATATGCCGTGAATGATGAACGTTGATGGAAGTGTGGACGATGTCAAAGAATGTGTGGGGACATCAGTAATCCTTGACTCTTGAAACCATCCCATACCGTGAAGGCATGTGTCCAGTCTAACCATGTCAAATTTCAATGCATACATTCACAGTTTGAAGAAACCTAAACGTTGGCCCCATTCACTGCTCACTGTGTAGGGTCGGTGGATGACATTAAGCCCTTAACCCAATATAATCCCTAAGTCATTCACCATTAAAATACCTAACCCCAATTTTCAATTTCATATGCTACTGCCTTTCATTTTGTATCAACATGTTTGTGAAGACACAAAAATACGGGTTTTCATGATCATGAGTGTGTTTCATACATAAAGATAGTCAAAAGAATCATTTATCAACCCTTGTAATTTATTTATATTTCACGTAAATAGATGAAGAGCATTAGAAATAAATGCTTGACAATGTAACTTTGTGTACTTAATGTTATAAAAGTGTATTGATATGATCAGAATTGTCAAATCTCTTTTTCTAAGTAGGGTTCATATAGTAATCAGTTTTTATTGGAATTTATGTTTCACCCTTAACCATTAATCCCTTAAAAATTAACCACTTAACCCATAATCCCTAATCCATTAACCATTAAACTAATGAAACCCTAAGTCGTTATCCCCTAGCCCTTAATCCCTTAACCCCTAATCCATTAACCCTTAACCCATAGAACCCTAATCCCTAAATCCTCTAATCCCTAAATCCCCTAATCACTAAATCCCCTATCCCCATAACCCCCAAGACCTTGACAACTTAACTATTTAGGCACAATAGGCATTAGATTGGAAGCTAAATAAGAATCCAAACTAGAAGATAAAAGGGGTGTTCAACTAGAAGCAAAAAAGGAAGCTAAAACAGGAGAAAATAAGGAAGCTAACAAGGAAGCTAATCTAGAAGCTAAAAAGGAAGCTACAAGAGGAGAAAAATAGGGAGCTAAAGAGGAAGCTACAGAGGGAGCTAAACTAGAAGTTAAATCAGGAGCAAAAAAGGAAGCCAAAAAAGAAGCTAAACTAGACATTAAACTTGAGGCTAAATTTGGCGCTATCTAGCATCGACTTTAGCATTGATTTGGGTTGGTCGGTGAAAAGATGGCCACAAATAGTGCTGACTTTTTCAAAAAAATGGAGAAAAATACATTGAAACAATCAGTAGAAGTAAAAAAGGGAGCTAAAAAGGAAGCTAATCACATGGATTTTTTGTAGTGATTTGGGTTTGCAAGTCATCTCATAAAAGCTAAGTGGTGACCACTTAGACCTCTCCCCACTTGAAAATTTTGTCAAGTATTTTTACCAAGTACTCCCGCATGGTTTCGTTACCTCATCCTCATTGTTCACTTGCGAAGGGTTTACCTTATGTTTCATTTACTATTTGGTCTTCTTTCCTTGTGGTTTGTCTTGAAAACCCAATCTTTTTGGTAGGTGTATGAATGAAAACTTGTAGATATTTCATGCTCGTTGGCTCATGGAAGTGAGAAAACCCAAATTTGTCCAAGGTATCCTCCCTTCTTCCTTGTCCATGGACACACTTTCCAATTTGGTCTTGCAAGTCATCTTAGAAAAACTAAATGGTGACCACATAGACCTCTCCCTACTTGCCATAGTTTTCAAGTCCTTTTACCAAGTGCTCCATTGTGGTTTTATTGCCTTTTCCTTGTTAGTCACCTTTTTCTTCCTCTTCTTGTTCTGCATGGTGTTTTCCTTCTATTTCATTTTAATGTTTGGTGTTCTTGCCTTATGGCTTGTCTTGGTTACCCCATATTTTTGGTAGGTGTAAGGATGGCCACTCACAAGTATTATGTGCCACTCACCTCATGGAAGTGAGAGACCCCAAATTCATTCAAGGTTTCCTCACTCCTTCCTTGTGCACACCCAAGCTTGTCAATTTGGGCTTGTAAGTCATCTTAAAAAATCTAAGTGGTGACCACTTATACCTCACCCCACTTGGAAATTTGGTCAAGTCTTTTTACCAATCACTCCCTGTAATAACCCCAGTTTTGACTTGGAATGTATTTAACAAAAATGATGTAAATTATGTAAATATGATAGTATGGATTCCTAGTGTGCGGAGCTCAAGGCCAAGGCCCAACTAGTGAATGGCTAGGCATGTATGATGTATATATTTTCATTTGGATCGTATGTTCGACTTTTCATGCTAACTTGAAATGTATGTAAATATTATGTTGCATACATAATAAAAATGGTCCAAGATGGTTGTGTAAAGAGTACTAGAGGGGCTATGATTCCACCAGAGGGGAGGAGGAAAGGGGGCCTATGGCAGGCTGAATTCTTTTCTTCCAAGTGTCAACCTTAGAACTCATCCTATTTTTCCATGTGAATTAAATTAGCTAGTCACCTTCTTTTGACTATTTCCAATCATTGAATGCATGTGTGAGATTGGTGGGAAAAGTCACCTCATGCAGTTATTGAAGCATGGGGTTAAATGCACTTTTGTGACAATTCTGTCACATGTTAGAAGTTAAATTGCAGCTACTAGGAGTCCTTTCTTTTAAGGTCAAAAGCTATGTCAGTTTTATTTTCTCCATTATCTCATATCATATGGAGACAACCTTCATTCTATCATTCTCTTATGCAAATCTACACTACACAGAGCACCCCATTGATGTTCATGACCATTACCAAGCTATGTAACCTAGAAATTCGAAATTAGAGATAACACTGCATATTTGGAAGGGAAAATAGATGGTTGTAGGTGAGCATAGAGTTTGGGCAAGCTAGGAACCCTTATCCATTGAGTTTTGCTTCTCACAGGCACTTAAGAAGCCACAAATTAAGGCTACAGGTGGTTCTGCAACATCACATATTAGATTGGACTCCTTCTATGCACACACTGGAAGCACCTGGAAAGATGGATGACCCAAGAGAACCATGGATCGATGAAGGGGATGCCTGAGCCCAGAAGAGTATTGTGTAGGGAAGGTATTGTTGGGGCCAAGGCTGTGATTCCTGAGTGAGACCCCTGTAGAGCTATGTATGAGAATTTGGCTAAGCATAGACATTAGAATGGGTTGCAGGCTAAGAGAGAGAAGCATGTAGGTGTTTCCTTCGACTTGGTGGGCTCATAGCCCAGCTTGAGGGTGGCCTCTCAACATAAAGATTATATGTTGGACAAAGTGCCTATGGATGTGTGGGAAATCACTCTTACATATCCAGTTACTTGGATTTGGATAATTATGTTGATATATGCATGCTAGATTATATGCATATCCAGTTTATTTCCACTATGTATGTTTAATTATACATTTGCACACATATTTTAAATGTTATGAATTCATAATATGGATATGGGGCGAAATTTGGAATCCCGTACTTAGTTCATTTCTCCCCATGTTGGTTGGATTAATGGAAGGGGACGTGACAAATTGGTATTAGAGATTTTGGTTGCAATATCAAAGCTATATGGGCCATAAATCTAGATTTACAGGAGGAAATTAAAAATGGTTATGTAGAAATCGGGTTCTGTTAAGTGATGGATAAGGGGCTAGAAATAATTTCTAATTAAGTTCAAAATAATCCCCCTTATTATCGAATTGAAAATTTGTGTAATTTTGAAATTTTAAAAAATTTAGTTGGGCCCCACCCATGCCATGTAAAAGGATGATGTGGAGGATCCATGTGGGTAGGAGGTCTGATGTGGAGGAACCATGTGGGTAAAGGGTGTGATGTGGAACAACCACATCAAATCCGTGTGCATTTGTGCCTGCATGTGATGGAATCCAAAGGTGGAGGAGGTCTAACCGTCGGGCAATGGTGGAGATCAACAATTGACAGGGCTCGAGGTTCGCGAAGATGCATGAAGTTTAAATTAATTAGCACAAGATTGAAAGGAAAACCACCCTATCGACATGTAGTTGCTCGTGCGTTCAGGCTTGTAAAAGAGGTTATGGGAAACCAATTCTCGAGGAGCTTGAAGCTGCTTTTGGTTTTCCTTGTAGTGATGAGACATGGGGAGATGTGACATGCAATGATGTGACGTGCAGTTATGTTAGGTATGATGGGACTCCCCTCATCAGTCATGCCAGTCTTGGAAGATCATGCATATCTCATCAATGAACAACATTCTTTCAGGCCCGCAAACTTGTATGATAATTTAATTGGGATGAGCCTGAAAGGAAAATTGCGTTGTCGACGTGTCTCCCTCTTATGCATTCATGCTTGTAAAATCTGTTTTGGGAAACCACTTAACCGCGGATCTTGAAACTGCTTATGTCCTATAAGTGGTAAAATGGTGTCGGGTGGCATAAGAGGTGCACGGATAAGGTGAAAAGAAGTGATTTCCATAGTCGAATTTCAGGTGCCAGGGAGGCCGCAAGGAGGCAAGCCCCCTTGACCCCCATTATTGTTTGATGTTAATCACCATCACGAGACCACCTTGACCAAAGACTTTGAAAGTTTTATGTTAATTGAAACTTGAAAAAATCAAGTTTATTCACATGAGAGGCAAAGAATAGTCACCATCTAAAAAATGAGGAGGCACTCAAAAACCAAGCACTCATAGAGATGGATTTAAAACAAGGAATTAGTAAAAGATATAATCTCATGATTTATAAAAGTATTGGTGCTTCATCCATCTATAGATATGCAAATTTACAAAACATATCATGGCACTAGAGTTATTCATAGTTAGTAAAGGGTTGACTTCAAGTCACACAAACCCAATTTATGTGTAATGTGGGTGTGAGTAAATTTAAAAGGATTTAATTTCATGACATTATTAAAAGATTGAAGGCTAAAATAGTAAGCTATGAAATTAATCAATTATGATATGTTGCAATTTTTTAGAAAAATTTCAAATTTTTTTGTTAATTTTTGTATATATTATAAAAATAATAATATATATTATCTATATTGGTAAGAGAGGAAACAAAACTACCATCTCCAAACTTTCGTGGTTGATCATCTCAAGTTTGAATTCCATAATTGTAAACATATTTTCATCTTTAAAAAGAAAAATTATTATACAATCAAAGTATGGAAGTAAACATCTCATAAATACAAAAATGTATTTTTAAAATTTAAAAATATGAGTGACCATTCAAAATTTAACATCACTTAATGTAATTTAACATAACACATAAAAATAAAAATAAATAATAAAAATTACACGTAGATTAAATGTCCACTTAAAAAAATACACACATCATATCTATTCATAAGATTAAAAAATTAAAACCAACATAAATCCATCTTAAATTTAGATACAGAATTTTACTATTATAATTTATACATATTTTTTGAATCTTAATTTTAATTTTCACATAAACAATGACAATTCCCAAATCATAAAAGTGTTTGGAATACATTTAAAGAAGGTTCTATATATCTTGTACTAAGCATGGTTCACTGAAGGTGGAAATGAAAGCTTAAAGATGGTTTTGTACAAGTATAACACCTATGCTTGTCTTCCCTTTCCTACCAACACATACAAATTGACGTCTTGTCTAGTCCTTTATATTAGAAAGATAATTCTCTATTTGTTAGAAGTTGCTCACTGAAAGCTTAAGAGTGCTTTGTCTTCTTTTACTTTGCCAATCATGAGTAACCATCTCAGAAAGATGAATTTGACGAGCAAAATGCTTGTCATGGGTTATTTTGCCCGTCAAATAAGGCTTAAATTTTAAACTAACCATCAAATAAAATAAAGAAATTGTGAAAACGTCCATATATATACTGTCAAAACCAGCAAAAATGACGGATGAATTGTTTTCCAAATTCCTACCCTATTCCCAATCAATCCTCGTGCTTCAGCTTGCTTATTCAACAAACTATTTTTCCACTCTTCACTTTTGTAAGTTCTAATTCTCCAGTTCTTATGACCTGTAAACTTATACTTGGGAATAAAACTTAAAAGAGATCACATTTTACAGTTTCAGAATTTCTGAATAAAATGCAAAAAATGTAAAGGAAAGAAGAGAACAACGTAGTTTTCTTGACATAAAACTGCCGAAAATAATACCTTACCTTAAACTGCTCACATAAAAGTTAACGGAGAAAGCTCTCTTCAAGCAGCTCCTCTTCAACAAAAAATGAAGACGAAAAAACATTAAAATTAACAGAAGAGGCAACATACATTAAAAGGTAAAAATAGGGGAGCACAATACACAGAATCAAGTTCTGCTCGTAAGAATGCGGCATCGACAGAAGGAAAAACAAACAAATACTGTGTTGAAACGGGTGAAACGTTAACATAAAAGCAAGACTTCAGTATTAAAGGAACAACCACATAGTCTATATTTAGTTTGCAATGAATTAAGATAAGTGTTATTGATTCTAACAAATTATATATAGAAGTATTAACTTGTGGTAGGTGATAGTTAAGTGTTATGAACAAATTATATGTAATTTGTTTTTTATACATAGTTGTAATCAGGGATTGTCTATGTCTCAACTACCTATAAAGATACAGATTGTACTGATACTGATTACAAAAGAGCTTGAAGAAGCATAGCTGCAAAGCTGACAATCCAAAATATGCTTGTCCTGGTTGAGAAGTACGTAGCTGCTCAGGTTCTCCACAATGTGGCTTCCTTCCAATTTGTGAGATTTTATAGGTTGTGATATAGTAATATATGCAAAATATTCTGCAGAATTAAAGTATATATATCCAATTATTTTAAATGTACTCGTTAATATGATACTAAAGTTTATTCACTCCTGTTGGGAGTGGAGCTTATACTGCGCCACTTGTCTTGCACAGATCTGGGAGACACTGGCTCTGTGGTTGGCTGATTAATCTTGGAAAATGATCCCCACTGTTCATTTGGATCTGTTGAGATAACCCATGATTGTCTGATTTGTTCGAGCTGAGCGACAACTTCATTCATGTGTGGTCTGTCATCCCTTTCAGACACTAGGCATCTGAAGGCCAATTCTGCAGCTACAGTTACCATGACCTTCACCTTCTGATTCATTTCAATCTCCAGCTGCTGATCCACTAGTTCATGCAAAGCCCCTTCTTGGATCTTCGTTATCGCCATGTTAGCAAGGTTTACTTCCCTTTTATTCCGATTTATGTCCACCGCTAACTTGCCAGAGATGATCTCCACCAAAACAACCCCAAAGCTGTAGACATCAGATTTCTCCGTCAGTTGATAGCACTGATAGTACTCTGGGTCAACATACCCGGGTGTGCCTTGTGGAGCAGTGGTGACATGTGAGGCATTATCAGGCACAAGCCTGCAAAGCCCAAAATCTGCTACCTTGGCATTGAAATCCTCGTCCAAGAGAATATTAGAGGATTTTACATCTCTGTGGAATATAGGCGGATCAAGGCTGTGAAGGAAAGCCAAAGCCTGAGCAGTTTGTATAGCAATGTTCAAACGAGTGTCCCATGGTAATCCCTTGGGGCCTCTGCGATGGCCATGAAGATGGTCAGCCAAGTTCCCATTTGGGACAAATTCGTATACAAGCAGAAGCTCTGGACTGTCTTCATACGCACAGCCATAAAGACGAACCACACGTGGATGATTCAAGCTCGAAAATATCATCACCTCGTTGATGAACTGTTCGACTCTCTTAGCATTATCCTGATAAAGCCTCTTTACGGCCACACTTCGTCCGTCCCCAAGTTTTCCCAAATAGACCGACCCAAACCCTCCATCCCCAACTTCGTTCTCCTCATGGAAGCAATTTGTAGCCTTACGAAGTTCCTGGTAAGTGAATATTGGCAAATCGCCTATCTTAAGCCCGCTGATTCTAGTTGCTTCCATGCCTTTTCTCTTGCTGAAAGGACTAGCAATACCCCTGCTAAGAGTTTTTCTCTTCTTCAGGTAAAACTTTAAGAACAGTACTACTGCTAATGCTGTCAGGACAGCCCCTCCAATGGAGCAACCTGCGGTTGAGTGAAGAGATTGATATTAATCTGAAGCGAATATTAATGGGAACAAAATGCAAAATCACAGCCACTGAATTGGAAGAAACCATATTTACCTATTATAATGGCTGATTTGTTTCCACCTCCTGTATCAAGGATCGGCAGTTTTAGATAAGAGAATACGATCTGGAAAGATCGACAAATACATATACATGACACGAATGGTATCTATGCATTTAGTATATATTTGCATAAAAAGAAGTGATATTACATTCCATTCTGCAATAAGGATTAGGGTAGCTAATTACTTAGTTTTGTAGATTTGTAGAGATAATTGGTTCTTTGTTAAACATTAAATTAATTAATATAAACATAAAACAAATATTATTTAATGAACATATACCCATTTTCTTAACCAGGTTCTTAAATAAAAGCTAAACATTAAACTAATTAATATAAACCTAAAACAAATAATATTTAATAAACATATCCATTTTCTTAACCACCCTCTAACTCAGCTTATTTAAATCTTAATCAAGATGCATTTTAGCATAACAAGATAGACGACCATGAAATGAATCCCCATTGTGCACTTGTTACAGTCAGGTTAATCTTGTTGATCCACTCAAGAAAGTCCAAAATCCTAAATAATATATAAACACCTATCGGTGTGAAAATTAAAACTTAAACCTTGATTTATTAAGTAAGAGATAGATTTATGCTAATGTAATGCACATTAAATAATTTATAAGTGTTTAATATGTAAAATTGTTATAGAAAAATGAATTATTGGATTTGAATTATTTAAAATATTAATAACATTATTTAAGATTTATTTTTTAAATAATGAAATGAACTAAATCTTATTTAATAATTAAATTTTATGAAAAATTAAAATATTAATAACATTACTTAAATATTATTTTTAAATGGTATAGGTTAAATATTTTAAGTTTTTAATCTTTTTTAGCATATTTTCCATTTAATTTTGTTCCTATTTCAATTGGCAATCTTTAGAAAATCTTAGAATCACATATATTAGTTATAAAAATTGCATAATTTGAATGTCATAGAAATTTTTGAAAATGTTGAATCTATTTATAAATTCAAAAATACAATTTAAACATATAAATTTTAGATTTTACCCAAAAATTTTACCAAATTCCTATAAAATCCATATAAATAAACTACTCCTTTTTAAATTATTAAAATAAACTAAATCCCACTTAATGATTAAATTCTAAATAACATAAAATACATAATCAAACATATATATATATAAAAACATCATGATATTATTAATTCACCCATCTTATATAACATAAGACATCATATTATGAATTCACCTATCTTATATAAAAATAGTCAGACAATAAGTTTTTTAAAACTAATAATAACCTAAGAGTTTATCTTTTAGCTTAAGACATTAAGGTGACTTTATTATAAAGGTCAGCTTTATACTCATGCGGTTTCAAAGTTTAGAAAGTGAACACATTTTGAATGTAAAAACATTTATTGAAAACTAAAAGAAAATAACCAACTTTTTTATATTCTTATGTTCAATCTAAATTCTAGATTAATAAGATTTCGTCAATAGGTTTTTTATAAAGAGTTTGATAAACTTATATAAGAAAAATAATACTATCATAATCTAAAACATAAAAATAATAATAACTCATTCACAAGTATATATAATATTTATCAAATGAATGGTTCACTATATAAATATTTAAATGTTTTGTTGCGTCAAATAACTCTAATCCGTTAACATGAATTAGATTAAATGTTAGTCAAACCCTGGTAAAAATAATACAAAATGAACAAAAAAAAAATCATCATGGGCTCTTCCACAAGCCTTATTAACCCTTGTTGGCATGTGACTAAGTTTACTTGCAAAAGATGAAATACATATTCAACATTTTCCACTTTTGAATACTTTGAAAAAATGGGGGCAAGGAGAAAGCATTCATATAATCAACTACTAAGGGATACACTTCTCATTGATTCTCTACATCAAGAGAATTTTTTAGTATTAACATACTTTACGCAATGAGTCTACAAAATTCTTAACGGTATCAACCTTCCCCAACAATAATTTTATTTTTTCAACCATGTCTCTAACAAAATCTTACTACACATCAATATTTTTTGTTTTGGAACGATAAGTAGGGCTCTTTTCCACAATTATTGCACTTAAGCCATCACAAACTATTAGCATTGCTTTGTAGACAAAACCAATAGTTGAACAAAATCTTTGCAAACATACAATGTTCTTACTTCCGTGAGTAGTTGTTGTGTATTGAACTTCTATAGTTGACAATGCCACTATGACTTGCCTCTTGCTCATCCAACTAATTTATTCACCAAATAAGTTAAAAACATAACCACTTGTAGATATTTAAGGTTAGGATATCCAATCTAGTTTGCATCAACAAAAACATGTATATCTATGTCTCTATAAAGGTCCATGTCTTCCTTGGTCATAGCTTGCATAATATAAAGTGCCATGCAAATATCTGAAGACCCCTCTTTACAAATGTCTAGTGTTCTTTCCTTGTTTTAACATATATTTGCTCAAAACTCCTGCTATAAGGGAAACGTATAGTCCAATACATACCATAACATACATTACACTTCCAACAACACTTGCATAAGGAGCAAATTTGGGACATGTCCTCAACTTATTGTTGTGTCTTGGGACATTGATATATGCATATAAATTTACACCTATAGAAAATAACGACCTTTACTAATTTAAATTATTGCATAATAAATCTCTACAATACTGTCTCAATATATATTCTTTAATTCAATCAAATTTTCATGTTTTCTTGATCTCTTTTAATTTCCATACTCAAAAAAAATTGTAGCATCATGATATTTCATTTCAAATTTAGAAGACAATTAGGCTTTGGCATCCTTGATGATTTCCTTATTGTTTGCAAGTAACAACATATACAATGACATAAATAAAATGATCACCAACTTACTTGGATTATAAGTATCAAAATTTTGATGCCACATTCTTGGAGATTGTTTTAATCCACATAAGAACTTTTTCAACTTGCAAACTAACTCCTCCTTTTCCTTCACTTCAAAACCTTATGGTTTTTTATGTCAATTTCTTCTTGAAGATCTCCATGTAATAATGTTGTCTTTGCATTCATTTACTCTACTTCAAGATCAAAATTAGTAGCTATAAAAAAAAAGAAATCTAATAGAAGTAAATTTAGCAACAAGAGAAAAGATCTCACCAAAATCATTGCCTTCCACCTAGGAACATCCCTTTTCCACTAGGAAAGCATTGTACATTTCTACCTTACCTTTTGCATTCAAATTCTTCTTAAAACCCAATTTAATACCAATAGGTTTTATTCCAACTAACAACTCAACTATATCCCAAGCCTCATTTCATCTAAGGCACCCATTTATTCAACTACAGATTCCTTCCAGGTTTACTATCCTCTAAACCTAATGTCTCCCTAATAGTTATAAAATCATCATCAATAATAGATAGAACAAAACTAGAATGAAAATAAAGTGGGGTACACCCCTCTAGTTTGCTTCTTTTCCCAACTAGTCTCCTCAAGACTAATGTCTAAGGGAGTAAGGTTATTAGCTCTCCAAGTCATATTCTATTGTCTTTGGTTCTTCCATTAGTTTCATTTCATGTTTGGAAACAACTTTAAGCTCTCTAATTACTACATCTCGACTATAATATGTCTTCTTCATTATGGGTCTCCAAATTTTATAACCCTTTATACCATATTTAAAGCCAAAAAAGATACATTTTTATTTATTATCTATCTCACTCCTATTTTCCCTTGGAACATGCACATAAGAATCACAACCAAAATATTTTATTTGTTTAAGAGAGGGATTTTAACTAGTCACTAATGTACACTTTTATCAACTAGCATTGATGTAGGTGATCAATTTATCAAGTAACCTTCAATATCCACTACCTCTAACCAAATTTCATGTCATGAGCCTGCACCATTGAGCATACTTATTGCTTATTCCATCAACATATTGTTCATTCTTTCTGTAACTCCATTTTGTTGAAGTGTGTATGGAATAGTCTTTTGATTTTCTATTCCACACTTCTTATAGATTACCTCGATCTATCTTCCACTGAACTCTCCACCATTATCTCTTCTCAAAACCTTTATTTACTGCTTCATTTGGTTCTCTACTAGGGACTCAAACTCCATAATTTTATTGAAAGCTTCAAAATTCTTTTGGAGGAAATAGATCCATGTGATCCTAATGAAATCATCTATGAATGAAAGAATAATACAAAGATTCATCTAATGATGGATTAACATGCACATGTCGAAACACATCATTGTGTATCAACTCCTCAATGAGAATCTTACTTGATTGGGTTTACCATATATTCAATGTTAAGAAAAAACAAAATGTATGAGAAATCAGATATATCTTCAAAAATACTTTTACCATGTAATGCTCGAAGGCCCTTCTCTCCAATATGTCCCAATATTTAATATCATAGTATTGTCTTCTATCTAGGGACAATAGGATCATGTTTTCTTCAATGCTACCCTCAAGAACAATATAATTGTTACACCCATCATTGATAATGCTTCCCAATAGCTTGGACAAAGCTCCAATCCAAACTCCTCATATGAACACAATTTCTACTTTCAAACCATCTTGCAAGTTTCCTTTTTAAATACAATATACACACCTACATCACTCATCTTCCTTACATATATCATTTTCTTTCCAAATATATGGAGAACCCTAGGGAGATTTGTAATCCTTCCATCTTTGAGAAACAACATAACCCTTCCATGTCCTATGCTTTTGGATATCAAATCGTCTCCTAGGAAAGCATCACGACCACTACAGTACTTTTAATATTCACAAACCCACTCCCTATGAGGAATGATATGAAATCAAACACCTGATTCAGTCATCCATATAACATGATCTGAATGTACAATACATGTAGATTGCCAATCAAACCTTGCCTCTTGATTCGGTGGAAATTTTCATTTGTATGGAAGGGGTATTATAATATCCCTTACCTTATTTGACATTTTTAGATGTACAATATTTCTTATAATGCTATCATTATCACATTTCTTCATAAATTGTCCTAGAGATTTAGTTCTACCTCTAGATTTAGATCTTCCCCACAAAGAATTATTTTTATTTATTTGGGACAACCTCTTAGAAATAAAATATCCTTGACCACACTCTCCATGTATTTTCTCCTCATTTTTACGATAACATCGAGAGTAACCACATATCCAACCTTTAAAGTGGATTGAGTAGTACTATTGATTGTTACATTGAGATTATCCGAAGAGTCTGACAAAGGGTTTAATACACTTTCTTCTTCCTCAATCTTAATATCAATAGAGAAAAGTTGACTTACCATAATATTATTTAAAGGAATTTAGAAGCTAATTTGTCATGAAATCACATCATCCATCCTAATATGATACAAATTACTTACTAGGGACTTTGATTGTTACAAATTCCCTAATTTATCCCATTTCTTTTATGTGCTTCCCTCTCAAGAGATATTTTCAACCCCAACAAATCTAGGAGGTAGAATTGAATCATATTCTCACATTTATTTCTATCTCCTCCCTATCTTCTTTTGACATAGTAGCAAGTTTTGTACATCGATCCACATTGACCCATTTTTCTCAATTTAGAAGAATATCTTCCAACTTTAACATCCATAGCTCGAATATTTGGTCATTAAACTTTGATATTTCCATTTTTGAAATACTCATCATTTTTATTTACACAAGATTCATTGCATAAAGATCCCACTCGAGAATGAGTTTATAATGGACCCAAGGCATCTCCTTGAAGCTAGTAACCTCACTCTTATACCAAATGAAAAGTTTGATAAACCTGTGTAAGAAAAACAATACTACTAAAATCTAGAACATAAGAATAACAATGTCACATTTACATGGTATACACAATATATACCTTAGAGGTCCCATTAATCAGGTATACCAACCTAATTGAGAGTTTCACCTCTCTCTCTCTCTCTCTCTCTCTCTCTCTCAAAGTATTAAATCAATCATTAACCATATAAATATTTAGGTATTTTGCAACTTCTGTTAACCATAATCCTTTAAGTTGGATTAGATTTCAACCATAATCCATTGAAACAGTAAATAATGAACCATATTTTCTTTTCCACTAGGACTCCAACCTCAAATCCTCATTGAGATGTGACTGATTCTACATACAAAGGATGTAGCACATATCCAAAACGTATTCCTTTGACAGGAATATAGTCTCCTCCAAGTTCCCAAAATCATTCGACAACACTTCCAAATGTTATATTGTAACCATTGTAAAGGTATGATATTCAACTTCTAGGTCGCATATCTCCCTTGAACTATTGAACAACAATCACCACATGCATGGTTCAGAACCCCAATAAGGTACAGTTTCTCTAATCAAAAGAATCCTAGAGTATTGAACACCTATCTATCATCCATTACATCACTTCTCATCTTCAAAGTGTGGGCCTCTTAAAATGTGAAAAATGTTAGTTCTTCAACATAAGCATCACCCTTGCCACTATTGGGTGGATCTCCAACAATGGTTATGTAACATCCCAAAATTTCATAAAAATTTAAAATTTTTTAACGTAGCATTTAATATAGAAACTAACTGTGCGGCATGATAATAAATGCTTTCTATGTCATCTTGTTGTACTAAATGTTTGAATGATCATAAATGTACTGTTTGCAATATGAAAAGAAAAGAAATTATAACCTACACTAAGATGCTAATGGATGTTCAATCATATTTTAATAACACTTATGTCAATGCTCTATCAATCATAATGGTTTACAAGTGCTAACTGTTGTTCTTCTTTTGATGATGAAAGGGGTCCTGAGGGTACCCCAAGGCTTACTTAGCATTCGTGCTAAAGCATTTGAATCATTCCTTTCGCAGATTACATGTAAGAGCTTTAATGTTTATGAAGTGTGATCGAAGAGTTCCTAACTAGTTTCGGTAATCTCCATGTGTCTTAATGGCTTTGGAGAATAATGTCGAAATGCAACCGGTGAGATCTCTTCAGTTAATAATCTAGTTTTCATGTTAATACCAAACTAGTTCTAATATATACAGTTGTATGTGATTAACGTATAAATACTTTGATATATAGACTATATGCAATTATTGTGCAAGAGCTATATGCAAATCCATATGCATGACCTATAGCGTAAACTATATGTCATTTAACAAATTAATTCCTAGAATGTAAATATATATACACTTTCTTTGTATTATCTATAGTCTAAAACTATATGCATCATATATGCAATTCCTATTACAGGAATTTCTATATGCATAACCTATATAACTTCTCATAACATTGAAACTATGTGCAATCTCCTAGCATGAGAATTATATGCAAATCCTATAGTATTCAACTATATGCAATCTATGCAATATATTTCACAATATGAAAACTATGTGTTATTTCCATGCTTTAACTATATTATTTGACCATGTGCCAAGTGTTATGCATGGGTCCTATGTACCAAAAATAGGAAACTATAAGTGTAATCGTGAACCTTTAAACATATACTTGATACCTAAATGGTTCAGCACTAAGACATAACTTATATTAACATATATATATAATGTGACAGGGTTACAACCAAACTTCGTGTCAACGTAAGCTAAGGACATGGTCATTAATGTTGAAGTGGATATGTGCTGGCAGGCGATAGTGAACCAATCTTGGCATTTATTATTCTTATCTACCAGCTCGGTGGAAATCCTCAGTGGCTGTCATCATGGTACTTAGCTCATGAAGGCATCATGATGAATTAGCCATCTTGGTCGAGTTGTATGTGTTTTAGTTTGAACATGATCCGAGCTGGTATCCATGGTGGTGATGGTTATCAATGGAGTCATAAATAAGGTGGTTGCTTGGAAATACTTGGTGTTGTGATACGTAATCTCCACCGTTGATCTTGCATTGTTCTCAGGATTTGGGACTTAACCCTAAACCTCCACCAAAACCTCATAGTTATTGTTTTTCCTTTGGCATTCATTGTGTCGAGAGTGGTTTTGGGAGAGGCCGACCGGCTTGTGAATACTTAGGGTTTTATAACAGGTTTTTTAGGGTTTCTCTAGTGATTTGAACTCGTGACCTGAGAAATTTACTGTCACAAGATGATAATGTAAGAGCTGAGCTCAGGCGTGGAAATTTCCTATTTGTTTTTTATATTCGGAAAGCTTGGGAATTATCATGCTGGTTGTCGAAGGGTTTGGCTTTTGTAAAGAGTTTTTGGAATGTTCCTTCTCTAGTTTCAATATCACAATCAGTGTTTAAAAGAATTGAACCCGTTGTTGTGAGTGTAATAACTATGCTCCAAAAGTTGTATGCGACTCTGGGTTTTCAAGCCCGTTACAGAAGTTGTTGGATTTGGCCTTCGTTTTCTTTTTAATGTGAAGGTAATGTCTCTTCTGTAATTTTCTTTTCATTTATAAACAATCGTCTGCAATGTTGCAAGATGTACTTAAGTTTAACCGCATTTGTAATATTTGCAGGTGCTATCAATCACATGGCTTTACGCTCCAGTTTAGGTGGGAACTACTACGTGTGGTGGTAAGTCTCGGTGGTTTCCCTTATGGATTCTCTTGGCAACCTGTTGGTTGTGTTTGAAATGGTTGGAGCTTTCAACCTTCCGAGGAAGTCATTGATGTTGCAATGCTTTCATTCTGTAAGCAACGTAGGGAGGATGAAATCCTCGACCTACTTTCAAAATGTATTCTACAGTTTTTACTGTATAATGAAGAGTATTTCATGTTTAGCAGGGTCTTAACCCTCGAATTTTGGACAAAGATGAAGGGTTCAACCTGTGGTTTTGATATTGTGTTTGAAACGATGCTCCATGTTAAAGGTGTTAATGTTTATCAGTTTTGATATTGCCCGAGAGCCAAGTCTAAATATTTTTGCGACTGTAATTTTCGATAATGAACAAATATCTATAATCTATTTGGAAACTAATAATGTCTAAGTTGTTATTTTGAATATAAGGGTTTGGCCAAGGAGTTGTTTAGGATGTTGTCTATGTTTTCTTGTTTTGTTTAAAAGAAAATCGTAACTAAAAGTCTCTACTTCTGAGAAGTGAGGTTTTTAACTTACTTGTGTTTATAATTCGAAAGGTTGATGTAAGTTGTTTAAGTATGTGATTGTCGAACCAGTTATGAACCTATTATGATATTGTAAATGATTTGTTTCTCTGTTAAGGGTTTTTGATCCTATGTTTTAACGTATTGTAAGAGATTGCTATATAATAAATAGGGAAAAAGAGCTAGGGTTCTGCTTATGATAACAGTGTTTGAATTTAATAATTGTAATTGATAACTAAATCAAAATATGAGATGTAAATACTGAAATGAAATAAAAATATCCAATGATGTTATTATCTGCAAATAATAGGTATCCATTTATCGTTATAAGTATTGAGTAGCAACTCTGTGTTAAAGAAATATTTAAATTACAGTTGTTAAATTTGATGATGTATGAAATGAGTGGAATTATATCACCTTACTGTTGGAAAGAATAATAATAGAATGCATATCATTAGTTTTTCAAAAAGGGAAATATATAGTGATAAATGAAAACCCTAGTCCTGTGCTAAGATGAAATGTTTACTTTTACTTCTAAGTAAAGAAAATGCTATAATATCGGTTTTATGATATGCCGATCTATATTCTGATTAGACATATATAAATGATATTGCAGAATTTAAAAGAAACACCACAGTGTTAGTCTATCCATTCACTTGGCATTCTGCCCATCAATCATCTAACTTAATTCTACTTCTCTGTACTAGAGTACTATACAGAAAACATTATGGGAAAAATGCAGAGAATATATTTAATCAATCATCTCATTTACTTAACCATATTTATATAGAATCTTACCTAGGTCATAAATTGAAACAATTATTTATGTATGCCATTAATTGTAAATACTAAATCTACAAATGCAGAAAATCATTTAACCGAAAGTAAATAAGATAGAACAGTAGAACCTGATTGAATGTAGGAGAAAAAAACAACCCAAGTAGCCTATTCCACCCAACCTACTCCGGAAGAAAGCAAAATTAGTTGCCTTAGGACCCCCGAGCCTGTTCACTGAACCACTAGGAAGAAGAATTTGTAGAAGCTTTAGGTCATCAATTTGCAGCAACAATGCAGACCATTCAGTAATATAGATTTAACAGTCAAAGAGACCTGCACCAGCATCTCTGGTTTCCTTCTCAGAATAATTTCAACAGACTCACAATGCACATCCACTTAGCCTCCCTATTCGAATCTCTCAATGATCACCTGATACACTTGAGGAATTATTTCTGCAGAAAATAACGTGGAGCTCCCTACTCAATTAGAATTGCGTTATCTAGGCTACCTAGGCCTTTTTAGTGGTTAACCTGGTCATTAATGAGCTAACATCTTTGCTCCTCCCACCTGGGGGATAATGCCACAATTTTAGGGGTTGTTGTCCCATAACCAACAACTAGTGGTGGAGTGCAAATGTTGACACATGTGCCATGCCTTCTAACAACTTCCATTCCTCCTAGTGGGTCAATGAACACTCATTTAACAGTTCCCTTAGGTGTTTGTCTCCTGTTTTAGTTTATTAAATAATAATAATATGTCATTACAATCATCCTTGAGCATATTTGGTCATAATTACAAAACTTTGTAATTATAATTTAACATAATTTTTTTGCAAATAAAATAAATAGTCTCAAAATTTGGGTAGGTGACATACACCCCCCTTAAGTCTCAACATCGTCCTCGATGTTGTTCATTCATTTTCTGAGTATTCCTTAAATAGAGCTAGGTATGCTACCCGCATACTACTCTCCAACTCCTAGGTTGCCTCTTCTGGGCTAAGGTGCTTCCATTGCACCTTTACCTTCCCAATGGTGCAATTCCGGAGTAGAGTTTCCCTCCTTTTAAGGATACAGTCCAGTTCTACCTGAAAATCGTCATCTTGTTCCACCTGTACATCATTCCAATTTATAACATGAGTAGCATCATGTACATATTTCTTTAAAACTGAAATATAAAAAACATTATGTATTCTTAGATTTGGTGGCAAAGCTAGTTGGTATGCCACGGGTCCAACCCTTGACAAAATTTTGAAAGGACCACAATACCTGGGTTCCAGCTTAGCATAGTTTCCCAATTTTAATGAACTCTTCTTCGGTCTTACCTTAATGAAAACATTCTCACCAATCTGGAACTTTTTATGAGTCCTCTTAAGATCTGCTTGACTCTTTTGCCTATCTTGGGCAGCTTTAATATTTCTTTGTACCTGTTTCATGGTTAGTTCTATTTCCTTCAATAATTCAGGTCCTAAAATAACTCTATTAACTGGGTCATTCCAAGAAACTGGTGTATTACATTTCCTACCATAAAGAAACTCAAAAGGGCTAAGCCTCGTTGATGCATGGTAATAGTTGTTATATGCAAACTCTGCTAAATGCAAGTAGTCCTCCCACTTACCAGGCTATTCCTTGACATACATCCTTATCATTTCTTCCAATATCTAATTTACCCTTTCCGTCTGTCCATCCGTTTGTGGATGAAATGTTGTGCTGAATTTTAAGGTTGTATTCAACCCTTTAAACAAAAATCTTCATAAGTTTCCAGTAAACTTATAATCATGGTCTGAAACTATCACTTTTGGTATTCCATGTAATCAAAAAATCTGTTTCATAAAAAATTCTGCAATATCTGGAGCCTTATAAGTAGTTTTTACAGGTATAAAATGTGTTTCCTTGCTGAGTTTGTCCACTACCACCATGATAGAATCATTTTGTTTCTGATTCTTGGGTAGTCCAATAATAAAATCTATGCTTATGATCTCCCATTTCCAACTAGGTATAGGTAATGGCTGTAACAGTCAAGCTGGATGTTGGTGTTCAACCTTTACTCTTTGAAAGTCAATGCATTTAGCTATATATTCTGCTACTTCATCCTTCATCCTGGGTCAATAATAATCTTTTCGTAACATAGTTATGGTTTTCTGATAACCTGGATGACCAGCATAATGACTTTTGTGCATCTCATCTAAAATTAGAATTTTTATCTTTCGTACATTGGGCACATATAATCTGTTTTTGTACAGTTGCAATCCATTTTCTTTTAACTTGAAATCTGCCACAGAATTTTCAGAATTACTTTCTGTTGTCCTTTCATGTAAATTTTTGTACTCTTCATTAGTTTTAATCCCTTCGAAAATCTGATTTTCGAAATTTGTTGTATATGTACTGATGGCTGAAATAAAATTCAACTTTGCATTACGACTTAAAGCATCAGCAACCTTGTTCTCTTTACCCTTTATATGCTGAATTTAAAAATCATATTCACTTAGAAAAGTCAGCCATCTAGCTTGTCTAGCATTCAAGTTCGTTTGATCTAGTAAATACTTCAGCCCCATGTTATCTGTCAGCAAAGTAAATTTTCTACCAATAAGATGGTGACGCCACATTTTTAAGGTGTGTATTACTGCTAGTAATTCCAGATCATATGTAGAGTAATTTTTCTCATGTATCTTCAGCTTTCGAAACTCATGTGCAACAACATGTCCCTCTTGTGTTAGGACTCCACCGAGTTCGTCATTACATGCGTTGGTGCATACTATAAAATCTTTATTAGGATCTGCAATTCTCAGAATAGGTGTTGTAGTTAGTAATTCCTTCAACTTCTTAAAACTGTATGCACACTTTTGATTCCATACAAACTTCTTCCCATTCTTCTATAAGGAGGTTATGGGGTTTGCAATCTTTGAAAAACCTTCTATGAATTTTCTATAATATCCGGTAATCCCCATAAACGATTGTACGTACAACACATCCTTAGGAACCGTCCATTCATTAATGGCTTTTATCTTATCGGGATCAACCAAAATTCCTTCCTTAGAGATTATGTGACCTAAATACTGAATCTTATCCTTGTGAAAGTCACACTTACTAAACTTAGCATATAACTGATGATCTCTCAGAACTTGTAAAATAATACACAGATGTTCGTCATGTTCTTCCTTACTTTTATAATATACCAGAATGTCATCTATGAACACAATGACGAACTTATCCAAATACTTGTGCAGAAAATTATTCATTAAACACATAAATATTGTCAGGCATTAGTCAACCCAAATGGCATGACTATAAACTCATAATGTCCATATTGAGTTCTAAAGGTTGTTTTAAAAATATCCTCATCCTTCACACGAACTTGATAATATCCTGACCTTAAATCAATCTTTGAAAATATCATTGCTCCACACAGCTGATCAAATAGATCGTCGATGCGGGGCAACGAATATCAATTATTGATTGTCATCTTGTTCAGTTGACGATAATCTATACAAAGCCTTAAAGTGCCATCCTTCTTCTTAACAAAAATAACAGGTGCTCCCCAAGGAGACACGCTGGGTCTTATATAGTTTTTATGAATCAGTTCCTTCAACTATGATTTTAACTCATTTAATTCCAATATATTCATCCTATATGGATCTTTGGAGTTCGGTACCGCACTCGATATCAGCTCAATGGTAAAATCTAGATCCCTCTTCGTGGGTAATCCTGGAATCTCTTCTGGAAAAACATCCAAAAATTCTTTTAGGATAGGTATATCTTATAGTTTTAGTTTGTCTTCTTTTGTAACTAACTCCTCATGTACTACATTCATTGCGAACATCTTACATCCTTTTCTAACTGCTCTTTTTACTTGCATAGCTGAAATTTGTCTAAGTGATGTCTTTCTAGGAATACCCTTCACTTCTACTGTTTCTCCTTCATCATTTAGACAAGTAAAACTTTTTTCATAACAATTCAAAATAACATGATGTGCTTCTAACCAGTCCATTTCTATTAATATGTCATAGGATCATAAAGGTAAAACATTTAGCTTGGTTCGTGTCTTTAACTAATTCATAGATAAAACACAACTTTCAACAAAATCAGACACTTTTCTTTTTGTTCCTATTGCTAGTCTAACTAACCAGGATTTATTAAATTTTTCTATTTTCAGATTACAATTTTCTACAATATCTGGAGATATATAACTCAGGCTAGCGCCTAGATCAATCAAAATGGAAACAAGGTGGTTTTGTAGCATACCTTCAATCTCTACCATAGAGACTGGATGCTCCGCTTGCCTGTTGTCTAGAGCTGCATTAATTCTGGGCATCTCTCTTGCCAAGTCTTCCACAGTAGGTTCAGTTTGTATGGAGTGAATATTATCAGTTGTCCGCTTCTTATTGGGACAGTTTGAAGCATAATTAGGACCTTGACACTCAAAACATTTTATAGGTGTCCTCTGGTCATTAGTTCTGATAACATTGGGTGTATTTCTAGGAGCTATAAAATTCTGTTGTTGATTATTTCTAGAACTATTTCCTTGGAAATTTTGATTTGGAAAGTTTTTCTTTTGAAAACCAGAATTTCCATTGAACCTGAAATTCTTCTTCTTCAGCTCAAAGTTGTTGGGTTTATGATTTTTCCAGTTAGATATCCCTTCTCTTTTCCGGTTCGTATCATAGCAGAAAGTTGCTTTCCTCATGGCTTCTTCTAAGGTATTTGGATTATCATACTCTATTCTGTCCTTGATGTTGAAAGGTAGACAACTCATATACCTATGAATCTTTGGTTTCTCCTCCACAAGGTATGGCACATACCTTAGCAAATTCAGAAATTTGTTGTTTAGTTCTTTCATGTTCATGGTTCCCAGTCTTAAACCATAAAATTCCTTGGACTTTTCTTCGTAATATTGTTCAAATAGGAACTTCTTCTTGAAGTACCTTTTAAAAGTGCTCCAATTCACATTCGTGTCCTTGATGCCCTTCAATCTTTTGATGTCCTGCCACCAAATGTCTGCCTTCCCGATCAAGTTGTATATGGCCATCTTTGCTTTCAATGATTCTGAATAATCATAAATTTGGAAATATTTCTTCATGCCGGACAGCCATGCTTCAGTTGTCTCTCCTTTTTCAGTTTCACCATTGAAGGTTGGGGGTTTGACCTTCTTGAACTACCCATAAATCTGCTCATACTGTTTATGGATTTTTCTTTTTGGTTTGTAATCTCCTTTGCTGCTATCACTTGAATAATTATGTTTCTTTTTACGTATCTCAATGGCAGCTCCTGATGATGTTGAACTCTTTTTCTCATCATCAATTTTCAATTTCTTACCCTTGTTCCCATGAGATAAGTCTTCAATCTTGGAGGTATTTTCAACCTTTCTATCCAGTTCATCAGTTGGACACTGATCGAACAGTACTTGGTTCAATTCTTCTTGTGCCTTAAGAATTCTCTCATTATCCTGTTTAACAGATCTTATTTCTGCTTTCAACTCCTGAAATGCACATAACAATTCTGATGAATTGTCATTCAATTCACCATGGACTTCTTCTTCGTAATGTTGTCCAGTGCTATTGTTGGTATGACTATTCGGTCAAAATCTGTCCTCCATGTGTTCAGCTGATCCTTCCATACCTGTAATTTAGAAAGAAAAAAATTTGTATACAAAATAATTTAATTAGTAAAATATTCTTGTTGTCATAAAATTTATTTATTTATTTATTTTGTTCTGTGTTCTTTGGACCTTTTCAGGCCAAGAGTTTGAACTTGGCTCTGATACCACATGTAACATCCCAAAATTTCGTAAAAATTTAAAATTTTCCAGCGTAGCATTTAATGTAGAAACTAACTGTGCGGAATGATAATAAATGCTTTCTATGTCATCTTGCTCTACTAAATGTTTCAATGATCATAAATGTATTGTTTGCGATATGAAGAGAAAAGAAATTATAACCTACACTTAGATGCTAATGGATGTTCAGTCATATTTTAATAATACTTATGTCAATGCTCTATCAATCATAATGGTTTACAAGTGCTAACTGTTGTTCTTCTTTTGATGATGAAAGGGGTCCTGAGGGTACCCCGAGGCTTACTTAGCATTCATGCTAAAGCATTTGAATTGTTCCTTTCGCAGATTATAGGTAAGAGCTTTAATGTTTATGAAGTGTGACCAAAGAGTTCCTAACTAGTTTTGGTAATCTCCACGTGTCTTAATGGTTTTGGAGAATAATGTCGAAATGCAACCGGTGAGATCTCTTCAGTTAATAATCTAGTTTTCATATTAATACCAAACTAGTTCTAATATATACAGTTGTATGTGATTAACATATAAATACTTTGATATATATACTATATGCAATTATTGTGCAAGAGCTATATGCAAATCCATATGCATGACCTATAGCGTAAACTATATGTCCTTTAACAAATTAATTCCTAGAATGTAAATATATATACACTTTCTTTGTATTATCTATAGTCTAAAACTATATGCATCATATATGCAATTCCTATTACATGAATTTCTATATGCATAACCTATATGACTTCTCATAACATTGAAACTATGTGCAATCTCCTAGCATGAGAATTATATGCAAATCCTATAGTATTCAACTATATGCAATCTATGTAATATATTTCACAATATGAAAACTACGTGTTATTTCCATGCTTTAACTATATTATTTGACCATGTGCCAAGTGTTATGCATGGGTCCTATGTACCAAAAATAGGAAACTATAAGTGTAATCATGAACCTTTAAACATATAGTTGATATATAAATGGTTCAGCACTAAGGCATAACTTATATTAACATATATATATAATGTGACAAGGTTACAACCAAACTTCGTGTCAACGTAAGGTAAGGACATGGTCATTAATGTTGAAGTGGATATGTGCTGGCAGGCGATAGTGAACCAAGCTTGGCATTTATTATTCTTATCTACCAGCTCGGTGGAAATCCTCAGTGGTTTCCATCGTGGTACTTAGCTCATGAAAGCATTATGATGAATTAGCCATCTTGGTTGAGTTGTATGTGTTTTAGTTTGAACATGATTCGAGCTGGTATCCACGGTGGCGATCATTATCAATGGAGTCATAAATAAGGTGGTTTCTTGGAAATATGTGGTGTTGTGATATATAATCTCAACCGTTGATCTTACATTGTTCTTGGGCTTTTGGACTTAACCCTAAACCTCCACCAAAACCTCATAGTTATTGTTTTTCCTTTGGCATTCATTGTGTTGAGAGTGGTTTTGGGAGAGGTCGATCGGATTACGAATACTTAGGGTTTGATAGCAGGTTTTTTACGGTTTCTCCAGTGATTTGAAATCGTGACCTGAGAAATATTACTGTCACAAGATGATAATGTAAGAGCTGAGCTCAGGTGTGGAAATTTCCTGTTTTTTTTTTATATTCGAAAAGCTAAGGAATTATCATGCTGGTTGTCGAAGGGTTTGGATTTTGTAAAGAGTTCTTGGAATGCTCCGTCTCTAGTTTCAATATCACAATCAATGTTTAAAAGAATTGAACCCGTTGCTGTGAGTGTAATAACTTCGCTCCAAAAGTTGTATGCGACTTTGGGTTTTCAAGCCTGTTACAGAAGCTATTGGATTCGGCCTTTGCTTTATTTTTAATGTGAAGATAATGTCTCTTCTGTAATTTTCTTTTCATTTATAAACAATCGTCTGCAATGTTGCAAGATGTACTTAAGTTTAACCACGTTTGTAATATTTGCAGGTGCTATCACTCACATGGCTTTATGATCCAGTTTAGGTGGGAACTACTGCATGTAGTGGTAAGTCTCGGTGGTTTCCCTTATGAATTCTCTTGGAAACCTGTTGGTTGTGTTTGAAATGGTTGGAGCTTTCGGCCTTCCGAGGAAGTCGTTGATGTTGCAATTCTTTCATTCTATAAGCAACGTAGGGAGGATGAAATCCTTGACCTACCTTGAAAATGTATTCTACAATTTTAACTGTATAATGAAAAGTATTTCATGTTTAGCAGGGTCTTAACCCTCGACTTTTGGACAAAGATGAAGGGTTCAACCTGTGGTTTTTATATTGTGTTTGAAACGATGCTCTATGTTAAAGGTGTTAATGTTTATCAGTTTTGATATTGGCTGAGAGCCAATTCTAAATATTTTTGCGACTGTAATTTTCGATAATGAACAAATATCTATAATCTATTTGGAAACAGATAATGTCTAAGTTGTTATTTTGAATATAAGGGTTTGGCCAAGGAGTTGTTTAGGATGTTGTATACGTTTTCTTGTTTTGTTTAAAAGAAAAACGTAACTAAAAGTCTCTACTTCTGAGAAGTGAGGTTTTTAACTTACTTGTGTTTATAATTCGAAAGGTTGATGTAAGTTGTTTAAGTATGTGACTGTCGAACCAGTTATGAAACTATTACAATATTGTAAATGATTTGTTTCTCTGTTAAGGGTTTTCGATCCTATGTTTTAACGTATTGTAAGAGAATGCTATATAATAAAAAGTGAAAAAGAGCTAGGGTTCTGCTTATGATAACAGTGTTTGAATTTAATAACTGCAATTGATAACTAAATCAAAATATGAGATGTAAATACTGAAATGAAATAGAAATATCCAATGATGCTATTATCTGCAAATAATAGATATCCATTTATCGTTATAAGTATGGAGTAGCAACTCTATGTAAAATAAATATTTAAATTACAGCTGTTAAATTTGATGATGTATGAAATGAGTGGAATTATATCACCTTACTGTTGGAAAGAATAATAATAGAATGCATATCATTAGTTTTTCAAAAAGGGAAATATATAGTGATAAAGGAAAACCCTTGTCCTGTGCTAAGATGAAATGTTTACTTTTACTTCTATGTAAAGAAAATGTTATAATATCTGTTTTATGATATGCTGATCTATATTCTGAGTTTAGACATATATAAATGATATTGCAGAATTTAAAAGAAGCACCACAGTGTTAGTCTATCCATTCACTTGGCATTCTTCCCATCAATCATCTAACTTAATTCCATTTCACTGTACTAGAGTAATATACAGAAAATAGTTTGAATTTCCCAAGCATTCAGACGAGAATCGAAGCGGTATTGATCGTTCCATGATCAATTGACTGAGGATTCGTGAACAAACCAAGTAGATTGGTTTAGCAGCGTCGAAGGGCTCAGATTGAAGCTAAACAAGAGATCGAGGATGGGGAAAGATCTCCCAAAGTGAAGTTGCGCGGAGATTACAATTCCCGCAAGCTGAAGTGAAGGATCCTGCCTTGATTTCAGATCAACGACTGAGATTATGCCCGAAAAGATCAACGGTGGAGACAGTGCCCGCAAAAGAGAAGCAGCGCAGTGGTTAACGCTGAAGCATTGTGGAAATGACATTTCGGGAAGGATTTTTTGAGAGGACTTTTCAAGTAAGTCAGTGAAAACCCAAAAACTTGAAACTCGTAAGTGGAGAGAAAGATATTGCGGAAAGAAGCATCCGAGAAGAAGTTGCGAAAATATTTTCCGGAGGATGCAAGAAGCGCGCCCAAAACCTGAAACCCATGAAGCTGCGGAAAAAGGGTAATCTCGAAAGAAATTCCGGGAATCCATTTCCGAAGGGTGGAAACCCCATAAGGTTGCGGAAAGACTGTTTTGAAGGTCAGGCCTACGTGGCGGAAGGACTTGGCTGGTTTCTGGCCGAGTCAGGGATTGATTCAAGGGAATCATCCTAGATCCTAGAAGGTTGAGGGTTGAGTTGGATGAGTTCAACCCAGGCCCCATCAGATTGGTATCAGAGAAAGAAGCATAATCCAGTAGCAGAAGAGCGTGGATTGTTTGTGTGACAAAGCAAAGAAATGGCTGCACACATGAGAGGCACAAGAATGCGTGGCATGGGAATATTTGCGACAAATGCCAAAGTCCTAGAGGAAATGAGTGAAATGCGAGCACATATGGAAGCTATGGAGATGGGTCAGCGTAGAGAGCCAGAAGTTGGGGATATAAGTGATCCTGAAGAAGAAGAACAAGAGGAAGCAACACCTATGCGAGAAACACCAGAGTTGAGATACTTTCGGTCAATTCTTGGAGCAACTTCGAGGCTGAAACCTGAGTTGCCTACCTATGAAGGAAGTCTTACTGCATAGCATCTCATTGATTGGACTAATGAGCTGGATAAATACTTTGAGTATGATGAAGTTGAAGAGAACAAGAAAGTCATATTTGTAGTGACCAGATTGAAAGGACATGCATCCTTCTGGTGGGATAGTGTACAAGCTGAAAGAAAAAGAAAGAACAAACCGGTCATAAAGAACTGGGATAGAATGGTAGTTAAGCTGAGAGCAAAGTTCTTACCCAAGGATTACCAGTTGACATTGTATAGACAGATGCATAACCTTAGGAAAATATTATTAACTGTAAGAAAATATACAAAAGATTTTTACAAAGTAAACCTAAGGGCAGGCTATGTAGAGGAGTCAACAGAAAAGACAATTAGATATGTCAATGGTCTTAGAAAGGAAATTCAGGATGAGATCAGTATGATATCACCTAGAACGATGGATGAGGCATACCAATGTACCTTGAGATCCGAAGAGAAGTTGTTGAGAAAATAGAGCTTCAAGAGAGGCAGAGGTTCAACCCAAGGGGGGGGGGAAACAACTGGAAGAGGAAGGTTTGCATCCCAGAGAGAAGAACCCAGTAATTCACACCAGCATGAGAACCAAGATAGAGGAAGTAACTCCAGAGACAGAGGAGCTTACCATAGAGGTAGAGGTAGAGGAAGAGGCAGAGAGAATGTCTATAGATGTTAAAAGTGTTACAAGTTGGGACACAGATCTTTTTAATGCCCAGAGAGGGAAGACGTAGGACAAAGAGGAGCCTATGTAGCTCAAACAAAGCAGCAACAAGAACAGGCAACAATAGATGAGAACATGCCATAAAAGGGAGAGTCTCTAGTGATGAACAAGACCTTACTGAAACCTAAAAAGGAGGAAGTGGAACCTGTCCAAAGGAAGGCTTTATTCAAAACCATGTGTAAATCAAAAAGGAAGTGTTGTAAGATGGTGATTGACAGTGGGAGCACTGATAACCTTGTCTCCACAGAGATAGTGGACAAACTGAGTTTGAAGAGGACCAAGCATCATGTTCCATACAAAGTATCATGGTTGCATAAAGGACATCAAATTCTGGTAAGTGAACAATGTGAAGTTGAATTTCAAACAGGCATGTATAAAGATTAGATTGTATGTGATGTTATGCCCATGGATGTTTGCCATATTCTTCTAGGAAGACCCTGGAAATTTGATAAAAAGGTAGTACATGATGGTAGGAGTAACTGTCATAGTTTTATCCAAGATGGGGTAAAACATATTCTTCATCCTTTACAAGGAGAGAGTTCAATAGAGCAACGGGTATCTAAAGTGATGATGTTGACTAGAAAAGAGTATTTGCAGCAAATTGATGAAAAGGAACCGAGTTATGTTGTAGTATGTAAGCCCAGAGTGGTAGTGATGAAGACTAATATTACAGATCTACCTGAGGAGATTTAGGAGATGCTGTGAGAGTTTAGTGACATTGTGGTAGATGATTTTCCCAATGAGTTACCACCAAAGAGGGATATAAGTCACCACATTGATTTTATTTCGGGAGAAAGTTTACCAAACAAGGAAGCATACAGACTGACACCTCAAGAGAATGAAGAAGTCAAAAGGAAAGTACAAGGATTGGTAGACAAGGGATTGGTTTAGAAGAGTTTGAGTCCATATGCAGTACCAGCAGTACTGACACCGAAGAAGGATGGTGAGTGGAGAATGTGTACTGACTCCAGAGCAATCAACAAGATTACTATCATATACATATTTCCATTACCAAGGATGGATGACATGATGTATTGTTTTAGTGGGGCAACCTGCTTTTCAAAACTGGACTTGAAGAGTGGATACCATTAGATTAGAATTCGAGAAGGAGATGAGTGGAAAACAACCTTCAAGATAAATGAGGGATTGTATGAATGGTTGGTGATGCCCTTTGGGTTGTCCAATGCACCAAGCACATTCATGAGGTTGATGAATGAAGTCTTGATAGATTTCATAGGTAAGTTTGTGACAGTTTACCTTGATGATATTTTGATTTTCAGTCGATCAGAAGAAGAGCATTTGAAGCATCTGAGATATGTGTTGGAAAGACTGCAATAGGAAAAGTTGCTAGTGAATGTGAAAAAGTGTACATTTATGAAGTCAGAGCTAGTGTACTTGGGATTTGTTATCTCAAGTGATGGATTGAAGAAGGATCCAGAGAAAGTGTAGGAAATCATTGATTGACCTTGACCATAGATTATTTTTGAGGTCAGAAGTTTCCATGGATTGGCAAGTTTTTATAGGAAGTTTATAAAGAATTTCAGTGGTATTTGTGCACCTATCATTGAAACCATCAATAAAGATCAGCAACCATTCCAATGGACAGCAGAGGCTGAGAGGAGCTTTCAGTTCTTGAAGAGGAAGATTACTGAACAACCAGTACTGAAATTACCAGATTTCAAGCACCCGTTCCAAGTGAAGTGCGATGCCAGTGGAGTAGCGATTGGAGTTGTCCTCAGTCAGGAAGACATACCTGTAGCATATTTCAGTGAGAAACTGAATTAGGCCAAACATAAGTATTCCTCATATGATAAGGAATTTTATGCTATTGTTCAAGCATTAAAACATTGGAGACATTATCTAATGCCTGGTGGGTTTGTTTTATTTCAGATAATCATGCATTGCAGTATATCATGCAGCAACCTAAGTTGAACCATAAACATGTCAAGTGGGTTGATTTCATGTAAAAATTTACCTTTGTGATAAAGCACATAAGTGGGAAGTCAAATCGAGTAGCTAATGCTTTAAGCATGAGGCAATTGATGGTGCAAGAGAATCAAATCCAAGTTGTGGGGTTTGAACACTTAAGGGATTTGTATGAAACTGACATTGATTTTCAGAATGCATATAAAGCTTGTAGAAATCCTGTAGAGATAGACAGAGAGACATGGATTGAGTATATGTTACAAGATGGTTTACTCTTTAAAAACAGTAAGCTATGTATTCCCAAATGTTCCATGAGAGAGAAATTAATACAGGAAAAGCACAATGGAGGAATGGCAGGACACTTTGGAAGTGATAAAATTTTTGGTTAGTTATGTCATTTTTACTTTTGGCCAAAGATGAGATTTGAAGTTGAAAAGTTTGTGAGCAGATGCAGGGTATGTCAGCATGCCAAAGGAAGAAGCCAGAACATAGGCTTATATACACCATTGCCTATTCCAACTAGGCCTTGGGATTCTATGAGTATGGATTTTGTTTTGGGTTTGCCAAAAACTCAGAAGGGATATGATTCTATTTTTGTGGTGGTGGATAGATTCACTAAGATGGCACATTTTGTTCCATGTTTTAAGACTAGTGATGCCACACACATTGCTAACTTGTTTTTTGATGAAGTTGTGAAGCTACATTGTTTACCTAAGACTATTGTGTCTGACAGGGATGTGAAGTTCATAGGTCATTTCTGGAGAACCATGTGGAAGAAATTGGATACCAAGTTGAACTTCATTTCAGCATATCATCCATAGTCTGATGGACAGATTGAAGTAGTAAACAGGAGTCTAGGTAACATGTTGAGAAGTATGATCAGAGAAAATCCCAAGCAGTGGGATAAGGTATTGAGCCAAGCTGAGTTTGCATATAATGATTCACCAAACAAGAGTATAGGGATGAGTCCATTCCAAATTCTTTATGGAATGCATCCAAGAGGAGCATGTGAACTTCGATATTTGCGGCAATTAGAAAAGAGAAGTGTAAATGGAGAAGATTTTGCAGCAAGTATCAGTGAGATACAGGAGCAAGTTAAAGCAAGATTGCAGCAGAGTAACAGTGGGTACAAGGCCAGAGGAGATGTCAAAAGAAGGGAGAAAAACTATGAAGTGGGAGACTTAGTCTTAGCACATCTGAGGAAAGAGAGGTTTCCAAAAGGAGAGTACAACAAGCTAAAGATGAAGAAGATTGGACCTTGCAGAATACTTAGGGAATTTTCAGCAAATGCCTATGAACTGGAAATGCCAACAGGAATTGGCATATCACCTATTTTTAATGTTACAGACCTGTATGCTTATGTGACAGATGATATAGGACAAGTGTCAGAGGTGGAAGATCTTCAATGGCTGAAACAGATGCCTATGGCCCAACCTTCAGAAGCTAAGCATATCTTGGAGACTAGAGTTGCAAGAAGTACTAGACAGGGGGACTACATGGAGTACCTGATCAAGTGGAAGGGACATCCTGTAGAGGATTCTACATGGATGGAGTTAAAGAATTGGAAGTCAAGGGTTTATCAGTAACAGACTTACTGAATAGGGGTTCAGAAATTTTAACCTTGGGAGTCTGAGTAAGGAGCATCGTTGCTGCGTTAGCATGTGACTACATGGCCACATGTTGTGACTAGCTGAGGACGAACTGTTCTGTTGTGGACAGTCTGAGTTGTTTCGTGATGATTTTTTTTCTGTTATCCTTTGAATTCAAGCATAATGTAACTTGATGCATTATCTATTTTTGGTATGTTGGGACTAGTGGCGAGTTGATACTCCCTATGTGGAGATCAAGCCATTTTAGGAATTTGGCTAAGTGATAATGCAGACCCGCTATTGTGGAGTCTATTAGGATGTTAGGTTTTTTGAGTGGCTCAAAATTATGTTAGAGAGACAGATGCATAAGTAGGGAAACATAGAATAAGTTAGGGGTTGGTTAATTGATGTAGGGTTGGTCAATCAGATCTGTCTTTTGGGGTCATTCGATCAAGAATACAATTGATATATGTCTGTAAGTAAAGATAAAAGAACGGCGTGTTGTAGATATATTTCTATGTAATTGAATCAAGAATGCTTTGAGTTTCTGTCAGGTCGAGTTGTGTGTGTCGTGGACTTGATTTCTGTGTGAAAATAATCTCTTTGTTGTGTTCATTTGATCTCTGTATGCAGGAAAGAACCCCAATGTGTTTGCAGAACTAATCACCTGTGAATTGGTAAGTAGGATTCTTGTATGTGTTTGAATTTCCCAAGCATTCAGATGAGGATCGAAGCGGTATTGATCATTCCATGATCAATTGATAGAGAATTCGTGAAGAAACCAAGTAGATTGGTTTAGCAGCGTCGAACGGATCAGATTGAAGCCGAACAAGAGATTGACGACGGGGAAAGATCACTCGAAGCGAAGTTGCGTGGATATTATCATTCCCGCAAGCCGACGTGAAGGATCCCGCCTTGATTTCATATCAACAGTTGAGATTACGCCCGAAAAGATCGACGGTGGAGACAGTGCCCACAAAAGAGAAGCAGCGCAGTGGTTAACGGTGAAGAGTTGCGGAAACGACATTTCGGGAGGACTTTTTGAGTAAGTCAGTGAACACCCAGAAACCCGAAACTCGCAAGTGGCGGGAAAGATATTGCGGAAAGGACTGTTTGGGAAGAAGTTGCGGAATATTTTTTAGAGGACGCAAGAAGCACGCCCGAAACTCGAAACCCGTGAAGTTGTGGAAAAAGGGTAATCCCGAAAGAAATTTAAGGAAGCCATTTCCGAAGGGTGGAAACCCCAGAAGGTTGCGGAAAACCTGTTTTGAAGGTCAGGCCTATGTGGCGGAAGGACTAGGCTGGTTTCTGGCCGAGTCAGGGACTGATTCGAGGGAATCATCCCAGATCCTAGAAGGTTGAGGGCTGAGTTGGTTGAGATCGAGCCCAACCCCATCATAAAGTTTGGCCACAAGCCATGGATGAAGAAATTGAATGCATTGAGAAGAATCAAACATGGGAATTAGTCGATGTTCCTATCGACAAGGATGTGATAAGCGTCAAATGTATTTATAAGACCAAGCAAGATGCTAATGGAAATGTGCAGAAGCATAAGGAAATATTGGTAGCAAGAGTATTCACACATCAGCCTGGCATAGACTTCAATCAAACCTTTGCACCTATAGCACGAATGGACACTGTCAGAACTGTTCTGGCCATTGCAGCACATAAGAAATGGCCTGTTTATCAAATGGATGTCAAGTCTACATTTTTAAATGGTTATTTGGAGGAAGAAGTATATGTGGAGTAGCCACAATGCTATGAAGTTCCAGGACAAGGACACAAAGTATACAGGCTGAAAAATGCACTCTATGGTTTGAAGCAAGCTCCCAGAGCTTGGTAGAGTTGCATTGACTCTTACCTCATTCAGAATGGATTTCACAGAAGTGAATATGAGCCAATGCTATACACAAAAATCAACAAGCAAGGTAATAAGCTAATTGTCTGCTTGTATGTAGATGACTTAATATTTACTGGTGATTTTTTCATAGAGGAATTTAGATAAGTCATGGAAAGTGAATTTGAAATGACTAATTTGGGACTTATGAAATATTTTATGGGAATTGAAGTCCAACAGACTAAAAAAAGGATATTTATATCTCAGTCGAAGTATGCAAGTGATGTCTTGAACATATTTAAGATGCTAAACTATAAGACAACTCCAACACCAGTGATAACAGGTTTGAAATTAAGCAAGGATGATGATGGATCCAATGTAGATCCTACGCTGTTCAAAAGGCTTGTTGGAAGCCTTATGTATCTTAATGCAACAAGGCCAGACATCATGTATGGAGTCAGTTTAATCTCAAGATTCATGGAGTCACCAAAAAAATCTGATTGGCAAGCAGGTAAGAGAATTCTAAGGTATATAAGTGGAACAAAAGACTTTGGTATTTTGTATTCAACCTAAAAAAATTTCAAACTCATTGGATACATTGACAACGACAATGGAGGCAGCATAGATGACAGAAAAAGCACATCTGGGAATATATTTCATGTAGGAATAGGTGTTGTATCATGGGATTCAAAGAAACAACCCATTGTAACTATGTCTTCAGCAAAAGTAGAGTATGTCGCAACTACAAGCGCTACATGTCAAGCCATTTGGATGCGGAGGATGTTAACTGATCTGTCGCAGAACCAGCAAGAACCCACAGTCATTTACTGCGACAACAATTCAACCATCGATCTTTCAAAGAATCATGTGTACCACAAGAGAACCAAGCATATCGACACAAGGTATCATTTTATCAGAGAATTGATAAATAACAAGGAAATATGTTTGGAATTTTGCAGGTCTGAAGATCAAATAGTAGACATATTTACGAAACCATTGGCAAGGAACACATTCCAATATCTGCGAAGTTGTTTGGGAGTGACAAGTTCTGCACAGTGAACTTCGTCATGCACAGAGCATGTTTCAGCTCTGTAACATTTTGTAAAATTTTATTTTTGTTGTATGATCTCCATCTGCTCATAATTAAGGGGGAGTGTTGGAGAAATGTAATTACGAGCTGAATGCTCATCTAATTCGCGTCGGTTCTTTCAGTCACACTGACAGACGTTTTGTCAGTACACAGAAGTCACAAATATGTTAGACAGCCAGATAGTCTGTCAGAAGGCTTTGTGCACACTTCATAGTATTTATTCAGCTGCGTTTGTATTCTGCAAGTCAAATTCTTAGGTAGAAATTAATTACAATCTTTAATGGAGTTCAATAGCTTCCATGCAAAGTTATCTTAAGTTTGTGTATAAATGAAAAACTCTCTCAAGCTCTATAAAAATGGTGAAAGATTGAAGTAAAACTCATCTCTCTGTAAGTGCGGCAATGTTGTTTGTTTTACTGTAGTAATATATAAGTCTATAGTTATTTGTGTTCATTCTCAAGAATGTTGGTTAATGCATGCCGCACATCTTCTTCATATTCACCTCTGTAAATGTTGTTTACATTTAGTGTCTGTAAAAGATATCAAGAGTTTCATATATATTTCACGGCGGTAAAGTTTTAGTTTTACACGGAGTAACTTCGACATAAATAAAATATCTTTAAGTAAAGAAGTTATTTCGTAAAGTTGAGAAGTTACGCGGAGTAAAAATATCTTTAAGTAAAGAAGTCCACAAAGTTAAGTATTTCGCAGAAGTTAAGAGAGTTTCACATAAGTATAAGCTTGCATAAGTGCAAAGTAAATTTAGTGCGAAGTCAATTTACTGTGAAGTCAATTTAGTGCCAAGACAAGTTGTGCGAATCCAAGTTCTACAGAGTTAAGTTTGATAACAAAAAGAAATATCTAATGCACACTTAATTTTTTAATCGACTGTCCGGTGTTCTTTTCCCTTGATACGCATGGGTGTGACCTGAGAAAGTCATAGTCGCGCTTTTGTTTCCAAATAACAAAAAGATGAGGTCCAGGTTTGGGTCAAAGGGAAACAAGCCAGAGTAACGCCTACAGAGGAAATGTTAATTCAACATGCCTAGACGTCCGGATCAGTAGAGGGTAGAATGGTGCAGGGAATATGGCAGAACTTTTCAGGTAGAGACAAAATTCTCTCAGAATGGTAAATCGCATAGGTCTCCAACAACTTTTCTCTGCTCACATCCAAAAGGGTGAAGCGTAACCCTACTTTCCATTCCTCATAGTGTGCATTCCTATGTAATTGAAGGTGCTCTTAGTATGCATAATGAGATTGGAAAATGGGCAGAACGTCAGAAGAACTGCCGCAAGCAGGCAACTCTGGTATAATACATGTATTGGGTCGCAGAATGCTAATGACATGCCAAGGGTCTCAGTGTTGGTTACCGAGGTAACACACATATATGGACTATCAATGCCAATGCAAAGAGACACGTTACAGTTTGAGCAGAACACAAAAGTAATTTGTAGATTTCAACGCTAAACAAAACTGAGCACGCAGACTGAGTGCAGAGAATATGGCAAAGATAATGTGGAGCAACAATTAGGGTTGCAGGTTAACGATTCACATAAAAAAGACACCCACGTAGATAGCAAATCAAATGGAAGAGAATATGCTAGAATCAAGCAAGAAGAGGGTTGAATAGTGCATACTAGAAGGAGCGCACAGGAGCTATGGCACACTGTCTGTCGATTTTGCAGAGAGCTGAGAATATTGCAGGATGAGGAGGACATAGGCCAAATTGAGGTGGACAAAATTTAGGGCTCTAATACTACCACTATTAGGTGCCCAAATGAGCAAATAGGTAATTAACCACACAAAGACAAAAGAGATAGGTGTGAAAGCATTATTATTCTCATTAATTAAATATGAATTTATACAATGAGATTGTTCCTTGGGTTAAGCTTCCCTAGTGGACTTTTGGACTCCCAAAGACTATTCCCATTCACCAAAGACTTTTAGTCTTCTCACATGAATAAAGAATTTAACAATATAAGATTTTCTTAACACCAAAGATTAGGCTCCAACACTCTTTCTTATGTGGATAGACATAATGACTCCATCAATCATCTTAAATTTGAATAAACCGATCTTTATAAAAAAAACCTTGTATTTAATGATTTTGCTCCAAAGTTAAAATTGATTAGAGCAAAACTAATAATAACTTTGACTTTATAATCTCTCTATTTGGTTCTAATAATTTATTTGGATATTATTTAGATGTGATTACTCATTTCCATTTAAATTCTCCCCCCACAAGCTCTTGTTCATCATTTACATATATATAAATTTTTACTTTCCACAAGTGTGAGAATTGAGATTAGAGTAATTTTCTAATTCAATTTCATGCAACAAATTAAACTAATGAAAAGTGGCCATGACTTGTAGAAAATAGAGACAACTCAAACTTGTAATTTCACTACAATGCGGCTCCCTTAGTGTTAGTGGTTGAGATCTTGAGTGTCTTAAATTTGTGGCTGCTAGATCCTTTCTACAACGACTTAAATTCATGGCTAGACGTTGCTTAAGAAAATGTTGGCTCCTCTCCAACACATGACAATTCCACTTTATCATGAAATATAAATAATAAAGTCAAAATTCAAGTTATGCCTTCGTCTTTTTTTTTGAAATGCTTATTTAAACATCTTATAAAATGATCTAAACCATCAATCTTTTTTGAAATGCTTATTTAAACATCTTATAAAATTATCTAAACCATCACTTTTAATGTGCAGATTTGAAATTCCAACACTTAATTGGCATCTTCCTTCGAATGGCAACTAAGGCTTTCTCTTAAAAATCGAGCTTTAACTTCATTCACGGATCATTCACGGGTCCTTCTCGTATATGTCGCAAATATGCATCAACAATGAATCTCTATACTTTAATCAATTAACCTTCCTCTCATGCCCTCTATTTGACCCTCTTGATTGGTGGTTGGATTAACGAATTCCCATCAAAGAATCTACATCAATGGCCCATCAAAGAATCTACATCAATGGCAAAATCTAGAATAGGTTAAGGTACATAATGAGACATAATTAATAATAAACAAATATTAATATATATGGTAGAGTATTTTTTTTGGTAATTAGGAGAATGGGCAATTGGAGGTTGGGTTGATACTGGCTTTAGATGCAATCCATGGATCCAATCTTGCTACTATTATACTCCTAGGTTCATCCACTAAGCCTCACTGCTATACACCATAGAGTATTATGAAAAATTGAAATAAATATTACAATGAGATTATTTTTTTCCAGCCGAAAAAAAATCGTACTACTGTTATTCCTTTGAATCAAATAGTACAACGATTGTTGATATCATAGCTCAGGATATCCAGACCATAACTTGATCTCAAAAATATTCATCTAATCGTCTATACATAAGATCATACCACCCATCAACAGAAGATACAAACATAGAAGAAAATATCAGTATCTGAGTACAAAAAACTTAAAAGAGAGAGAAGTCTCCACTGTCAATAAGACAGTCCTCCATCCATTCTTCCCAAAAAAGAACACCCATAGGACCATCAAAGGCAGCTTTGGATAGAATATCTGCTTTAGTGTTATGAACCCTTAAAATATGCTGAAATGAAATCATATCCAATAAAGCAATCTCCTTACGTATACGATCACATAGATATTGAAGATCTATCACATTTAGTGAATATTTTTTCCTGGCCCATTTAATAGCTACTCGTGAGTCCCCATAGACTTTCAGATTCACCAGACCAAAAGTATTTGAAACTTTTAGTACAACCCAAAGAGCCAATAATTCAGCTTTCATATTCGAACCAACTCCCCCGTTTAGACGTAGAGAAAAATGATGGTCATCATTGATGTAAATGACCCCACCAGCAGCACACAAACCATCCTGTGCAGCACCATCAAAAAATAATACCGGCCGTGATACCTCAAGGGAAAATGTGTCCAAACCAACAGCTTTCTTATGATGTTCTTTCTCTGGAAATGTCTGTAATAAATTACAAACAATCTTTGCACATTGTATGGCATCAGGTTTGATGTTCTGAAAAATCACAGAGTTTCTGGTATGCCAGATAATCCAAGCTATAAATATAGGAAGAAAAAGTGGTTTCTTATAACAACGAACCCAATTATGTAACCCAATGCCAAAATCCAATTCATCCCAAACTAAGTCTGTATTAATGTCCTTACAGCACAGAACCTAGATTTCCTGAAAGAAAGAACACTTTACCAAAATATGATTTGCAGTCTCCATAGATAAATTAAATAAGCAGCACCAGCTTGGGCCATTCCATCCCCGCTTCTATAAATTTTCCCAGGTCTTCAAACTTCCATTGAGTGCATGCCAAAGAAAACATTTAAGCTTCAATGGAAAAGAACATTTCCAGATCCACGAATACCACCAGTCTTTTGGAAATATACACTGGCTCTGAATCAATCTATCATAAGCACTTTTTGCAGTGACAGTCCCCTCTTTTGGGTTACCAGTCCAAACAATCTTATCAGGAGACCCCGATAGAGTGATACCAGCAGATCGCAAATCCTGAATAAATAATTCCCATTCTCTAGCCTGTTCCGGAATGAGTCCATCAATAGATCGCATCCATCCAATGCTAGAATGCTGAAACATATCCATATCATAAATATCCCTGTAAAATTTAAAACCCAACATATTTAACCGAGAAACCAAATTATATGACAGCCGATAATTTTCCTCCAATCCAATCACCAGATCCACACCTATCAACGCGCAGCTACCATTACCAAGCCTCTAGCATAAATCATTTGCTAACCAATCAAAGACTTTGATAAAACCTCTCCACACTGGTGATAGGGAACCAGAGATTTTCTTAGGCCTCCTCAGCCAACTAATAAAGTCATCTTTTATATATTTAAGATGAAGGACCTTTGACCACAGAGAATTGCTGAGTAAACCTCGCCAAAGGCTCTTCAACCTCAGAGCTTTGCTAAAAAGTGATATATCTTTGATACCCCACCCACCACATCTCTCCGGCCGAGCTAAGTTCTGCCATTTAACCATTACCAAGCTTGAGCCAGCACGATTACCCGCCCACAGGAAATTAAAAATAAGTCTTCTCAACTTGTTGATAATGTACATAGGAAGTTCTAGGAGAGATAACCAAAAAACCGGTATACTAGATAAAATAGCTTTAACCAAAACAAGCCTTCCTCCAACCGAGAGTAACCGGTATGTCCAATGGTCAATCCTTTTTTCAAATTTACTTACAATCCAACGCCAATCATATGCTTTATATGAATTAGGTTTTAACAAAAAACCTAAATATTTAAGCCCATCAACCAGATCATTACACTTAAAAGGCAAAAAAGCACAAATATCATTCCTTCTACCCACTTCCACATTGTGCTGATAAAAGCATGATTTTGATATACTAACCTTCATACCTGAAACCTTGCAGAAGAAATGAATAATATTGGAAAATACCCTCCATTCTGAAACAGAGTCAATGCCAGCAAGAAGGACATCATCTACAAAAAGAAGATGAGTGAGAAAGCAGTCTGTGCCCATCTTTATACCTTTTAACAATCCCCACTCTTTTGCTTGATTTATAAGTCGACTGAGCCCATCCATAATCAATAGAAATAATAGAGGTGACAGCGGGCATCCTTGTCGGATACCTCTGGTACATCGAAAAAAAGCTGTAGGATTGCCATTTACCAATACAGAAATACATGGTGTAGTAATACATGCCATAATCCAATTTATAACCAGAGGAGGAGTACCAATTTGGATCAAAATCAACCTAAGAAAAGACCAATTGACCCGGTCATAAGCTTTTTCTAAATCCATTTTTAAAATCAATGCCTTCAGTTGCTTGGATTTGATGGTATGTAGCATCTCTTGAGTAAGACCAATCGAGTCGTGTATCTGCCTATCCTTCAAGAAACCAAATTGCTCCAGGGAACTGACATTGGATAGAACATCCTTCAGTCTTTGTGCAATAATTTTTGACACAAGTTTGTAAATAAGATTACAAAGTGCTATAGGCCGGTATTCCCCAAAAGTAACAGGTTTGTTACTCTTTGGTATTAAAGTAATAAAAGAGGAGTTTAAAGCACCAGAAATGAAACCATGAACCCTGGTATACTCCACAAGCCTCTTAATGTCCTCACCCAAAATATCAAAGAAGTGAACATAAAATTCCATAGGCCAACCATCAGGCCCAGGGCTTTTGTCCCTGGCAAAAGATTTTAAAGTCTGCTCAATTTCCTCTAAAGAAACCTCCAAGCCCAAAGCTTCAGCATCATTACCTTCAATACATCTGGGATATAGCTCAGCCAATCTGATCTGTTCCAAAAGATCACAGCCACCTTCCTCCTTATTTACTAAAAAACCTCATAGCTTCTGAACTTAAAGATTCTAAACCCTTAAGCGAAACACCATTTTCATCATTTATATCCCAAATCATTTTCGAATTCCTCCTCGCCGAGGCATAAGCATGGAAAAATTTTGTATTTCGGTCCCCAAGATTAATCCACACCGCCCTGCTCTTCAATCTCCACTCTCGTTCTTCCATCAGAAGGATGTCCTCCTTCTTTTTCTCAAACTTCTTCAATAATTCAAATTCTTCTTGATTTAATGAACCATCCAAATTTTGCATAAAAGCATATTGAATACTAGTTTCCAGCTGCTTCAATTCTGCCTCATCTGCCTTTTTTCTCTCTTTTATCCAATTTCTAACAACATCCTTGAGCTTCGACAATTTGTGACAGAAGTAATCCACAGGGTTCAAGTTTTCAACATCAAAATTTAACCAGGAAGAAATAACCATATCACAAAAATCCTTTTCCAACAACCATGAGCAGTTAAACTTAAAAGGATAGCATATATTTTGTCCCAAATCATCAAATTGCAGAACAATAGGCCAGTGGTCAGAAAATTTGACCTCATGCACCCAAGAACGAGACTGCTGAAGGAGATTTAACAAAGAAGAATGCACCAGAAAGCGATCTAATCTCTTGTGAACCCCATCTCTGCCCTGCCTTCCATTCGTCTAGGTAGGAATAAATTTCACAGGAGCTAAATCCACCAGGTCAAAACGGCCTATAAGATCCACAAAATATTCTACCATAGGGTCCATTCTAGCACCCGTCCCCCAGATTTCAGAAGCATATTTTGTAAAATTCAAGTCGCCAGCAATCACCAAATGTGATAAATTAAGGATCCCCGAATCAGCCAAAGCATCCCAAAAAATCCGCCGACCATCGTATGGAGCATAACAATTTAGGATATTAATCTGTAGATTTAATCCTAAACACATACCTTTCATCAACAGCCCCTAAGGAGTAGAGAAAACATTAAAAGTATACTGAGAAGGGTCCCAAGCCACAGCCAGACCACTCGAAAGACCAGAAGAACTGCTAGCCGTGACTTGCCATCTAGGAAGAAAATCACCCAATCTTGAAACCGCAACCGAACTCAAACACATAGTTCCTGAATCAGAACAACACCAGGACAAATAGCAGAAAAAAGTTTGGAGAAGGCCTTTGCCCTAGCAGCCTTCCCCAATCCCCGACAGTTCAAAGATAAAATAGACATTATAAACTAGTATCAGAGGGTGTCAAAGCTCTAAGACCCTCATCTAAAGGAAAAGAAACCCCAGAAGGCTGGTTTTCATTCAACATAGGGTGGCTAGAACCCCCAACATCCGAGAACCAACTCCCCTCTTTTTTCTTTTTTCCCCGCCGAATAGTAACATTCTGAAACTTTACAGAGTGTAATGGTAGGGCACCAGTGCCATCCAGAGGGGTTTTGGAAAATGTTTGAATTGGCGAAAGGGTTTTTAAAACCCCATCGATTTTTAGGTTGAAATTACTACAGGTCCCCGACTCATCAACAGGAAGAAAAGGAGGTCTCAAATTCTCACCATCCACGGGTACACAATCCTTAGATGGTAAAGACAGAGGCATAATAGTACCCGGAACCACCACATCAGCCCCAGCAGACCCAAAGTTTTCCAAACCCTCAACAACCCCATCATCAGCCAAAGCTAAGTCAGATGAAAGATTTCGGACAACAGAAGGTTTCGGCAGAACCCCAGACAAAGGCCGCTTCTCAAAATTTGACCCATTGATACCATGACGCAGAACAACATCCCCAGAAGCAATGCGAGCATCCAAATCCTTTTCCGTAACTTCCAAAAAGGCTAAATCCTCCTTCAAAACATCAGAATAAACCTTATCAGGGTCAGGAACAAACTTACCAGAACCTTTCGTCGGAGTGCAATGATCCAAATCATTAGTCGAAGCAGATGCAGTCTTCAAAAAATGAGGACATTTAGCCGATATATGTCCAATTTCTTTACAAGCAAAACATCGAAATGGAATCCTAAAGAAATCGAGTCGCTGCTTCCAGCAACGACTAATATAGATAATGATAAATATAATAATTATTTATAAGATAAGATATTTTAGAAAATTTTGAATATTAAAAAAATTTAAAATTTATTTTTTAATTTAATTCATTAAAGTGACTTTATTATAAAAATAAACTTTATATCCTCACATTTCTTTCATAAATGTAAATCATACATATTATTAGTGTTTTTAATTTAGGACAATTATATATATATTTATAATATAGAATTTTTTTAATAATATTTATATAATACGAAAATGTAACCTATGTTAATAATTATAAATGTAAAAACATCTAGACCAATTAAAAATATGTTTTCCTTCCCAGAAAGTCACAGATTCATTCAAATCCAGGGAAAAGTAGACTTTAACAATTATAAATGTATCCAAAACTAAAATGGTGCTTTCAAGCTTTTATATATATATCAGCGCTGAAGCTAAGTACAAATCATATGTTATTAATTATCCATCAAAATATGTAATTAAATTATCGATCAAAGGTTAAATCTATACATAAAACAAGTTACACTGATTACAGTTTTATATAAATATATATATATATTTAAGTTTTAACCTCATTTTTCACATCTCTAAAATATTTAAAGTTTAAATGAAACTATCCTGATTTTAGATAGACAGAACTGGAATTGCAAAACTTTACAATCAAATTAGTAGAAGGCTAATAGCAGACATACCATGGCATTTGTCAGGCTGTAATGTGCCATCGGGGCAATAGCAAAGAAAAGATGTCGATTTGTTATAACCACAAGTCCCATTACTCATCAAACAAACGCCGCAGCTTTGATCTCTGTATGGGTCGACATGCCATACTATTTCAAAACCCTGCTCTACGAGAGTCTGACTATTAATGGACTTATTCAACTGCAGAACCTCCTTCTTAATTGGTAGCTGAAGATGCGTTTTACAGAAAAGTGACCCATTTAACTCTATTTCTCGACTGAAACTGTAATACCAAATATTTCCACATAAACTCAACTTTTTTGTATAATTCTTCACAAAGGAATTATTTTGATCGCAGTCCCTCCAAAACGTGAGATTGTTGTATCCACGGGCCATTTGAAAATATTTATAGTCATACCACCATGGTTGAGTGTAATTATCTAAAAGCTTGCATTTATCCTTCCGCAGGTTGTCGTTATTGATCATTATGCTATGATTAATGCTATTATTTCCCAAGATAGAGTGCTCCAATATTTGATAATCATTTCCCCTGATATTAAGCAGCAGAGTATGGTTTTGATGACAGACAAGCTGAAAATCTTGGTCACCGCAGCCGCTGTGTTTTCTCCCGAATGGATAGCTGAAATTAAAGTTGCCACATCTCTTAGCAGATCTACACTTCTCCCATTTATCGCATAAACATGATATTGAGGAGGAGCAGAGAAGAAGGAGCAGGGCACCAAGCAAAAGACTTGAAGCCATTGCATTGAAGTGGGAAGAGCAATAAGTTTCACCTTCTCTGCTATGCTCGATTTATATTTTCTTTTCTTATAAATATCACCGAAGGAGAAGAAGTGGCAACCAACTTGGTAAGATAAGGAGTCTTATCTGCTCGATTTGTTTTTTCACATAAAAATTCATAAATTCAATTAGGAAAAGTAGTATGTTTTCTTAATCCATTAAAGACTTAGACGATTTACGTTTAATATGCTTGACTTATCTTTTCATAAATAAATTCAATTCTGAAAAATATGCTGTTTGTTACATTATTAGCTGACCCCAATAAAGACTTTAATTAATGCAACACAAATATGGGTTGAAAATGGCAGAGAGTATGCGTGACGGAAAGGGCATAGCTCAAAGACTTCAAAGTCAACCGGCCAATTGCATTGAGCTCGTAATTTAGTTTTTATTTTATTTACAGACATGAAGTTTCGCTGTGCATAGAAGACAATCAAATTCCACATGCTGCTCGCATCCCTCCACTCAAAGTTGTGAATTGTGCAGAGATTTTGACTTGAAGTCTCTGAGATGGGACAGTAGACAGCTATAACTTAATTTGTAAATGGAAAAAAAATTGATGTTGTGTTGTATCTGACCAAGGGAGGTAGATAGATACAAAGTTGTGTGGGTGATCCTAATTTTGATGTCTCTGTCTGCAAGTTGATGCAAGTTGATGTCATGTTGTATCATTTTGTTTGAAAAGTATTAATATTAAAGTAATATCTATTTTTTATATTTTGTTTACAATAAAAATTAAAATTAAAATTTTCAAATTTTAAATTACATATTTACATCTATTTTATAGTTAGCACAACCACTAATGTATTCAACAAGCATATATTATTCAACCATTATTGTATATAATAAGTGATCATTCATCATAAACTAATAATAAATTATTTTGAGTGCATTCAATAAGTGCCCATTGAATTCAAAAGTACATTATTGAAACCATTAGTATCTTCAATGATCATTCATTGATCCACATTGAATTAATGTCGGACATTACACAATTCAACTAGGGGAGGGACACCGGTAGTGGTGCACCCTCCCTGAATCAATCGTGAAGGCCACGTGGAGGCCCACTTGGTGTACGGCTGGAATGCCCACCACGTGTCGAACATAAACCTATTAATTTGACAATTGTTGGAAAGCGCCTTAAAGCGTTTATGCTAGGGCTTTGGGAGGAGGTTTTGTGTAGCATATTTTTGATCGGCCCCAATGGGTGATTGCCTCACCCCCGGTGGTTGTGCGGCCTTGTCTGTTTGTTGGTTCGTCTGTGGCTTTACCCTTCTCCTCTGTTACCTAGTTCGTGGTTCGACCTCGTGGATGGTGTTGGCCTCATGGTTCGAAGCACAGTGGAGGAAGGTTCCTATGCGTATTCGACCCGTCGTCGGCCTTGGAGCAACTCGAAACCAGGTAAGACATACTCATATGTGGATTGTCCCCTGCATTTTTGGCTTTTTTAGCTCGACTTTTTAGCGGTTCATGCTTGTTTGTAGGTGGAGACCAGCCACAGAGCTCGTTCACGAAGCTTGGTTGGGCACTGCGTGTTGAGCCTGGACGTGGAGTCTTCAGGGGCATTTTGGCTTTGTTTTCCTGGTAGGCATCCGACCCTAACAACCAATTAGCCACTTCATTTTTCAACAACACCTCGACTGCTAGAAGGAATTTTTTGTGCTCTTGTGTCGATTTCGAGATCGCTTGCCCTCTATGTTTTTAAACACTTCAAATCTGTTTGGAGATTTGTAAGATTTTTACCCTTATTGTGGGCTTAAACCAGTTGCATGGTGGTTTCAATGGTTTTTCTTCGGCTTCCCCATGGGTTTGTGTGTTTTGATGTAGGTTCATGATTAAAATTTCTTATATTTTTTAATGCATTGTTAAAATTGCTTGGGTAAAAATTTGAGTGCATGGTTTTAATTCGGCTTATCCACGGCTTGAAAGGCTTTGTTGTAGGGTTATGAAAAGAATTGTTTGTTTTTTGGAATGCGACAACCACCTTTGTGCATTTGCGGTAACTGCAAAAATTTGAACTCGTTGTTTGTGTATTTTTTAGCCATAGTAGGGCTTGGTTGTATTGTGACAGGCTAGACTCAATTTTTTGCAGGGACCCTATTGATTTGGGTGGCGAGCTTCACTATAGGTATTAGGGATTCACCTATTTGAATAGACTCGACCAAAAAAACTCTACGTGAAGGGCCCTACGAAAACCCTAGTGTAAACCCTTACAAGCATGACCCAACAATTGTCTTTTTAATAGCCCTCCCCGATTGCAATGAATTCATTGACCCTAAAGGATGTGTATGTGGGATTTTATGCGAATATATGTGATTTGTTTGTGGGATTTCGAGGTAATAGTTGGGATTTGTTTGTGGATTTAATGCGAAAAAATGGGTATTTGTTTGTGGGATTCCATGATTTGTTTTCCCCTCGCTGTGACTGTTTTGCGACTGATCATCCTCCTATTCGGTGGCCCAGCCCGATGTGACTAGTTATAAGAAGAGTTGTCTTTTTAATAGCCCTCCCGATTGCAATGCATCCATTGACCCTAATGGATGTGTGTGTGGGATTTCATGCGAATATATGTGATTTGATTGTGGGATTTCAAGTGAATAGTTGGGATTTGTTACACCCTTGTATTCATACCCTTGGTTGGGAGGATTATACCCTTGTATTATTCAGGTCTCTGGAGGTTTTATGCATTCGAGTTGTTTCAATGTTATGGTAATTTGGTAATTGTAATGAATTATTTAATTTAATGGAATGGTAAAAACAATGATTTTGCAATGGATTCTGGTCTTCTATGTAATTTGGTCCTTGCAATGAAATCTATAATGTAATGTAATGGTATTGCTTGTGTTCATCTTCTATTTAATTTGGTGTTGAAATGAATTATGTAATGTAATGTAATGGTAATTGAAAAGTTATTGTAATGCATTCTGATCTTCTATGTAACTGTCAAAATGTAATTGTAACAATATTTCTATTTGTAGTTGGAGTTGGTATTGTAATTTCAATTGTAAACTTAAGGTGTCTTTGAATTTGTAAACTAATAAATGATTAGATAATTCATTGCAAAACTTGAAATCAGAATAGAAAACAAAATTGATTGGATACTTACCTCTTAGATAACCAACAAACACTACCATGATTATAAGCTAGAAACATACAAAAATTTATGTCTAGTGTGGGTTGCATTGCCTATTTTATAACCAATTAAGGGTAATAAAACTTCATTTTATATTAATAGTATCAGAAAACATAGCCATGAGTTTCAGATAGGACTAGTATCTGGGAGACATAGGCTACCAAAGCCCTTATGGCTTGGTTCTTATTACAAAAAAAACACTGTCGAGTTAACAAAACATTGTCGAGGTGTCAAAATCCACATTGGATGTGGTTAGACATAAGCACCAAACAGATTCACTCATGTGTGGGTTGAATTTTTACATTTCCCACTATGGAATGGTTCCCTGCATTTGCATCGCCCAAGTAGGTTGAAGTGCCCACATTTGCATGCTCTAATTGGGTTGATTTGCTTGCACTTGCATGAGACGAATGGGTTGAGAAGCCTGCATTTTCCTGAGGAAAATTTGCTCCTTGCCACCATGGAGGCATTGAAAATGCATAGTTTTGACTTGACCCCACCGTCCATGTATTAACTAGAGGAGTTGGAAAAGCATATATTGGATTAAACCCCCCACTGCCATGAAGAAAGTGGGGTGCGGTAGGAGCAGGGTGATATTGGGGGACTTGGATATTTACAAGGTCTTGGAAAAAATGTGTATTATCCACAATTTGATTGATTGACTTGGACACCATCTACTCTTCCATCCTATGCTCATCCTCTTATGGTCTCTGTTGTGTCTTTCTTTGAGCCTTTTCCTGCCTAGCCAGCTGTTTATGGTGCTCTTTTTCTTGCTTCTCTTTCACTCTTTGAATCCTTGCAAGCCTTCACTCTTTGGCTTGAACAATCCTTCTAGACTTCCTCTCGTTTGTAAGCTCCTTCTTCTTATCTCTCAGTTCTTGCGTCTCTTTTTTCTTTTGTTCTGCATCGGTGAATAGTTTTATGTAATCATCGAAAGTGAGTAACTGTGAACTCCTGCTCAAGTGAAGAACATCTGTTGATCCTCTCATTTCCTTTTCTACCACTCTCTCCACTGGAAACCTTAGGAATGACTTGAGTGTAGAACCCCTGGGTGGGATATGAGTAACATCTCGGAGTTTTGTTACATCTACATCATCTCCTTCAACTGGTTCTTCACTTCCTACATCACCTTCTTCTAAACCCTCGACATCCACATAATAATGGACAACTTCGTTGTTCAATTAAATGCTAGATGTGAAGGGATGTTCATGCTTTCTTCATTGGTGTTTGTAACAATATGTTTGTTCATATTCATAATGGCCTCCACTAACCATTCAGGTTGTTGCACCTCGCTTGGTAGTGTCAACTGCTCTTCATTGCTTCACAATGCTTAGAAACCTTCGATCAAATTCCTTTCAGCAATGTCATTATGAGCTTCATTTGCAAAGTTTGTACGTGTTTCATGTACATATTGAACAACTTCCATGAAATATTCCATAGCTTCATTGTCATATTGAGTAGCGCTCACTTGTTCATCGTTGTCACCCAATGGTTGTCAATTTCCTTAAGAGAGGTATAACATGTTTCTTGCAACATCCACATCTTCTGCTGCAACATCTTCATCATCTGCATACACGTCAAAATATTGGCTGCAATCCATATCGTGGATAAGGGCATCATGTAATGTCCCCATTCAAATAAGTGCATAGTAAGACAATCCCATCAATCCCACTAGTTTCCTAGGTTGGATGGGCACATGTGGGATGGTAATAAGGAAGCTAATAAATGATATTTAGACATTAGAGGGGTTCAAGCATTTAATAAATATGGTGAATAAATAAATTCAAGATAAATTCTAAGTGGTAAGTGGTTTTGGAGACATATGGAGGTGGTGGGACCCACACTAGCTTGATTTTTCATAATACATGGTATCTCTCTTTTGCAAATTCGAATTAATGGGAATGTGAACACTCTTGGGTGAGTTGGTAATTCATAACACATGTCATTGAGCATCTTAGGTCGAATTGGGAAGGATTGGTAACCTCCATGGAAGATAAAGAGTCAAAGTGGAAGTTTGTGGACACTTGGGCTAGATTTCCTAGCCCCTATGACACCAATGATGGAGCATCTATGACAACTATGACAAATTGCAGACCTGACCTCTGACATCTGACCACTATGACATATCAGCACCAAAAATAGGCTCAATGAAGGCGAATTTGGGAGTTGGAGAAGCCAAAGAGACTCAAAATCGAATTTGGGAGAAGATGGAAGGTTGGAACTAGGAGACAAGTGGCAAATGTGGAATATTTCCTAAATGGAAATCTATTGAGAGGATTTCGACTCTTAGAAGGCTAATGTTGGTTATAAAATGTAGAAATGAAGAATGAGAATGGCTTTTGATGATTTGAGAAAAATTGCATTTGTGAAGAGAGAGCTAGTGGATGACTAGTTTCTTGCCTTAGCCAATTTCGAGGGTGAAAGATTCCCATCCAAGTTGGTGTTTGGAGAGGCCACTCAGGTCTTTCATGGTGTTTTAATGGAGTTTGTATTTGCAGGTAGCAGCTACAGGAAGTTTCATGGTTTGTTTTAGTGCAGCACTTTCTCTCCACCGTTTTCAGTTTTGAAGGCATATTCATGCTCCTTGAGGGAGGGCGTTTTTGGTGAGCACTTGTGCTTCTTGAGAGAGATTCTCATTATATATTTCTGATTGTAATAGCTTCATATCCTCTGTTATTAATATTCAGAAAGTATCAGGTCGAAATACCCACTGGTTGTATGCAAAACTATTGATTAATGAGCAAACAATGTCCATTTCCCCAATGCATTGATGTATGACACTATAATGTTGATTATTTCGAATGGATGGATGATTCTCTGATATATTTGTGATAAATATACTTCCATGGATGTCTTCTACAAGTTTCATGTACTGTACTTGATCATTTGAAGCATTTTTACTCAGTTTAGTTGTATTGGGAGGTGAAATAGTGCCATTTCCCCAAGGGTTGAATTGGGGGTTTTTGCTGTTGAATGTGAGAGAGTTAGAACAGTAGTAAAAATCAATTAATGGTGCATATGAGACCTTAATCACATACTTAACACATTATATACCTTTGTTCATAAATTCATGGGAGTTTGGAGGCATTTGGAAGGCCATTTGCAGTGTTACCCGGGGGGGATATGATGCACAAATTACTAGTCAAAATTACCTATATTGATCAGAATACAAATCAAGTTTGCAGCAGTATTTGGAGGGCCATAAAGCATCCCTGAACCTGATATTCAAGTCTAAATACCATTCATACACTCCTACAGAAGATTTGGGAGCATTTGGGTTGATTTGGAGGTCAAAACAGTTAAACTAGTCAAAGGTCGAAATTGGGGAAAAAGTGGAAAAATTGGCATTTTGATAGAATTTTGAAAAAGGGTCATTACAAGTGGTATTAGAGCATGGTCTTGGCACCTGATGGTATTAACAAGAATCCAAACAAATAAAACACCACCCTTTGAATCAGTAGTTGAAGAAGTTTTGGTTGAAGAAGAGATAGTAGCAAAAAAAGAGTTTTTTTCTAAAACAATGGGTAGAGAGGAGGAGGAAAAATTAAGACATAAGGAGGAATTTATTGAAGCCTTAAAACCATGTTTTGAAGGAATTACCATGGTTATGATATATATGAATAAACAAATGATGAAAGGTTTCGAATTGTTGGGTAGCCAACTTTCAGGCAAAGGGATGATAGGAGATAATAGTGGTTCATACTCAGGGGAAAAGATGAAAGGGAATGAGCATATTTTCTCAAGTACAGGACCTCATAATAGATCTGATGAATTTCAAAGCACACAAAGGCATACTGCACCTAAATTTCTCACACCCAAAGAAGATCCCAATCTTGAATTGGATTACAAGAAACTAGTAAATGATTGGAATGATTTGAATGAAGAGTGTAAAAGAGGTGTACCACTCAGTGACTACATTGATGCTATGCAAAAGATTAAAATGAATGGAGACAATAGGAGTCCATTCCAAAACAAAGAATTGAATAGTGCTATTGGAAAAATGTCACTTCCTACTTTTGATGGTTCTTCTCAAAATTCTGCTAACACTTGGGTGCAAAAATTGGATGTATATTTTCAGCTGAATCCTATGTTGGAAGAGGATACATTAAAAATGACCATTTTGCATTTGGAAGGAGATGCCAATGAATGGTGGTTTCATGGGCTGAAAACCTTGGGTCATAATCAGGTTAAAACATATGGATAATTTGTTGACAGGGTACTAGAAAGATTTGAACAAAAAGATCCAGAATTGCCTTTCAAAGAACTAGCTCAATTGAAGCAAATTGGGTCCCCTACCGAATATATGTTGGACTTTCAAAAATTATCAGTCAAGGTGGCTGATGTATCTATGGGAAGATTAGTATTGCTATTCACTGAAGGTTTGGCTGAACCCTTAAGAGGTTTTGTCAAATCCCACAAGCCAACTACATTAAAAGATGCAATGAGCTTGACTAGGGATCTCCAAAATGTGCTTCCTAGAACGAGATTTCCTCCTAAGCCTAGCTACAAATTTGAAAAGAAACCTTGGAAAAGGGATGGATATGATAAGAAACCTTGGCAAAGAGAGTCATTTGAGAGGAATAAAAAAGAGGGACTAAACAGAGATGAACTTAGAAAAAAGAAATTGTGCTTCACATGCTTCCAACCATGGACACCGGGGCACAAATGTACCAAAGGAAAGGATCAATACATAGAAGTATTTTCTGACAATGAGGGGTATGATGGGGGCATGGATGAAGATGGACATATTTCAGATCAAGAAGAGGCATATGAGACAACAGTAGAAGAGGAAAGACAAGAAGAAAATCAGCCTTCACCGGACAAAGCAAGAATGGCAGTGCTTTCAGCAGTACCTCGCTATCATACTATCCGATGCAAAGGTGTGGTACAAGGACAAAGAACTTCAGTTTTGGTAGATGGAGGAGCCACTCATAACTTCATTGATGCAGAGATGGTAGAGAAAATAAAGATACCTATTGAACCATTTGATGGCTTCACAGTTGTCATTCCCGGTCACAACACAATGCAATGCAAAACATGGGTTCCAAAGCTCCAAGTCACTGTAGGTAACTATACTTTTGTTGATAGTTTTTATGTGGTTGATGTTGCTGATACTAATGTGGTTTTGGGAGTGCAATGGCTGTATTCAATAGGAGAGCATACAGTAAATTATCAAATTCCCGAAATGAAATTCCAAGATTCAAAAGGAGTACAAAGAATTGTGAGAGGGCAACACACTTATCCAAATCAAGTAGTAACTTGCAATAGTATGAGATCTATATTGAGGCATGGGGATATAGAATGGGTTGTTGAATGTCATATTACATCTCCCAAGCCAACTATAAATATTGTCAAACACCCAAAGGAGATAGAGAGACTTTTGCAAAAATATGAAAAGGTTTTTAGAGACCTTCCACATGGTAGGCCACCGGATAGGGGGGTTGAGCACAGTATTATTTTGGAGGAGGGCACTTCACCCATTCAGATACCACCTTATAGACATCCTAAAAAGTTCAGAGATGAGATTGAAAAAGCTATCCAAGAACTCCTAGAGTTGGGACTCATTAGACCAAGCTCTAGCCCTTATGCTTCTTCAGTAGTGCTAGTGAAGAAAAAAGATGGAACATTGAGAATGTGCATAGATTTTAGAGCCTTGAAGAAAACGACTATCAAGAATAGGTATCCTATTCCTAGGATTGATGAGCTCATGGATGAGCTACATGGGGCCAAATACTTCTCAAAAATTGACCTTAGATCAGGGTATCACCAAATTCGAATGAAAGATGAAGATGCGCAAAAGACCGCTTTTCGATGTCATTTTGGCCACTTTGAATTTCTTGTCATGCCTTTTGGGTTAACTAATGCTCCAGCCACCTTTCAAGCATGTATGAATAGGATATTTTGCAAGCAACTAAAAAGGTTTGTTTTGGTTTTCTTTGATGATATTCTCATTTACAGTAAAACATGGGAAGAGCATTTGCAACAGTTAGAGATTGTGTTGAAAATCTTGCAAGAAGAGTCCTTATTTGCTAAATTATCAAAATGTGAGTTTGGGATGAAAGAACTACTGTATCTTGGGCACATTATTGGGCAAGAATGAGTGAAGGTACACATGGAAAAAATCAGGGCTATCTTGGAATGGCCATCACCAAAAAATATTACCGAATTGAGAGGCTTTATTGGCATATGCACTTACTACAGAAAATTTGTGAAAGGGTTCTCCAAGTTGACTTCTCCACTCACTGATTTGACTAAGAAGGATGCTTTCAAGTGGGATGAAGAGGCTGAAAAGTCCTTCCAAAAAATGAAAGAGGTAATGAGTAGTTGTCCCATACATGCACTTCCTGATTTTACTAAACCTTTTGTTGTGGAATGTGATGCTTCAGGTGGAGGAATAGGGGCTGTCCTAAAGCAAGGCCAACATCCCATAGCCTTTGAGAGCAGAAAGTTGCAGCCTCATGAAAAACTTTACTCCATCTATGATAAAGAAATGCTGGCCATTATGCATTCATTGGCCAAATTCAGACAATACTTGGTGGGGAGCAAGTTTGTGGTGAAAACTGACCACAATAGTCTAAGACACTTTCTCACCCAAAAAGATCTAAATGAAAGGCAACAAAAGTGGGTAAGCAAGATTCAAGATTATGATTTTGATATTGAATATGTCAAAGGAAAGAATAATATAGTAGCAGATGCTTTGTCAAGAAGGCCTTCTTTTTCTCTCATGGATATTGCAAAGGATTGGAAAAACATGCTACTAATTGAATATGCCAAAGACAAATTTGCTTGTGATGTGTTGGATGGAATCAAAGGGGATGATAATTATAGGATTTTGAATGGGCTGATATATTATAAGGGAAGAATTTATTTAGTTCATAACTCCAAGCTCAAGTACCGAATTTTGCAAAAAGCACATGATTCCCCACTAGCGGGCCATCCGGGGATCTTCAAAACTTATAGACAGTTGAGGCAAATATTTTTTTGGAAGGGGCTGAAGGAAGATGTTCAGAAGTATGTGAATGAATGTAAATCATGTCAACAAAACAAATCAGAACTTACATGTCCAGCCGGCCTATTACAACCATTGCCCATTCCGGAGCAAAAATGGGACAGTATTTCCATGGATTTCATCACCGGATTGCCTAAATCCTTGGGTAAGGATTGCATCTATGTGGTAGTTGATAGGTTGACAAAATTTGTTCATTTCTTTGCTGTTACATCATCTTTTAGTGCTGCACAAGTGGCTGATATTTTTTTCAAAGAAATCTTCAGATTGCATGGGCTCCCCAAGAGCATTGTCAGTGATAGAGATAGTAGATTCATGGGTGCTTTTTGGCAAGAACTTTTTAGATTGGTAGGCACTCAATTGACTCCAACTACCAGCTATCATCCACAAACTGATGGACAAACAGAGAGGGTAAACCAATGGTTGGAAGGATACCCAAGAAACTATGTGGGAGGGCAGCAAAAAGCATAGGAAAAATGGCTACACTTGGGTGAGTTTTGCTACAACACCACTTATCATATGTCAATAGGAATGTCTCCTTTCAAAGAATTATATGGTTATGATGCACTTACATTTGCTGACATTATATTTGGTGATAGTAGAGACCCAAAGGATAAAGATTGGGTGGAAGAGAGCCAAGAAATTTTAAAGCTCTTGAAAGACAATTTGCAGGTTGCTCAAAATCCGCAAAAACAATATGATGATAGGCATAGAGAAGAAAGAACCTTTCAAGTCAATGATTTAGTATATTTAAGGTTGCAGCCTTATAAACAAACATCTCTAAAAAAGAATGGAGCAGAAAAATTAAAACCAAGGTACTATGGGCCATACAAGGTAGTGCGGAAGGTTGGAGAAGTAGCATATGAACTAGAACTTCCGGAAGGGAGTAAAATCCACAATGTATTTCATGTTTCTTGTCTCAAGAAAGATCTTGGTCAGCAAATCATCACTTCAGAAATACTTCCTCCTTTGGATGATGAAAGTCAGCTCACACTTGTTCCGGAAAAGATTTTGAAGACACGGGAAAGAAGGTTGAGGAGTAGAATCATCAAAGAATATTTAGTGCAATGGAAGAACTTACCAAATGAAGATGCCACATGGGAAGAGGAGAATATTTTGCAGCATCCAAATCTGAAATTGCTTGAGGACAAGCAATCTTGGGTGGGGAGGACTGTAATGTCCCCATTCAAATAAGTGCATAGTAAGACAATCCCATCAATCCTACTAGTTTCCTAGGTTGGATGGGCACATGTGGGATGGTAATAAGGAAGCTAATAAATGATATTTAGACATTAGAGGGGTTCAAGCATTTAATAAATATGGTGAATAAATAAATTCAAGATAAATTCTAAGTGGCAAGTGGTTTTGGAGACATATGGAGGTGGTGGGACCCACACTAGCTTGATTTTTCATAATACATGGTATCTCTCTTTTGCAAATTCGAATTAATGGGAATGTGAACACTCTTGGGTTAGTTGGTAAGTCATAACACATGTCATTGAGCATCTTAGGTCGAATTGGGAAGGATTGGTAACCTCCATGGAAGATAAAGAGTCAAAGTGGAAGTTTGTGGACACTTGGGCTAGATTCCCTAGCCCCTATGACACCAATGATGGAGCATCTATGACAACTATAACAAATTGCAGACCTGACCTCTGACATCTGACCACTATGACATGTCAGCACCAAAAATAGGCTCAAGGAAGGAGAATTTGGGAGTTGGAGAAGCCAAAGAGACTCAAAATCGAATTTGGGAGAAGATGGAAGGTTGGAACTAGGAGACAAGTGGCAAATGTGGAATATTTCCTAAATGGAAATCTATTGAATCTATTGAGACGATTTCGACCCTTAGAAGGCTAATGTTGGTTATAAAATGTAGAAATAAAGAATGAGAATGGCTTTTGATGATTTGAGAAAAATTGCATTTGTGAAGAGAGAGCTAGTGGATGACTAGTTTCTTGCCTTAGTCAATTTCGAGGGTGAAAGATTCCCATCCAAGTTGGTGTTTGGAGAGGCCACTCAGGTCTTTCATGGTGCTTTAATGGAGTTTGTATTTGCAGGTAGCAGCTACAGGAAGTTTCATGGTTTGGTTTAGTGCATCACTTTCTCTCCACCGTTTTCAGTTTTGAAGGCATATTCATGCTCCTTGAGGGAGGGCATTTTTGGTGAGCACTTGTGCTTCTTGAGAGAGATTCTCATTATATATTTCTGATTGTAATAGCTTCATATCCTCTGTTATTAATATTCAGAAACTCTCAGTTCAAAATACCCACTGGTTGTATGCAAAACTATTTATTAATGAGCAAACAATGTCCATTTCCCCAATGCATTGATGTATGACACTATAATGTTGATTATTTCGAATGGATGGATGATTCTCTGATATATTTGTGATCAATATACTGCCATGGATGTATTCTACAAGTTTCATGTACTGTACTTGAGAATTTGAAGCATTTTTACTCAGTTTAGTTGTATTGGGAGGTGAAATAGTGCCATTTCCCCAAGGGTCGAATTGGAGGTTTTTGCTGTTGAATGTGAGAGAGTTAGAACAGTAGTAAAAATAAATTAATGGTGCATACGAGACCTTAATCACATACTTAACACATTATATACCTCTGTTCATAAATTTGTGGGAGTTTGGAGGCATTTGGAAGGCCATTTGCAGTGTTACCCGAGGGGGATTTGATGCACAAATTACTAGTCAAAATTACCTATATTGATCAGAATACAAATCAAGTTTGCAGAAGTATTTGCAGGGCCATAAAACATCCCTGAACCTGATATTGAAGTCTAAATACCATTCATACACTCCTACAGAATATTTGGGAGCATTTGGGTTTATTTGGAGGTCAAAACAGTTAAACTATTCAAAGGTCGAAATTGGGGAAAAAGTGGAAAAATTGGCATTTTAATAGAATTTTGAAAAAGGGTCATTACACATCATATCCTAGTGTCCAAATTCCAGTATGCCTAAACCCATCCTTGATATTTGAGGGAGTGAGACCCTTTCTAAATGCATTACTGGAAATTTCAACTAATTTAAACCTTTTTACCTCTATCCCAGGGTTCTTTTCCATCCACGCTGTCTCTCAGACCTGAAAAAAGATTTGAATGGCGCAAACACACTCACATCAAGGGGTTGCAACCTGTGAAATCCTTTCTCAATGCCCATAGTGTTTGTTGGTTCAACTGTTTGTAGGGATATGTGGTTTCCATGGCCATTGAATATCAACAAGTGGTTTTTTTCACGTGATACACCACCTGGTATAGATGCAACAAAGTGTCACAACCAATTTATAAACAATTCTTTGGTCATCCATGCGTTTGGATGTGTAGCCTGCATGCATGCTCCCACTTCACATTTTTTGATATAATTCTTAAACCTACTCTTTCCCTTCAACATATAGAACCCGAGGATTGATGCACGAGCTGCATTTACACAACACAAAATGGTTATCCACTCCTTACTCTTGGGAATAATTTTGGGAACATTCCTGCTACCTCTTGTTGCGATTACCCGCATGCCACAATTCCTTCTATCTTGTAACTCGGTCTCATCACAGTTCCATATATGATCTGGACTATATGAATGTTTCTGATAGGCATTGGATAGAGTGTCATAGAATATGGACACAATTGCAGGGTGCAAATTCAAGGCTATGTCTCTATCCATTTCTTCTGTTGTTCGTAAAACAAGTTCTGTATGTCTTTTCTTGAACCCTATCCACCATGACTTCCCTAGGAATCCATATCTGAATGGATTTGGCCTTGATTGACATATTTGTGCAACATTCGACTTCAGTTGTATCAACTCTAGTCCATGGCCCATTTCATCCATCTCCTTACACCAACTGACAACTTCTTCCTCTTCTTGTTTAATTAACACTGTGAGAGGTCCTTTCCTATTCGTATGAGTGAGATCATTTAGCCAATAATGCATTGATGTTGGTGTGATCCCATATGTTTTGTAGCTGCTCTCACAGAATACCCACTGTATTTGACATTTTCAATTGCCTTCATCATTTCCTCTTTTGTCCAACCTCTGATATCACTGATATTCTTGCTTGAACTAGTTACCTGCACTGCAAGTGCAGGTGGAGCAACACCACTAGGATTTGAAATGCATTGGTATTCACCATTTTCATCTCCATTTTGGCCAACAACATTCTCTCATGGCTCCTCATCTGATGTAACATGTTGTAGTTGTGCTCCTCTAGTGCCTCGCCTTTGTGTCCTCCTTGTCCGAGCAACATAATTTCCTCTTGCCATGATTACAAGAATATGTATGAGAACATGGAAGAACTGTGATAAGAACATTGAGATGAGATACAACACTACTTATTTGCAAATTATATGTCCACGTCCTCCTATGTTTCCCCACTACATTTTACCAAAGCTTCTAATCCATTTCATGCTAATCATAATGGTGACTAGTTGCATGGGAAGGTCTATAGAAATATTTTTAGGTCATTTTGTCATCTACTAAGTGTTTCAAAGTTGATCTGTAGCTTTTGTTGACATGGAATCCATATATGAACATAGTTATTGACACTAACAAGCTTACAATAGACATTATGTAAAGTTTTTGCCATCCTGTAAAAATCCCTTATAGTGGTTTGTAACTCATTTTCTAATTTTGAAAAATAAGAGATGACTTATATTGGATTCCACTCAGCTACTTTGCAGTATACCACTTGATTCTTCAAAATATTGTTGTAATTTTGGTGATGATGCTCAAGAAAAGAATACATTTGAATTTGTCTTCATTGGCTAAAGGAAAGATAGTTGGGAACAAACATAAACATTTTTGGAATATCATGTCTTTCCTTCTCTTCAACATAAACAAACTCAAGTGGTTGGCCATCGACTAATAGAGTCAAATTTGATCCCTAATTTATCTCCTTATAAAATGGCATATAAATTGGCTTTGCAAAAATCTAGAGGAACAATTTACCATAACTCTTTCAACCTTGATAAATTGATCATTTACACGTAGCAGTTTACCATAAAATCTATTTAATAACTGAAAACTAGGGTCCCTTAAAATATACATTTTTTCTTTGGTATTCATCAAAGGTAATGCTTATCTGTCTAACATCTTAGGAAATGGCTATCTCCCCATCCTAGTTAGCATGCATGTTAGGAGCAACTGGCCCAAGTATCCTAGCTTTGCACAACACATCATGGTAAAATACAAAATCGGTGTATCCAGCTAGCGCTCGTCCCGATTAGATTATACACGTGATATGGGTAGCGGTCCTCTCAATGAGGGATGGTAGATGTGTGGAATTCTACGCATTAGAAAACTTATGAATGCTTGACTATGATAAATGTAATTCTATGCATTTGAAACCTTATAAAACATTGTGTGAAAATTGTAATTCTAGATGCATTTGAACAGTTATACTAGTATTGCCTGCACCACGATAATTGGAATTCTATGCATTTTAAAACATATAAAGCATTGACTGTGAAAATACCTGAGCTAAGAAGGATATGGGAGAGGGTGCTCTGCTAAGCGGTTCCAATTGTGAAATGCAAAAATAGTGAAAAGTGATGGAGATTATATGTGATTTATAGCCTGCGACTCTTAATTAAGAATGTTGGATGTTATTGGCATGGATTGCAAACTTGTTTTTAGGAATGTGTGGTTGTGATTACTTGGAGAACGATCCAAGGGATAGCATGGTTGATCCATGTGTGTTTGATCAGTTTAATGTATCCTTGTGCTTTTGATGGGTTTAATGGTTGATTAGACGTGTTCAGTGGTATGGCTGTCATTAAATTCATGGCATGGTTGATCCTTGTGTGATTGAATAGTGGATTCGCTCCTTCTTCTTGTGCTTTTGAGTTTAATGGTTGATTAGATGGCTGAACCAGTTTGGTTGTCCACTTGTGCAGTTGAACATACAAATTCAAGTCTGTCTGCTCCTTTTTCTTTACACTACCTTATCCCGTTGTGATGATTGATTTGCAATTAATTGATTTAATGGTTGATTTACTATAGGAGTAGGTTAATGAATTTAATGGTTGGTTTGTAGTATTAATGGGATGTTTACTATTTATTGTATTTCCGGGGTTGGGTGGTGGAATGATGTGGCAGGTGAGGCTGAACACTTCATTTTGTTTACTTGTGCAGGTGGGGACGGGTCTTGGGTTAATATTACGCATGAAGCTTGGTAGAATAGTTTAGTATGTCATTCGTTGGGAATGATTTGATAGTGCAGGAGTACCATTGGAAATGACTACTTAGGAAGGTTTAAGGTCCGATGGTGGTTTTTAGTCAGAACATTGCAGATGATGACAATGACATGATGTTTTGTAAAGATGGCCTATTAGGCACAAACAACTAGGCATAAAGGCTCACTTTTGGATCATTTGAAGGCCTAGTCAATTTATGGGCAATTTGTGAAAAAAAATGAACTTTTTGTATATATTTAATATTGTATTTAAACTATTTAAGTAGGTCTATATATATATGGTTTATAGATTGCTAATGTCACCACTTCTGGTCCCTGCTCCACTACTAGTGTCTTTCTCCTGTTGTTATACATTCAACCGAATACACAAACCATTAGTCTATTCAATGTTCATTTATTGATCCCACATTAAAACTGGACTATTTTGGCCACCAAAAATGAATTATTCTAACGACTGTATGGTTGGTGCTTTTCATTTATTTACATATAAATAGATATATTCCTTAATATTTTACTTTAATGGTTAACAACTTTGAAGTTATTTTAAATGAGTCCCCATGCCTAGCTAAATTTTCATAATTTTAGCTTGGTTTTGGTTTAGATGTTAAAAGAATAATAGCTTCCAGGACTATATTTAAACCTCCCCATAGTTTAGCCCTGTTTTGGATTGTTTCCAATCTCAACCTCTTAACTTCTGACTCACAATATTTGAACTGGTGATCTATAGAAATTTAACCACTACTTTTCACCAACCCACCTACAACTGTGAGTTAAACCAAGTCGAACCTAATGACCTCTCTTCTCCTCTGTGAAAACAAAAAGTACAACAAATTTTGAAATATTGAGCTGTGTCTAGCTTCCCCAAGGTTCAAAATCCAGATACTGTGTTCCAGTATATGTCACTATTTATGTGTTGTATATTCATTCAATTGGCTTCTCTCCTCCGTTGCCTCCAAAACTGTCATCAGTGGAAAGTCTTATGCATGTTTGCAAGTTGAAATTAAATCACATGCATGTCTATCAATTGCAAGTTGAATCAAAGGGATGTCAAGAACTTTGCAAGTTGAATCCAACAGATTTCAATATCTTTGACTAATCTGTGAAAGTGGAAGAGGCAACAATGCATTTGGAAGTATTGGAACAATGGGATATGAATGGAGACCAATGAGGACAAAATTTGTGGAGAAGAAATCAGAGTGTACGCGTATAGTAAGTAGAAAGTAGTGTTCTACGATAACACTCACTAAAAACATGTATACATTTCAAAATAACACTCAAACTTTATATTTGTACTTTGCAAAACCTTAAAGCGATATCAACACTATTATAGCTCAAAAGTATTGATCCATTTGTTACTCGGCTTGGCTTGTTGCATTATTTGTATTTTAAGATACACAGACATAAATTGCAAGGTACTTAACGATGAACAATAATCTATCTCCTTGCCTCCTTTTTATTGTATAGTACCATAATTTTGACTCCATAGCTTATCACCACAATTTAGTCAATTCAATTTTCGCTATTTCCTAATTACCTTCATCCCTGTGAACTCTGCCTCACACATATATGTCCATTGAATCACATGCAAATGAACTCAATGCAAGAAAACCATACATCAAAAGTGACCAGTCTAGTGCAGCCTCCCTATGAAAATCAGTTTGTCACTTATACTAAGGACACCATAGAATACACTTGAGCTTATCCCTATTGCTGATTTTGCCCATCCAATGGGCATGCAAAGTCAATTGACTTTGCATGCCATTGGATGGGTATAATCAACAATGCGAGATAAGGACGAGACATAATCAGCAAGGGGATAAGGATGGGCATATGATATATGCATATTCCATACACCCTTGACACCATTATTAGGTTTTTTGGTAGTGTATATTTCTTCTTGGATCATGTATTTAAAGTATAATCAATATAGATTCATCTTACATCTACATTTATCAAGTACGAAGAGTGATCCAATTTGTTGTGTAAGTTTTTTTTGGTTAAATTTTTTACACAAAAAATTTACACTTCAAAAATATTAATCTCTAGTTGGTGCTTCATATGAATTTATGCTAGTTTTAATATTTTATTTTATTATTATATATGATTTATTTATTTTTTATTTAAAATAATTTCTATATCATATAAATAAATAAATAATTTTATTCACTATTTTGATTTTAATTTTTTTATTTAATTTTGTTTTTATGTAAAAGTGAATAGGATTTTTATTTATTATTATTATTTAATTTAAAAGCCATTTGGATATTTATAAAGTAAATTAAAAAATATACTTATATGTTAAAATCAGATCTTTCAAGAAAATCACCCCTATTTTATATACATTGCGTTGTAAACATTGTTATATTAACGTATACAATAAGGATTGTAATTAAATATCTACATAGGATATGTGATATTCATCTCTACGTAAAACTTCAACTCTAACACTGATTACTTTTCATAACCGTAGTTACTTCACAATGTCCTGGTGTCTTTAACATTTTTGGGTTACTATGACCATGAATAATCACCATTTTTAGGGTTGAAGTCGAGAACATAGGAAACACTATTAGGGAAAATCCAGAATTGTGAAATAGTGATCTCATAGGAAAACATATGAGAAATAAATATAATTATCTGGTTTATTCTGTACTTTTATTTTGTGTCAAAATTAAATGTTAAATGTATTTCAATTATTTATATTATTATCTTTTAGTCATTTTACTATGTGTATCGATAAACATATGTGATGTAAGATTTATTTGTGATGTAAGATAATAAATCTTAATAGAAACATCAATCCATTCTTCTCATCTAAACAAATATTATTAGTAGAAGTAAAAAGACAATATTATATTAAATGATGCTTATCAATATCATTATTACCTTTTGGGAAAACAAAATTTATATATTTATAGTCACACTACTATGAAACCTCAATGAGTATAATACCATGAACTAATCATGATGTGCATAATCATTGTTAAAGGTTATTTTTTCATTTTCAGAGGCGCTCTTTTCTCGGCAAACGTAATGGATAGGGTGTTAACCCTTTGAACATCCATGAAAATTGTAAGTCATGAGTAGAATCTGAGAGCACACATTTGTGTTTGATCTTATCTTAGTAGATAGTTAAAATGGATGAGGGTGAAAATTCACTTGAATGTGAATATGCGTCACACTTTATGGGAAAGCATCTTAAAAAATATAAGACATGCTCTTAGTCAAGAGTATTAATAAACTCAAAATCGAGAGTCATCTCAATCGAGAGATTGGTAAACACAAAAATAACTTAATCAAAAGTTTGGGTGATTGTAAAAAATTATCTCAACCGAAAGATTATTTAAATATATGAAAATTTTTGTATTTGACCCTCATTTGGATGCCATGGCCTATGATTACCTCCCCTCACATGCTTTCGATCAACCATTAAAGACCATATGCCTTTCGATCCCCGCATACATGGTCAATCTTTTGGGTTTTAGATTGTCCTTCATTTTTGCTTGAGGTTCAAGTTCCTTTTCCCATGTTTTCAAGTAACCTATGGTCCTTTTTGACACTTTAGGGTTCGATCAATTATGTTGTTTTCATATTATTTGGATGTATCTTGTTTAGGTAACAACTTGTAGTTGGTTTTTTCATATTTTTTTAGCTGTTAAGCTATTGAACTTGTATCTCCTCCATTTTCAAAAAACCTTATCCCTTTCTTTCCAAGAAAATTTTAGTTCCTTTATTTCTTTTGCATAATCAAACCCTAATTTATACTAAGGAAAATTTTAGGGGTGAAATTTAGTTTATGGGTTAATTTTCGAGGTTTTTTTCCAAAAAAGTATTCACCATTTCCATTTTTTTTAATGTGATTTGCCCAAATTCCACAGGATTAAAATTTTGTACCCTACAAATAGCCAAAATTGTCCAAAAACTGTATAAAAGCTTTATAAATTTGAATATTTTTTAAAAGTATCGCCAAATATTTTATGGTTGGAAATTTGATAATTAGTAAGGTTTGCCAAGATTTATATACTTTAAGAAAATTATGGATCCTTAAAATTTTCCCTAATCCGCACCTCTGCACACCAAATCCCTTCCGTTGACCATTGTAACCACAACAATAAACAAGACAATACCAATAGCTACAAGGACAACCACAACAATGAACAAGACAACACCAATAACTACAAGGACAACCCCAACAATGACCAAGAGAGTTATGTATTACATTTTCCAAAAAAATCCCAACATTTGCGCTTTAGATTTGAGGAAACTTTCAAATTTTTAATATATGTCCTTACAGTAAAAACAACCCAAATCCTATTTCATGAATAGATTTGTGCTGAAAATATCCTTCATTTACATAAATCCCAATCTCAAAATATAGATGAATAGATTTGTGCTTAAGATATCCTTCATTTACTTAAATCCCAATCTCAAAATATGGATAAATTACATTTGAATCAAGTTTGATTCCGAAGCCAATATTTAGTCATAAATAAAATGAGGAACCTAATGTGGCTTGACTACATATCCTAGTGATACATTTTAAAAACAGGAAAAGTCACTTGTCTCCTAAGATATTTTTTGTACTAGGTTACTAGGTATATTGCCATGTGGTAGGAGACGACTAGATCCATGTATCTATCACACTAATAATGTTGATATCATCTTGATGTAGTATTGATATCATCTTGATGTTGTGGTAAATCCTTAATTAATACTCCAGGTTACCCTAGCATCATAGGCCCTTACCTTTCTATATTTATAAATAAATAAATAAAACTTATGGTTAGATCCATGGGAATTCCTTAACTTCTCGTAAAGAATTGAATGGCCAATTAATAACTTCCACCTACGAATTGGTATCAATCCACCAAATAGAATATGCATTCTCACTCTAAGAGGAAAATATCGAGGGTCTAACAAAGACAATAAGTTCTGCTGATAGGTAAAGAGAGATTATTATGGTTCTCCAGTTGCCTTTTTGTAAGTGAATTTTCTCTTACTTGGTGATTTGGCACATTACGTTTTAGTGTAATATTGCTTCACACAAACTCTATCGAAAAGATCTCCGTTAGACTTTTCATAGTTATAAACAATGTGGGAAAATAAACCATTAAAAAAATTAATATAACTATTTGGGGAAAAGTTCCCATTTAGAGAGAATTTTGACAATTTGGAGGAACAACACAATTACTTGAACTACAACTCAAGTCACCAAAATTTTTACATTTGAGATTCCATTGGACTCTTGAACCAACCATAATAAAGAAATAGAGAAACATTAATAGTAAGGCATGCATTTTAATGTTTCTTTTGTAAGCATGCAATGAAATCTCACATATTCTTTAGATCCTATGGGAATGGTTATGGGAATGGTCATGAAACTCTGGTTGGAACGGTTATGAAACTGTTGTTGTTTTATGAGTTGAAAATTTCCACACCAGGGGACGATCAACACAAAATTAGATAAGAAACTTCTTTTGTGAATTGAAAATTTCCACATCTAACATCTTCTATATAAAGTTCTATAAAATACACACAATTTATCTGAACTTATACTTCCCTCTAAAATATATAATGCTTAGGTTATCTCAATCTCCTAATCTCTCTACACTGTGCTTCATTGATGCTTCTTTATAATGGATATGAGGGAAATTTTAACTGAGAGTTCAGTTGGTTTTTTGTTTATATTTTCCTTTTACTACTACAATCATGTATTTTGGAAGTTTAACTAGTAATTGTGGAATCATTATGTCCTTTCACAATAAACATTTAGAATAACCTTGCCTAAGTTGAAAAATATATGTCACAAATTAAATACATACAAAATTTGTTTTGAAATGTAAATAATAGCATCTTTATTGGCATTTAGGAATCTCTAGGAGGTGTATCCATCAATTTGTCCCCTAGATAATATGAGATAAAATAAGAACAATTGTATTGATGTTTAACAAATTATTAGAAAATAAGTCAATGAGATAAAAATAGTACTAGATCTAGTGTAGGTACAAAGAGGGAATGTCAGAGAAACACCCAAACAAATGTTAAAATTCTCTCAATTTCTCACATATAGTCACTTTCTTACTTACAATGTAGTTTAGAATGTTGCAATGAATGCAAGTTCTATATTGGTGTTGCAATATTTAACTTACCTAAATAGCTAGGGTTAGGGCTATCATAGATTAGGGGAGATCCTATTATAATCTCCTACTTTGCCAACAAATACTAAATTCAAAAAGGGTGTTATTGTGTACTTACTTGGATCCAGATGACTAAATGGTTTGCAAGTCTGCGGCTCCAATAGTCATTCCTCTAGTTGTCCTTGGAAATTTCATGTGCTTGCACAAATCAAACAAGAAAATAACTTTCTCAAATGCTTTTGACAACCAAATATTGATGATAAAAACAATAACTTGATTCCTTAATTAAACAAAGAAAATTGGATTTCATTAATTTATATTAGTTTAACACTCAAAAAATCCTACATAAACAAGTTATAACATAGACAATAATGTTTTGGGGGAGGGCAAGAAGAGTGATCTCATATTGTAATGTAGAGACAAATACAAAATCCAAAGCTATACATGAGTCTTTAGCGAGGTGCCTCCTTCTACAATCTAGATTTTGCTTGCCCATGGCCATTAATAAACTATCTTCCATGATATTCCTTACACTTGGAATAAAAAGGATCAAAAGGGATGATCCCCACTAACTCCAGAGAGGCAAGATGGCTCAACTTATAAGAGAAGCAAAGAGGAATACTGTCAGCTATAAAAACTCTAATGCAATTTGGATTCTATTCCTCTATACTATGTCTATACTATCCTTCCTTTGGTGAACCATTAGTCCCCATCCTTACATTTGAGGCTTGTTTATACTTTAAGGTGAGTAGTTGAGAAGGTTGGTTTTGGTGTAATGGAGACTAAACCAAACTCCAACTATCCAAACCACATGTGGAAATTCATTTTCTTTTTTACTTTTTGAATTTCAAGAGATGTACATTTGTTTCTCAATGGTAACTTGGTAACATGGATGAAATGCATTATACATCACGTTGATATTAATTAGTGGGCCCTGAGTAGGATGCACTAAGAATGGATCTAGAGTACTACCTACAACTAAAAAGAAAGGATCAGAACACTCTCTTCTTGAGGCGGGCATTCCCATGCTCAGGTGAAAAAGAACATGGATGTCGAATCAAATGCATTTTGGATCCATGACATGTAAAATAATGGCCATAACAATGATACACAGTGGATCCATGTCATTGTAGATCAGAGCCACACACAAATACACACTGGAGCTCTATCTCAATATATACTAGGAGAACAACTGTAACTATAATGAAGAATAAATTGGTTCTCTAATTGGTACCAATGTGAGAAAGTGTATGATACAGTCTTGTGCAACTCAGGAGATAGAAAAATGTGGGAATGTTATTGTGGGCCCAAGGCCTTCCATCCAAACTGCCAAAAGGTACAAGTCCTAACCATGTGAATAAATTATCCGAAGTCAAACATGGAGGACATCGTTTGATTACCGGTCATTAATGTATGCCGTTAACAAATGCGATACAACCCACCGATGATGATATGGGTGCCAAGGTACCTTGTAGATTCTAGAAAGTCTGAATAGATGTCTTGGAGTCGAACACTTGAAGAATATATATCTAGCAGGATACATTGATGCATTCCTACTTCCAAATAGTGAGGGACCTTGCCACTAATGACTCCAATCCCCAAGGTACTATCCAAACTCTAAATCCCATTCCCAAAGAAAGATGTGTTGAGGTTGATAGAAAGAGATCTATTGGAAGGGAGATAATGAGGCACTCTCCATCAACCAACACGAGTAAGTATCAAGAATTGATTTGACTTGAAAAAGGACTTGGACAAAGTTTTGCAAGATAGACCATCAAGCACATCTCTCTCATTCACCAAATGTGAATAGCACACGAAATAGACCCTCTGAGTAACAACCAATGATGAAAGTTATTAACAAGGGTGGGGGATTCCATGCATGATAAAAACGGAACCCAAGGTATAACATGAATCCCAAAATGTGAATAGGGGTCTTATTGTCGAACATAATGGGAAACCACCCAATCATCGACCAATGATGTGTTGCCATATGTTGAGTGCAAGGTTACCTGTCAATGATGAACACAGGCCTATGGTGTTATGACTCTAGGACAACTTCTCAAAGCGATGTGTCGTAGTCAATGGGAATTTAATGGGGAGATTCTATGATAGCGTGAGTCTAAACACTATATAAGATGATATTGAGAAAAATTGACAATAAGGAAGGCCAACATGCAAAGTTAGGGAACTTGAGGAATGAACGACTCAGGCTAAGAATTCCTTTGAACAATAACATGACACATTATGTGACTTGAGCATAACGATGACCCATGGATAGAATGGTGATATATAGTCAACAACGCATGAGGCAATGAAGACTACTCCATATTGGTTGGAAGAGTAACCAACATGAGTAGTACTAGGACTCAAATCATGGTTCAATTTCTATGGCCAAAACTACTACCCATTGTGAATATGGACATGACACAAGTGTTATGCTCAAAGGTGACATGACTATACTGCTTAAGACATTTATATGAGATAATAATCCCCCCTTCTCTCTTTTTATAAATATTTAATTTTTTTGTGTCTTTTTCATATTATAAATCTTGAAAAAGAAAAAAAAAAGAAAAAGAAAAAAAAGAAGAAGAAGAAGAAGAAGAATGTTATATTACAATGGAAGAAATGATTGTCACAAGGCATGCAACTATGTTCCAAGCTCATGGAACAAACCAATGAAAAATAAAATGCAAAAAATATCATGGGTAGGAGGTGGACACTCATCATTGAATGTTTCTTCGAAGGATACCGTATAGAATGAACATGCAATGGATGTAAGTGACTAGATACATAATGAATGAAATGGCAGTATGAGAGCTATAGTGAAGCATTAGGCATGAGTGTGCAAGTAGAAATGAGTAATGGAAAATGCATAATGAACAAAAATGAGATCCTTATAGGAAATGGCCATAAATAGATGAGAAAGAGAGAGACAAGGTTTCTTCTCAAAGTCATGGTACAACTAAAAAGGATCTTGATCCTATGAGGAAAACTTGACACGGGAACCAAAATGGAAAGAGGGTGCTAACTAGAGTGTCCCATGTTAGGTAGGTTATTATGTTATACTGGTGAAAAATGCAAATAGGGAAGGCTAACTCTATGTGTAAAACGACCAGTGCTCACGTAAGCTTAACTAATTTGAACTCTAAAAAATTATTTTAATCTCTCGACTCAGATATTTGGATTCGTGGGTTGAACTAGTTTTTGTCTTTGTCTGCGATAAATGATAAATGCACTGAGTGTGAACTTTTCCTTCACATCATTGTTTTGTTTATCAAAAGTTAACAGTTATAACCGGACCAATTTCTACCTTCAAATTATTTTCCCGTCATGTTAGTATCCTTACTAGATTATTCTTCCATGTACATGATTTGAGATGTATTATTATTCAATGTATTTTCTCAATTTTAATTTTAATTTCTAAAGTCTACAATTATTTACCAGCTAAGTCTATGTTCATATAATATCAAGATTAACATGTTCAGCTATATCATAATTTGTAAATTAAATTTGGCCACCTGAATTAACTGGCTAGTGTTCATAGGTATACTTTCACTTCTAATTACAGAGGTGAAAGGTTGCAATGGGATTTTATAATTTTTGTCTTGTCTTGGTACCTTAGTCTACCCCACGACATTTGTCTTACTATCTGAGTGGTGCATCCGCGCAATGAGTGAAATACAGTAAGTATTTCATGCTTCTTGTGCTTATTTCTTTAAAAAAAATCTAAAAAATACAAATATTCTTTTTGTATATGAAATTGCAGCAGAAGGTTGATGGAAATATTTGCATTCTATCACTAATACATAGAGGATGTATTAAGACAATATTTGTGTAAATTGTCTCAACTTAAGACAAAAAAAACTGTGTATTGTCTTAAATATTGTCTTTAAGCGAGTGTCTTAAACTATTGTCTTAAATTATTGTCTTAAATTTAAGACAATAGTTTAAGACACTAGCTTAAAGACAATATTTAAGACAATACACAGTTTTTTTTGTCTTAAGTTGAGACAATTTACACAAATATTGTCTTAATAGCCCCCTCTATGTAGTAGTGTTGTTATCCATGCATGAGCCAGAGAGTTATCCATGCATCAATTACCATTTATTTTTTATATTTCTTTTTTTATAATTGTTTATTTTGAATTTTGAAAGAAGACCATAAAATTAATTTGGCAATTTGGACAATACACTTGTCCCATCCTCATTCAATTTAGGAAAAGCATAGATGTAATCCACCCCAATTCTAAAATATAAACACTCATCCATGTAAAAACACATATAATATATAAAGATAACTAAGTTTGTATTTACTATTTTTTTTTGAATTTTTTTAGTTATACAAATAAATACATGGTTCCAAGTACAGTGGACGAAAAACAAAGTGCAGCGATTTAAAGTATGTCGCATATGTCATTGTTCAAAATAGAAGTTAGGCAGTGTTATATATTTGGCACAAAAACATGGACAATTATTGCGATTCACGTTGGGTTATAAACCTCCAAAATAAACATATTTACAACGTTATTTTTATGAGTCGTTCTAAAGGCTAAGTTATTTTGATAAATCAGGGTGATTATATTCTTATTAAATGTGATTAGTATATGTTTGTAGATATATGCTACGGTTTAATCACAGGTCTTGTCTCTGGTATCTTTGAATGTGTTTTTACCTTCCTACTTGTTGATGAAGGTTGACCCCGGTTTGAGGTTTGTAAACTGGTTTGCTCGATTGACGTAGCTTAAAAGGAAGGATCTACTTAATTCCTCGGATATCAAATAAAAAAATATATATATATGTTTAATAAAAATATGTTTAATAAGTATATTCTTAATAAAAGCATTATTAATGTGTTAAATTTGCAAATCTTTAATGATTTTGATGGCCAAAATGATGATGTTTTAATTTCAGGGAAATAATCTAGTCGCCAGTTAGAGTCTCTTTGTTATATGTACCCATAGAAATTTGGTTCTGAAACCATATTTAAAGAATCTGTTGTATAATATGTAAGGTTTTAAACAAACTATTTTATTTGTATGCAAAAATTTCCATCTCATCCATTAATATAAAGAATGAGAGGCTATTCAAAACTATAAAAAATCTAGTGTTAATTTATTTATTATTTAGTTTCTCTTTTCTTGTACGAGAACTGTAATAAATTGGGAAATCCCTGGCTTTTAATTACTAATATTTTATGATAACTTATGTTCAATCCTCACCAATTTAAGCATTGCATATCTCTATTAATATGAATCTCCTCATGTTATGGATAATATTAAAACTTTTTTAGTTTTTATATAGGAAGAAGTTTTCTCTTTTAAGATTAAGATATAAAGTTTGGAGTTAACTAGTTGGCAAAAGGGAAAGCTAAGAACCTCAAAAGGAGCAAGCATACATCTTTCCTGGACATATCTTCATTTCTCTACAAGCTCTTCAATTTAGTAAACCTTATATATATATGTGTGTGTGAGAGAGAGAGATAACTAATAGTATATATGTATGTGTGAGAGAGAGAAAGAGAGATAACCTTGATAGCTAAGGCATGGATAACAATTGTAACTGATCACCTTGAAATTATTTTTTTTTAATAAATTGACAACACAACCTCCTCCAAAACACATCTCAACAATTGGATGCAAGGATCGTTTGCACCATTCAAACATACTTTGACGTTCCAATTATGTCAATTTATGAAAAGGAAAATGAAAATTTCATGTTCATATTGGTATAAAATAAAAACAGGTAAACATATAAGGACTGCAGTGCCCCTAACCAATGAATGACAGGAAAGCCAACAACAATATACCAACTCTCACCATTGCTATCCTCTCCAGTTCTGAATAAACAACTTTCTGTAGTGGTTGAACAGATTGCAGCCTCATTTATTGTTGTGAATGAATATCTAGTAACATCCAATGTTAACCGAAATTGATCATATAAGAAGGGTTCGTCTCTCTACCATACAAGAGTATGCAGTTTCTTCTATGACAAGACATGATTATGGGCACCACATGAGGATATCGTACATAGACAGTTTGAATTAACATAGACAACACAATGCATGAACCATCTTATGCCTGAAATTTGAATCCTCGACATCATTTCTATATCTAGGAGGGTGCTTCTGTTCTTCCATCATAACCCACAAGATTTGGTTTCTTTTTTAGTTGTATTTTGATTTTTGCTTTCATTGAAGGTTCTACATTTAGTTTTTATCCTCATCTAGTCATCAACACCCATAACCCTCTGCAAAATGTACTCCCATTCTCCACGAGTGATCAAAAGTTTCATTACCATCCAGTCCCAGTGTCATGTACAATCCAGTCCCAGTGTCATGTACAGCACAGGAGTTAACCACCCAGTGAGCTCAGATTTCAACCATTTTCTTTATGAAACCCACTATGAATGCATTAGACTTGTCACCAAAAACGCCACCCATGCTTATACCCAGAGCCTAAGCCCCTAGGTGTTGGAAAATCACCATAACCCATAACCGCATTTCACAATCGGTACTCCATAACCTGATAAACCCTAGCTTCTTCCACAACCACATTGGAAACACTTGCACATGAATATATGTCAAACCTAATAGCAATTACACAACCCTTATTTACAAATCCCCACTATATACTTCATACCTATTGTTGCATTCACCTTGATTACTCAAAAATGTCGAGAACAACACAGCTTCAATAACAATCACAATCACAATCACAGTGCAGAAATTTGCAAAGAAAAATGGTCATCACTAATCAATGATGTCAAAGTACCACTTGAACCCTTCAGTTCCTTTTCCATTGGGTATTCAAAAATCTCAGAGATTGCAATTTTAGATCAATTTCTCACCAGAAAACTGCAGTGATGTACCGTTCACTAAGTTAATAGTCGAATCCGATTCTCATATTGGATAATATGTAAGAATAATATATTAGATGATAGGATAAAAGATGATATGTTACAATGATGGCCCTGCCTTAAATATGGCTCAGGCATTTGATGTTGAGGAGACACCTCATTTCATAACCTAATTTTAGTTAACCTAATTATTAATTATTTAATTATTATCTTATTTTATGTTCTTAGCAAAAAACCAGCATCAACCTTTACAATATGGCCCTTAAAATAAATTTTGCATCTTAGCATTACAGTGTTATGTTAAGGTATGAATATCTGAAATTTGTGAAATCCGAAACTTCATCAAAATTTAAGATAAACAAAATAACTTACTCGATCCCTGTCATGCTTCAAATTTGAAGCCTTCAGGGCCCTTCAAAGGTCATTTTACACGTCATAGAAGGCCACTTCAAATTTTACCATGTAAAAAAAATTTAATTTCATGGTAAGCCCTTCAATAATTAAATTAACCACTACTGTTTAAAATTGCAACAGAAGGGTAGCTTCAAATTTTACCCATCAACAGTTTTTAGTGGGAAATTGGGAATGCGGCTACTAGCTAGGTGACTTGGGAGTGGGACTCGGTTACTCTCCAATATCCACTTGTTCGATCATCCATGGATCATGGACCATTGGGCCTCTAATAATATCATTGAGCAACTTACGTGGACGGGCTTACACTGAGCAGCCCATGGCTTGAACGCTTCGAAGTTCTCGTGTTTGTAGCGAGCGCTTACGTGTTTAACACATTTAATGGCATCAAAAAAATTATTAAACCTGGTAGGTGGCTCATACGTGTTGTTGCTAGCGGGCTTACCAAGTTACAAGTTATCACATACCAATTTGTGAATGCTGACTCCGTGAGTTAATTGAGTATTCAATGTATAATATATTATGTTAGTGTGCCCCCGCGAATTTGGCATTTCAGACAAAATCCACAATCCATAAACTTCTTGTAATGTTGCAGGTTGTTGCTCCTGCCCGTGGCCCCTACCTATAGCCCTGTGTTTTCTTTGTTGTATCAAGTTAATCCTACCTTCTACGGCTCCCAGCCTCACACCCTGTGTTTTCTTTGTTGTATCAAGTCAATCCTGCAGCTCCCGAGTTCCACCTTTTGTTTTCTTTGTTGTATCAAGTCAATGCTCGAATTCCATGCTTCCATGGCTCCGACCATCATTATATAATATTGCATGAATAGAAACAAGCTTTTTCTTATACCCCTATTCCACTGTGGTTGAGATACTTCCAAGTTCCACCTACCCTATCTCCTCCAGTCCTCCAGGAGAGTTTGTGGAGCGAAGCTGGCAATGCCAGCCTGCCATAAACATATTTAAAGAAATTCGTTTTCTTTGAGGAGCTCAACTTCAAGGCTGACTAGATTTTTGACATCCTATGAATTTACAGGTATGTACATCATTTTATCCATTCATGATCCCATCAATTATTTAAAAAATTTGTTATTTGATTAAAATTCTGTAACTTCAAAGTTCAAACACAATATTATTATTTGAATGAAAATTTGTTACTTCAATGGGCCTTGAACGCTTCAAATTTGAAGCCTGGACCCGAGAGTGGGTTTGTCACAAATCTCCGTGAGAGGCTGTTTAGAACGACATTTATCAATTCCTAATTGTAGCAACAACAACAATTGCTTATTTCTTCATATGTCCTGTGTATACGCATATATATGATTCCATGTGCTCCTTGCCTTTCCCTATTTTCCATTGTCGCCCGATCGAAGCTCTTGAGAATTTAGCTACCCTTTAACTTTCGTGAAATGGAGGGGACAAGGAAGACCATTGTTTTCACTCTGAAACCGAGTGCTTCCCTGTTCAGCTGCCACTGGACACGGTTGCATCCCTATGGGAAACAGGTGTGCGCAATGCGCCCCCGAACTTTACCAAAAAGCCCGGGGATTTGGGGAAGTTCCTACTTTCCCAACCTCCATGCATCTAGTTAATGAGTAAAATCAAGAATCCATACTTTGTACTAAAACTATATTACATGAGCTATTTTCCCCAATTGCTCAGCCATCGAATCGACACCTTCCTCTAGTACACGGTTTAAGATTCTTGGTATTTATTAATATGAAGACCACCGATGCTACTGTACTTACAGTCCGCGTTTGACTGTATGAACTGGGACAAAAATGTTTTTGTAATCTTGATTTTTAGAACGACAATGCTACTTTACCTTTTGATTTTGTTTCCCTTATCGGTTGGTCTGGAAAAAAAACATGAACTTCAACCATATAACAAGAACTTCAACCATCTATGCATCTCCTCTCTACTTGGTCTACCTACGTTTTACTTATGCTTCACAACCCATCCTCTACTCCATCATACCACGGATTTAATATACACGGGATCTGGGGGGGGGGCTATAAAGAAGAAGCATACAGGGTCCATAATTAACTATTGAGAACAAAAGTTGGCTGGAGTCAGATAGTTCTCTTTGCTCAATTTGGGAAACTGCTAAGATGGCAAAGGTGGCATAGTGGCCTAGAGACTGAGCCGCTAGATCGGGGCGAAATATGGTTGTGTTATATGACATATATAATGTTCAGTGCTACTATATCCACTGAAAAATAAAGCCTCTCAATTTTACTACGTCAGTAAACATTGAAATTGAAATTTTGATGTACTATTACATTTTCAAATGAAAAGAATAACTTATTTTTACATGGCAGCATTGAAGGGTTCAATATCTCATAGCCCTTCATAGTGAAATGGGACCCCACCTTTCAAATTTGATCCCTGGTCCCTGTCTATTATTCTGAGGTCTAAGTTCAGAAAAGCTGGATTGTCCAACAAAATTCGATCCAGATAACAGCATTCGTTTAGTGGAAATGCAAAGGAAAGCAAAATTAAAATACCTACGAGCTTATGCAATGGATGTTTGTACACCCATAAACTCAGGGCAGTTAAGACAACACGTATGTATTCATACAATGCATTGAATGATAATAGTCATGAGAGGTTTATTTACAATTTCAATAATATTTTGATTGATAAATAGCCAAAAAGAAATTCCAAAACTTATAAAATTTAGTCTACTCATTAACAAATTTTATCTTATCTGAATTTTTTATAATTATCTAGTTCATTATTTACACTTTACCTAACTTATTATTCTAAATGTAATCTCATCGCTATTTTATTTATAATTATAAATTCTTTTAGTTTAATTTTTAATTAATATTTGCATTTTTCCATTAAAGTCAGATTTTGCATTTATTTGAAGATAAAGTGATTTTGACTTACAACCCTTGATAAGGGTTATTGAACAAATTCTTTAATACAAAATTTTTAAATTTATTAATGTAGTGTGTATAGTATATTTTAAGAAAAAAATATTTTATCTTTCTTAATATTATAAAGATGGCAAATTCATTTTATGAACCAAATTTTAAAAATTATCTCAAATTATTGTTTCAATTAAAAACTTATAAAAACTTATTTTTATTTAACAATATTAATATTAATTTTTTTTATTTCTAAAATATTTTAATTCACCTTCATTAATATTAAAATAGTTTATCAACAAACATATCTCAATAAAATTATTAATATAAAAATGTAATTTTGATATATATATAAAAGTGTATAGATTTATTTTATTTTATTCAAAACAACAATGTTACATGATAATGATGATTAATAACACATTAACTTAATTTTGCTTATTAATTTTAAATTAAAAATAAATATAAATATAATTAGTATATAACATCGTTGTCTTGAATAAAATCAAGAAAATCTACAAATTATTATTACTTTTCCACAATAAATAGTTTATCGTCCATCAATGCTAATATATATATATTAAAAATAAATATAATAAAATAATAAAATGTAAATAATAAATTTATGTATTTAATGTATAAGTAAGAATATAACATAACCATTTATGCCATGTTGTTAGGTTAATATACAATATAGATGTCTTAATAAAATAAGAAAATCTACGAAGTGTTAAAGGTTAATATACAACATTGATATCTTAATAAAATAAGAAAATCTACTAAGTGTTGTTTTTTTTAAGTAAGAAGGATTTTTGTATTTATATATAAAAATGAGAGGTTACATTCAAGTAGAAACAGGCCGAAGCACTATAGATCTTCTGCGAAACACGACTCTTAGGCCTTACAAAGAGATAGATGTTGAAAGACTGTTCTACCCATAACAAAAAAACTCGACTTACAGAAGCTGTGACTATCATCCGATACAACCTTTAGATCACCCAAAAACTTCCTAACAGAAAGACTATTAAACCCAAAACTGAGTACACACAGACAAGACATAGTGGTGGAAACCCAGACAACAGCACCAACTACATAATAAAAACAGCATAAGAAAACCAGCCCCCGATCCCTAAGGAGCATTACAGCATTACAGTAAAACATAAGGCAAGTCCAAGAAGCGGCCTTGAGGATTATCTTTTGGCGCAGGCGTGGTAGCAGCAGGAACACGGAGGCCCATGGAGTGTAGCAAGAAGTCCATCTTCCGGTTCATCTCCTTAGACTCGGCTTAAAGCGCATTCTGCATCTAATTCCTTCTGCTCTCCTCCATAATTTTTTCCATACGGTCCCACAGAACATGCCCCACCAAGTTTTTCATCACCTAGTAAAGGGCCGCAGTCCACTCATACAAGCTTAAGCGGCTGACAATGTTCCCCAGGTCCATGACCCAGTTTTCCACCTTCCGGCTCTCCTCCTGCAGGGTGTCTTTGTCCAAGTTTTGCCAAAGTTGTTGCTCTCCTTGAATTTCCTTTTGCACAGCTGAAGGTTAGCCTAGTTCAAAAATTCGACACTCCCACCGAGCTTTCTTATGAGCGCAGGAGACTCTACTACTATCGTCTAAAGGGAACTCTTCCCTTTTGTGCCTCAGGAGATGGCCATGGGTGGAATTCGCCTCTTCCAGCAGACGATGGTTGTCCATAATTTGAAATCCTTGAGCGTTTTCTCTTGGAATATCAGAGGAAAAATGCATGCAGAAAAAAAACCTTGCGAACACGTCTATGATCACCGCCTTTCCAATTCTTATAAGGAAAGTTTCCATCCCACATAATAATTAGCATCATACCTTCCATTGAAGGCAAATCGTACCATGCAGTCCTTCGAAGATATCCACCCAGCAGATGGATGGATCCTCCACTTCTAGCATTCATATTAACTGCGATCATAAACATAATCCGTGACAAGATGGAGAATAAAATCGGAGTAAATGTTGGTTTAGGCTGTGATGCCTTCCCCTTAGATCTTCTGCAACTTGCCACTAAGAGCAAGACGTCACGCGGTCAGGCTAGGACCCACCTGATATCAGGAATCCTTTTCTTTGTGATAACACATAATGTCTTGAAGTAAAATTTCCTTGCACCTGTCCCGGGCAGTCGTATCAGTCAGGTTCTCCCACGAGTTGGAAAAAATGGCGTTATGGTTACCAGTCCCGAGGTTTACCAAAAGGTCCTCTAGCTTATTACCATTACGCTTGATGTGGGTGAAGGTAAGGGCTATTCTGGGGTTTAAGATCGTGGCTAACTTCTCCAACCTCCCCTCTAATCGCCATGATGATGCCACCTTGGAGCTTGGTTTTCCATGATGGATCGTCATTGCCATGTGGAGGATGATCTTAGAGTCACCTTCAACCAAAAGAGGGGTCCAGTTTTGGGTACCAGCCATCTAGATTCCTTGGAGCAAACCCTCCAATTCTGTAGCATTGTTAGAATTCGTTCCAATGAAGCCAGTTTTGAAAAATAACATCTCGCCTAGGTTATTTCTGATCACACATCCATAACCAGCCGGCCCAGGATTTCCTTTTGAGGCCCCATCAAAGTTCAATTTAAAAAAGCCAACCGGAGGGGGGGACCACAATTCAGGACTAGAGCTTTCCATGGGCGTCTTTCCTTGTTTTCCATAACATTGTATCGACCCCGATATCCCCCAGGCCTGCAACATGAGGGACTCTACAACATTGGCTTCCCAATCTGAATTTTCCCAAGACTGCAGTTTCACAAGTTAGAGCATCTTACTTCTGATAGAGTTCCAAACCATGTCTTCAATTCCAGATTTTTCTCGGAAGGTTATGGAATTTCTCTCCTTCCAAACTTCCCATACCACAAAATACGGGAAGATCTGCCAGAGTCTATTAAAAATGGGGTTCTGAAACGAGTCTTTTGTCCATTCACATATGGTCTGAACCGGATTGTATCTGTGCCTATCTGTTCTTCTGAAGATAATCGCTCCATGGTCCCACAAGTTTGAAGCGAAAGGGCATGAATCACGGAGGCGATTTAGGGTTTCTTCCTCCATAATACACATACAACATCGGTAAGGTCCTTGCATTCCTTTCTTTTGAAGGTTTTCTCCTGTAAGGATTCAACATTTGATTACAAGCCAAATAAAAATGGAAATTTTAGGCCATAATTTTGCATCCCATAGTTTTTTCCACTTCTTATCTGCAACCATATTATTATGTCCAATCCAGATGTTGTATGCTTCCTTGATTGAGAAATTTCCTTTTGGTTCGAAGCCCCAACTAAGCTTTTCCTCCCCCATGTGAATCCTAATTGTTTTTTTTTTTAAGAGTTTCTTCAATTCTGTTAACTTCCTCTTCAGGACCAAATTGTTCCCACCAGTCCTGAGAATCCCAAACCCTATACTCTTGGTCAGTGTTGGAATCCTTCCAAATGTATTTAACCAAGATTTTATTTTGAGTGACACACTCCTTATGAGTTGGGGTACTTCAACATTACTTGCTATAGGCGGAAATTATGGCCAAGAATATTCCTAGGATTTAGCTCTCTGCCCATTTCTTATTTCCCAAAAACTATTATCTTGAACAAGACTTCTTCCTTGGGCAGCAGTTTTCCATATGTGTGATCCAGGAACATTCTCAGAGAAGCGGACGATGTTACCTTTCTCCCATCCCTCAGCATATTTGATATGCCAGATATTTTTCCAGGGTTCCTGGCTATGGGTGACCCACCTCCACCATATCTTGGCCCCATTTACATGGTTAAATTTTTTAGGATCACGGAGGTTGAGTCCCCCTTGCTCCTTCGGGGCACATATAGTTTCCCATTTTATCAGGGCCCACTTCTGGTTTCCACCTAATCCATTCCACAGGAAGTTGCATTGTATGTTCTGGATTTCCTTCAAGACTACTTTTGGTGCCACAAGGGCAGAGAACAAGTACACAGGCATAGCTTGCAGAACAGATTTTACCAAAACCAATCTACTGGAAAAATTTAGAGGCCTGATAGTCCAGTTTGAAAGTTTTTTCCTCATTTTATCCAAGATTTCATGCCAAGACCCCTGACGAGCCATAGAGTCCACAAGGGGGGCTCCAAGGTATTTGGATAGAAGGGAGCTCACTTGGAAACCAAGGATTCGACAAATGTTATGTCTAGTAATCCTAGGAGTGTTAGAGAAGAATACCTGGGATTTGTGTTCATTAAATTCCAGACCCGAATCTTTGCCGAAGTTAGTTAAACAAAGTTTGATCTTCTTGGCCTCTAGGACTAAGGGATGTCCCATCAGCATAGTATCATCCACGAACTGTTGGCGAGTTTGACGTTCCACTCTCCGGTGAATGAGAAGAACTTACATTCCATGGTTACCTTGTGTGGCCTTGATTGTTCTTCCCAGACCCTCATCCATTAAAATGAAAAGGAAGGGAGACAAAGGATCTCCTTGTCGTATACCCCTTGTAGGTTTCAGTAAGCCTGTCGGCACACCATTTAGAAGAATGGAAAAGAAGGCAGTTGAGATGAGATGTATGATCCATCTGATCCAATTATCCATAAATCCAAATGCTCTCAGCATGGCCTTCATGAATTTCCAATTGAGTTTATCATAGGCTTTGGCAATATCGAGTTTCAACATAGTCCTTGGGATCTTCTCTTTTTTGAGGGAATTTAGAACTTCATGAACAAGGATAATTCCATCCATGATTTTCCTTCCTTCCACAAACCTGTATTTCTCCGGGGAAATCAGAGAAGGAAGAATGGGTTTGAGGTGATTATCAATAACCTTGGTAACAATTTTATAAATGACATTGCAGAGGGAGATGGGGTGGAATTTTCCAAGGGAAGCAAAACCCTCATCCTTAGGGATAAGAGCTAAAAAGGTGGCATTAAAAGCAGGGAGGATTTTATTGGAGAGTCTGGATGATTCCATAATTTGCCACACTTCCATCTTAATAAGGTCCCAAAAATGATGAAAGAAATTGGTAGTGAAACCATCCGGTCCTGGAGCTTTCCCATCCGCCATTTGATGCATCACTTCTTCAACTTCGAGCAACGTTATCAGCTTCATTAGATGATCATTTTGATCTTGTAAGAAAAGATCAGGGATACGTTGAGTTATCATTCAATATCCATGCTGCTGTCTAGATTAGTTTCGGTCATGATATCCTGAAAGTAGTTTCCTATTTCTTCTGCAATCTCCTCCCTCGTTTCCAATCTTTCACCATTTATGTTTTTTATCTTGAGGATTCCATTTTGCATCCTGTTTTGAATGACCGATATATGGAATAATTTGGTGTTTCTTTCCCCATCTTGAAGCCAGTTAACTCTAGCTTTTTTATGCCAAAGAATTTCCTCTTGTCTTTCCCTCTCCTGAAACTTGTTATACACACGTTTCTTCCTCGATCTGAAGCTCAGTGGTGTATCATGTGTTCATGCCCACTTTCTATATTTCTTCCAATCTGGATTCAAGGGTTTTTTTTTTCGCAAATATATTCTCGAACTCCTCCTTGTTCTATTTTTTTTATTTTTCTTTTAGGATTTTCAATTTTTGTTGGAACTTGTACATACTTTGTCCCTCCCCTTTGCTTAGATCTACCCACCATTGCACCACTTTCTATTTGAAATCTAGATGGCCTAACCAGAACTGTTCAAATCGAAAGGGATTTTTGAATTGTGACCCTAATCCACTCCACCATAATTCCACTGGCCATTGGTGAGAGCCAATCGAAGGGAGAATGGAAGTTGTGATTTCACTTCCAGATTCCATAGTTGATTTAGATACATTAAAGCGATCAAGACGAGAGGCAATGTGGCACTCTCCTTGTCATTTATTGTTCCAGGTGAATCTACCTTCCCCAGGGATAACATCCACCAGTTTAAGGTCTTCAATGGTGTCTCTGAAATGAGAACATTTGTCCTCCAATTTCCTCCTTCCTCCCTTCTTTTCCTCTAATGAAGTAATGAGATTAAAGTCTCCTCCCAAGTCGATCTAGTGTTGATCTTCATCCCCGTCCAACATTCGCCTCAGGAATTCTATGAAAGAAAATTTCTCCGGGGGAGTGTGAGGGCCATAAACATTGGCTAATAGGCCCATAATCGAGAACCCAATAACTCCAAATTCAGCTGAGAGAAAACACTGATTAGTATGAAAGCCCGACAAGCTTACTTTATTGGGATCCCACCGAATACCCAAACCTCCTGCCATTCCTCTGGTGTCAATACCGATTCCTTCACTACCTTTCCAAATCTTCCCAGTTTCTTGAAGCTGGCTTTCCGAACATTTTGTTTCTTGGAGAAAAACAATGGTCGGGTTTGTCATCTGGATCTTTTTTCTTAATATATTTGTTTTTTTAGGGCTATTAAGACCTCTAATATTCTAGGATACAATCTTCTTTAAAAGAGAAAAGTTTATAAACCTAGAGCAGCCCTTATGGTAGGGTACTGACCTAATTCAACCAGCTTTAATCTTGCTGCAGCAATGCGTTTCCAGTTAGATTTACTTCCTGGTTTCCTAATTATCTCTTCATGCTTCCTCTTATAGTCTTTCAGGGATCCTGGGTTAGTGCCAAGATGGTTAGATTCCTTAACTTTGATAATGGCCTCTTTTATAAGAACAACTTGCTCCTAGGGAACATATCATTTTTCTGCATCTTCACAGGCTTGTTCAATTCCATTGAGATCTAAATCTCCGATATCCATATCTTCAGTATCTTCCCTTGTATCGCCTGCTAGGTCTTCGCTGGGGATTTTCTCCATAGAAGATGCAGTTGCCTCTGTGTCTCTGATCCGTTGTTCCTGGTTGTTGAATTCATTTTGGTCTTTGTTAGGTGATGGAGCAATGTTCTCCTCTGATTTTTCTCTTAGAGCATCAAACTGATTGGAAGTTAAAATCTTCTTGGAGCTCTCCACATTTTCCTTTTTTCTACCACCTCTCTTTCAATTGGAAACCCTAGTGAACCCTTGATCCGGCGTGTCCTCTTCCTTCTTAGGGGAGGGTTTTGAGTTATTCATAGGGCACTCTCAAAATAGGTGACCATATTCATGGCATCTGCGGCATCTAAATGAAATTTGTTCATAATCTAAGGGTTGAACTCAAACTTCATCTTCCTATGACATTTGGATGGCCTCTGGAAGTTCTTTGGATAGATCCATGTAAAAAGAGATCCGAGCATAGGCCGTATATCGCTGAGCTTTGGTTTGCTAAGATAACTTAATGAATGAGCCTAGATTGTTCCCAATATCTTCAAGAATTTATGAGTCCCAGCATTCACCAGGGAGGGAGTAAATTCGGATCCATACTGGAGCAACCCTCATATCCTCTTTGTCTGGGAAAAAATTCTACTTCCATGGTTTTAAAAAAAGGCCTACAAAGTAAAATAAGTAAGGGCCTTCGTCCAGAACCCTATTTCTATCCTCCAAACTTAGGAAGGAAATGGTGAAAAAACCTTTTGAACTTAGTTGAAGATCATAATGCCCTCTTGACTTCCAAGTCGAATTTATCCAACAGACTAGGGATTTTTCCAATGGAAGCATTCCCACAAATTTACCTATATGCGCATGATCCTTCATGTATTGGATCCGATCTCTTAGCTTGTTGGATTTGATCTGCATTGAAGGGATTTGGGTTGCTTTAGGGATGTATTGGCTAGGCTTCCTCCCTGCTGAAGTGCCTGAGTCAATTGAATCTTGGGAGCTCGTTCCCTTTCCACCCATTCCATCCAATGATATCGGGATTCCCCGATCCGGAACTCCCTGGGAGAATGAGGAGGGGGGCTTGCAGACCTCCCCCTGTTGGCGGGCAAAAACTACCCTATAGCAAGGAAACTAATGCTATCAACTTGGATGGGGTGACAGGTAAGTGTATTAATTGTATTGCAGAGATATTTATGAAAAGAAATGAGTCATGGAACTTGAGAACATACCTTTTAACTGGCGTTCGATCCTAGCTTTTATTTGATCCCTCGCTTAGTCCTCAAATTCACCTTCTGTTCAGTAAACCTGCAAAACAAACACCTTTCTCAACGTATCTTGGACAATATATAATGTTTGAAAGAAACAAAAGCAATGTTAAACATTTGATGTTGACCAAAACAGATCCAAATTAAGATGTTATTTTAGAAAACATTTAAGTTGGAACAAGAAAGACACTTCAACCTTTATTGTCAAATGTAAATTGATGTACAAGTATACCTGACTTTGTGACAGGCTCCTGCAGCTTGATTCTGGGCTCTTGCTCTTCTCTGGCTTGGATATCTTCAGCATCAACTCCTCCGATGCAAGCTTCTCTTTTAGATCTTTATGTCTCTAAGCTTCTCCATCTATCCATCTAACCTTTCTTTTAGTATTCTCTGTATTTATAGGATCAAAGAAGTAGTTCAGGTCGAGATATGGTTATGGAGGAGGTTGGGGAAGTTGGGAAACTATCAGCAACTAATCCTCCTCGTGAAACTAATTATTTTTTAATCATCTTTTAAGATGTACGCTACTATTGTTCAGTGAAGTAGCGTTTAGGGCGCTACTATGGTGCTTGTCAACTAGCGCTCATCGATTTTTAAATGTTGAGCGCTACTATGTTGAGAAGGAGTAGCGCTTATAACGCATTGAGCGCTACTATTATACACTGGAGTAGCGTATAGGCAATAGTCTATTTAAGTAGAGTAGCGCTCATATCTCAGAATGATATTTTTAAGGTTTTTTTCAATAAATGTCAGGAAATGGAGTAAGTCAAAGTATCATCTAAGGTCAACATGCTCCTCCATCCAAGTTGTCCTTTTGCATGATCAATAGCTCAAGGTGATCACGGACGGAGAGGTGCAATTTTTACCTATAACAGATGCCCCCTAATGTGTGAGGTCAGAGGGAAATGATGGCCGAAATACATTATAATCCAAAGCCAGAAGAGGAGCAAAGAACTGCAGAAAACAAGTTACAAGAACACCTGCAACAAAGATCAAGGTCAGCTAGCAATTACATCGTTGACATCATATAGATGTGCAGTGTGGTACAACATGATCTCTGATACATAACAAGGAGATGTATATAAAGCATGGCAACCTGGAATACAAGCGTGGATCCATGTCAAACTGAGAGATCATAGCCATAACAACAAACTGGATCTATGTCTCATGGAGAGCCGAATATAAGTGAGGCTCAGTCTTGTGTAACTTGGGTGATAACAAAATGAGGTAATGTCATCCAAAATCCCAAGGTCTTCATCCAAAATAACTCTAAGTACAAACCCTAACCATGTGAATAGATGAGCTGACAGTCGAACATGGGGGGTATCATTTGATTACCGGTCATTGATGTATACCGTTAACAAACGCGAGGACTTCCACCGATAATGATGATGGGGTCCAAGGTACCAAGTACTATCCGCCAAGTGTGAATAGATGGACTTGGAGTCGAACACTTGGGAATCCTGTCGAAGAAGAGACATTGATGTATTCTCATCATTCAACAGCGAGGAAAATTGCCACTGGTGACTGCAATCTCCAAGGTACTAACCGAAACTCTAAACTTCATTCCCAGAATAAAATGAGTTGATGTCGATGGGAAGAAGTTTGTTGGAAGGGAGGCCTTAAGGCATCCTCCATCATCCAACTCGAGGGACACTCAACTGGTAAGAGCTGATATGGAATAATATGTAACAAGATTGACACTAGGAAGGCCAACACATGAGGTCAAGGTATACTGCAGAATGGTCGACACAGGGTATATCCTTGAACATTGAGCATGACACAAGGTGACTCAGGCAGTTTCTGACATAATGGGGTAAATAATAAGCTTGAAATGTAAGAGACATTATCAGACCCTCCATATGGTTGGAAGAATAACCAACCGGGGGAGTAAACAACTCGGAGGAAAGGTTCACCCTGAGGTCAAAAAGTAGGTGCTGTGTTCAAGGAAAGAACTGACTGAACTGCCTTTGACAATGAAGATATGATACATCTTTCCCATCCCTTATTATTTTTAGATAAAATAATACCTTTCTTATTGTTTTAATGAGTCCAAGAAAGAATGAAAACTCAATAGATCCAACCATGTAAAAGTTTAACGAGCCCATGGGAGGAAGACTCAGGACCTTCTTCATTATTTATAGAGTTCGAAGAAGAGATAGAAGATTACTCTATATTACTGATCTCTGGATTTTAATATCGAGCCGAGATCTGTTCTTGCTCGTCGGTGTTTTCAATTTTAAGGAGTCTGAAAAACTTAAACAATAACTCCATATATCTGCTCGTGGATTTTAGTATTGAGCCCAAGCAGATTAATGCTCGCCGGTGTTTTCCTGTTTATAGAGTCTGAAAAACTTAAACAATCCTCTTTTCACCTATCCGTGGATTTTATATCGAGCCCGGATTGGTCTGTGCTCGGCGGTGTTTTCTTGTTTATAGAGTTAAAAAACATAAACAGACCTCTACCTACCCTCTCGTGGATTTCACATCGAGCCCGAGTAGGTGAATGCTCACTTGGTATTTTCATATTTAGAGAGCCTGAAAACCCTAAAGAAAGGCTACAAAAGGTCATTTTTCATGCAGTTAGTCTCCTCCCCTGAAAAAGTATAAAACAATGGAAGAAGAACTCTTCTAGCGCATACAAAAGTATACCTAGAGTATACATTTTCCGTAGTTAATCCCCCTAGGCCCGGAAAAGGGGTAATTCTATACCTGAGTGGATGAGCCTTCGATTACTTTAACGAGCTCGAAGAGGACAAGCTTGCTCGGAAATCTTGTTTAGGTTTAAATAGTCCAAACAAGAGCTTAAAATGACTTCTAGGTCAGCTTCTAGGATCATAGCTTCATACTCTTCCAAAACTAGGTCTTCAACAAACTATTAGTTGATGCGGTAAAAAATCTTGAATGATATATGAATTTGAACTATTTAACTAGTTGACAAGGTCTAACATCAAGAGTTTTTAAACTTAGGAGATGAATCTTACCAAAAATTAGATGAAAATTGAGTTTGGATTAGTAATGCACCATATGTGTGTTCCAACTGATTAATTAGGTATTTTTGAAAAATTTCGAAACTATAGAAAATTAAACAATGGTGGGTAAAAATCAAACTCCAATTCATATATATAATTTCATTTTAAAAATCAATTTTCAAATTGTTTTGTAGGGCAAAGATTGGGGCAACCTTTTGCATTTTCAAATCTTCGTGGTGATCAAACCGAGCATCCAAACGTCGTTCTTCTTCCACCAAGTAAGTTAGAATTCACCCTACTTGCATTTTCATGGTTTAGTTTTCATTTTTTAAGCAAAAAATTGCTTGCAATGTGATGTTTACAACCTTTGCTGCGCGGGTGCTACTGTGTAACAGTAGCAGTAGCGTGTAAACGAGATGGGCGCTACTGTGCTCAAGCAAGGTAGCGCCCATACGTGACTGTGTAGTATACACAGTAGCGCTCACTCTTGAAAACCTATAAACAAGTGTCGAGACTCAAAGAATTTTCATTTTTTGTGCAGGATGGTTCTTCAATGGAGGGAGAGAGAACATGAGGACATGGATAGGTTGGCCATGCAAGATCCGGCCACTCTCCACGCTCTCCGAAGATGTGGTTTATTGAAGTTTTACCGAACCGTAAACATGAGGGCCTTAAACAAACTGTTTCGAAGACTTATTTAGTACTGGGATGTGGATACCAATACTTTTGTCATCCGTGGGAAAACTTTGGAGCTTATAGTTGATGACATATATTTCATTACTGGTCTCTCAAGGAGAGGAGATGTAATCAATCTGAAAGGGTCTTCTCGTGTGGGTGTAAGATTTGTGGAAGAGTACGTGAATTCATATTGTATTGCCGGAGCGGAGAAATCGGGAAGCCAAGTCTTGATTTCAACCATTGAAGGCCTCTCCTTGAAAGTGATAGTGAGCATGATCAACTGAGTGGCAGGTAGTGCATCACTACACTTAGCTTCCAGGAACTCTATGCATATTGGTGTACAATGCTTACACGGTCATGTCTATGATTAGTGTACTAGTTTACTGGAAAACATGAAATCTCAATTGACAAGTTGCAAATCCGGCACAATGAAGAATTTTGGGTACAGTAGTATTTTGTGTACTTTCTTCTTTGAGAGGATTCCTGCTATTAGTTTGGGGATGCCTCTACCTCAGGTTAACCCCCGTGAGCCTAGACTAGGCTGTTGGGGTGACATATGCCTCCGCCAGGGTGGTGGGGAAAGTCACTACTGTTATCATACTGATGATTTATGGGGGTGGTGGGAGAGGCAAGTGCCCGCTTTCGAGCAGCTTCCATATGCTGGATTGGATTTTCGTCATGATCCAGAATTGGTGCTTCCTCTAGGTGGAGCCTGGGGAGATATTGGTATGTTTAAATTTTGAGAATTATTTAAATTTTTTCAAACTTTTCAAGTATTTGATTTTTATGAATGAATTTTGAAGTTCTAATCAAGTGTCATATGCAGATCTTGGGCCTGTTCGTCCTGAGGGACATCCTACCATCTTTGTGAGGCTAGCTGATATTGTTGCAGCAGATGCTATGTTGGGGACCCTAGAGATAAAAATGAATCGATTGACTCACGAAGTTCCTGCATGCCGTATGGATCAGATACCTATTGATATGTAGGAGGATGTTGTTGGGGTGCCCCCAGCATGGCTTAGGGTGCTGCGGAAGATAGCTAGGCTAGTCATATGCTATCGTAATGCAGTAGATGATGATGAGGTCCCTCCTTCTCCATAGGAGAGGGATATATTCTATATATATATTTTTGAGGCTACTATGCCCAGTTTTTATACTTTTATGACTTGACTTGATAGACTTGTGACCTAAAACTCATATTTTTTTGATACAGTATCGGCTATATACAGTATCGGTTATTTACATGTGTATGTGTTTTATGTGTGTAATGTTGTTTATGAAAATGTATGATGCAAATGCCAGTCTAACACATAGTTTTCTAATGAATCAGCTAATATGTTTAAACTTCTTGGAATGTGTTCATATATAATAGAATCAAATTGTCTTTCCAATAGTCTAACTCGTAGAAACTGATGTAGCAATCCAGGATCCCTAATCTGATAGACACCTGTTAACTGAATACAATTAATTGTGAGTCAAGTCTTACCTCCAAATGTGAAATGCCATGACTGAGAGCATCTCGGAGAAGTTCTATAACTGCATTGTATTCAGCCACATTATTCATGGTAGGACCCAAACAAACCCCCCCCGAAGAGACAAGTTGGCCAGCGGGTGAATAAATGACCCAAGCTGCTGTAGCCAACTGACAGGTGTGGCGACTGGCGCCATCAACAAATCCTAAGAAATGTTCGGTTGAAATCTGGTACACGAAATGAAAAACACACATAAGATTAACTAACAAGCATAACAAAACTAGCTTTACAAAAATATACAGTTATGTTACAAGAAAAAGTACTTCAGCCTAAGCGTAGTACTTCTTCAGGTAGGGTCAATGCTTGGATGCTCCTCGTGAGGTCGGGAAAAGATGTCATGGAAATCACGGAAAAGATTGGTATATGAAATGATCTCATCGAGATAACAGCTCGTTTCAATAAAAATGTTTCCGGTGACCCCAGTGAAAATGTTCACCAGCGAGGTATTCAATCTATTCTCTTCAACAAAACCAACTTGTGAGGAAGTGGAATTAGTATTTTCACTGGGTGTTGGACAAAATTCGCCTCTCTCTATCAAGTTAAGAAAAGGAAATAAGAAGGACCCGGGATCTATTTGTTCACAAGGATGGTCCAGGTCAGTCATGGCTTCTAACATTTCCTCCTCAGAAGGTAAAGTAGTATCTGAACTGTCAAGAGAGTGGATCGGGTCTGGTGACTGAGTAGTAGCACAATCTATATTTGACTCAATAGACACCAATGGAGTCAACATATGTTCTGTTGCAGTTTGATAAGAATCCGAGTGGGTAACTTCTGCAACAGGGGTGGGCATGGAGGGGTTTATATTAGTTGGGAGAAACCCAGAATCAGTTGTTAAACTAACCATGGAAGTTTCAAATGATGAACATCCTTCAATACCAACGAATAAGGTAGGAGCCGGTAGGTCAAAAGTGCCAATTAATGACCCATAAAGTCCTGCTCCTAAACTCTCACCAACCGGGGTGGTTTGATCAATCAATGGAACTATGGTTTCTGAAGAAGTATGGTTGTTTCTCTGAGTGAAAGAAAGTTGATCGACTGTAATGATCTTACCTTCAAATGGGAACATAACAACTTGAAAAAATGCCGATGCAATGGCTCGCATGGCATATGTCCAACTCCTGCCCAATAACATATTGTAATCAAGTGGAGCGTCCAGAACTTCTACTTCTACAACAACTGTCTTACCGGCCAATGTGACATAAAATGATGGCAAAACCCCATGTGGACGGAAAGTTCTACCATCAAATGCAGTAAGCAGTGTGTTAGAAGGGGCTAACTCGGGGGAACCTAAAGATTTCCAACAGGAAATTGACATTATGCAAGTCGACGCGCCCTCATTTACGACAGCTCGTCTGATGGTCATTGGACCATGAACGACTTCAATCTAAAGAGCAATGTGGTAGGGTAACCGGTATTTGACATCAGTCATATCAAATCGCGCAGACATGTTAGAGAGTTCCATACTTCCAATAGCTTCCAGAAGTCCATTCTGTTGTAAAGGACAACTTTGCAAGACTTCTAAAGTAGACATGGCACAAGGGGTCTGGGCTAAATCTTCAACCACGTTGTAGTTGGAAGCAGCCCGAGTGTTGGGATTGTGCGATGCCCATTTCAAGACACCTTTCAAAATCTTGGGCATTGGGTCCACATGTATGTGGAGTGGAGTGGAGGATTCTGAAATCTCCTTATCCTTTTTCTGTGCGTCCGAGGTATAGTTCCTGGCTCTCGTTTGTAAAAGTGCATCCGAATTAACCATGTTAATAAAATTTTGATCAACCGTAGCATGTGTAGTGCCCCCAGTGTTGGAGGTGCCAGAAGTTGAGCTCTGCCCTTTAGGGAATGGATCTTTCAGTACGGCAGGCTTCTTTTCTCTTAAGAGTTTCTGTGCTTCTTCAAGCAGAGGGCATTGGTGAGTAAGGTGGTTCCGCTTGCAAATTTTACAAGGGAACTTAACCTTCTTTTCCTCTTTGTTACCCTCTTTGGCATTCTCTTTTTTGGGCTTTTGTTGGTTCCCCTCTCCTTTTTTGCCCTTCTTTTTGTTATTGGGCTGCCGAGGGCCCTTTTGATTGTTCTGAACCTGGTTGACAGGCTCAGAAGTAGAAGGAGAGGTTGTGACGGAAGAAACATCTGCAGTCGATTGTTTGACAGATAAGGCATGAACCTGTTTGGTCAATGCTTCAAAAGCTACAGAGTCAACTGAACCCACTATGCCGTCAGCATGTGGTCCAGGTTTAGGTCTACTCAGATCGGTATTCAATCACGGTGCATCAGGTATAATCTCATACAAAAACCCGGATTGTGCATAAATGAGATCTAACTGCTAGGTCCGTAGGATGGCTTCTTCCTCGTTTGATACTCCAGATGTAGCTACTTCCTTAGAAATATAAGGAAGGAGTGATTTCAAATACCACTCAAGAAGGAATTCTGGAGATATGTTGGCCTTAATGAGCCTCTTCCGTCTTTGCCACTCTTGAATGTGGTCAGATAAATGAGTGGCTTTATTTTTCCTAAATGTAGACAAAAGGTCTGTTCCAGGATCATACCGAACAGGAAGCTGGAAGTGATTCAAAAAGACAGTCACGAGATCCCCAAAATTAGAGAATGTAGCTGCAGGTAACTCAATGTACCATTTGGCTGCAGCACCGGTTAAAGTCCTTTGGAACAGTCTCAATCTAATGGAATCTTCATTTAATGAATTCAAGGAACACCATAAGTGGAAAGTAGTGACATGGTCACCAGGTTCTTCACTTGCTTTGCCTTCGAACTTTGGAATGTCCGAAGGTAACTTGGTAGGAACTGATGGCCATGTAGCATTATGATACATTGGATCGTTGGTCAGTTTGGAAAGATCTGGCAAATTTAAAGTTGCCAGAAATGGTAAACGAGGCCGGTAAGACAGTACTTGATAAGCTGGGATCGAAAAAGGGGAACCACCCATAGTTTGACCCATGAACTACTGGTAGGGGTTGTCCCCAGCAGTTTGTTGGTAGGGGTTGCCCCCAACCATCTGTTGATAAGGGTTGCCCCCGGCCATATGCTGATAGGGGTTTCCACCTACCATCTGTTGATAGGGGTTTCCCCCAACTACTTGTTGGTAGGGGTTGCCCCCTGCCATCTGTTGTTGTACGAAAGAATTATTGAAATTTCCCCACCCATATGAAAGTGGATTAGTGCTCTGTGGGTTCGTCCACTGTGGTTGGGTATTAGCCCTGCCATATTGCTGGTTAAAAATATTACCCCCTCCCCTTGAAAATAAGGAAGAAGGGACATTACCTGCAGGCATATTACATTGATTCATGTTGGGACCTGCAAAGGTATTGAAACCAGTGGTAGCTGATGTAGACAGTGCGGTCATGGTACTCATGACGGGCACGGTTGCAGAAGCACTTGGTCCTACAGCAGGTGTGGAAATCCAAGTACTGGGTTTTTGATATAACGGTTGAAAAGCAGGAGGTGGTGCTAAATTGGCTGTACTGCTAGGTCCAACAGTAGGTGTAGGGATAGATGCTATCGTTGTTGAACTTGGCATACCCAATGTACCAGTATTAAAACTGAAAGACGGAGTAGACACAGAGGTTGTATGTGCCTGACTTGGCGTAGCAGTAAAAGAAGGATTTACCGTGTTAGTGTTCATACCTATGGTGGGAGTTTGTGGAACTCCCTGTTCACCTCCTAGAGTAGACATCAGATGTCTGGGCAAGGAATTATATGCACTGTAATGGGGCTACTGGAAACCAACAGGTAACAGAAGCGGATTTCTAGGATTGGTTAGAGGAGGATTGAAGGGAGTGCTATACTCCGCAGAAGTAAGATCTTCAATCTCAACTGAACTAAAGTGTTGTTGATCTGGGGTACCTGGTTGTGGTTCTTCAGGAACCTCTATTTCAGGGTTTTCTATTGTTGTTTGTTGTTCTTCAGGAAACTCAACTTCAAATGGTAATTCCTCAGGAGTTCCTATTTCAGGATTTTCTATTGTAAAAATTTCCTCAGGAAATTCTGTTTTAGGAATAGTTTCTGAAGAAACACTGTGGTTTACCCGTTGTCGTCTAACTGGCTGTAAAGGTTCTGTTCTAACTGGTGGAAGGTTTTGAAACCTTCTCGATCTACGAAGTTCTTTATTCTCCGTGATTATATATATAAAATAACAAGCTAGAACCTAGTGGCCACTACAACTAGGGGGCAAACAACACGCCAACTAAAAAGTCCTAAGAATGCAAACCAGGCAAACAAGATGCCTTTCGGAGAAGAGTCTGGGATGATGAGTGCCCAGAACAGATCAACGAAGGAAGAAAGACAGTTACCCGGGGTCCACAATACAATGACTAAGGGTGCAAGCGTTGGAATCACCCAACCGCCCTCCCAAAGACCTGCAAGGGATTTCCTCCCACGTCTGTCTTAGGTACAGTAGATATACCCTCTGCTGTCACCTATGTATGAACCTAAAGTCAGATACTAAGGATACCACAACACCGAAAACTCCTGGGGGAACAGTCGCTGGTCGAATCAAAAGGCGTGGTCAGGGTAACTGAGCCCGAAACTTTAAAGAGTCCCCATACGCGATCCAATCCTGGTATATGCTCGAAACAGAAAGTAGGAGGAGTATTCCCAACAATCTGATCTCACAAGACCTACTGCATAAATCCCAGGCAAGCTTTGAGTGAAATGGATTTACCTGTGATAGTCGAACTATGATTTTTGCGTAATGTGTGATCTTGAGTGGTTTAAGGTGATTTAAACTCAAGATCCTAACCAAGACTAGTTGGTGTAGTGTATCCCTAAAAAAGAAAAATTGTTTCTATTTCATTTTATTAAAAAAAAATTAGGGCTGTTATTACTCAAAAGGTAGTGCTTTTGTGTGGCGTGGTTGCAACAGGAAAACAAAAGTGCATAAATTCAAACTTTCTACAACAAAGCTCTTTTTATTTTTCCATTTACTTCTTTTCAAACTGAAAAAACTGAGCAAATCTACTTAAATCTCTTTTTGTTTTCTTTTTTGAAATTGTACAAAATAACCTATGTTATCTTGTAACAAAAATAAGCCTTATTAAACTTAAACTACCAAATTTTTTGCTTTTTCTGTTATCATAAACGAAAAAGAACTATAAACATGGAAAGCAAAATAAGACTTATGTGCAATGTGTAAGTATGGCTAAAAATGGTTCTTAAGCTTATAGCTGTCAAGGCACTAGCTCAAAAAAGACTTGATCTACAGGTTTTTTGCAAAGAAAAAGCCTCTAAACTTGGAAACAAAGTGGGAGAAAACAAAGGAGATAGATACAAGAGGACTGACCTAAAGCATCTAACCCTAGCAAGACCACTATGCCAAGCAAAAAGTAGACAAGCAAGCTACCAACTACCCTACTAACACAAAGAACTGAGAAAATGAATCAGCCTAAAGCACTTTAAATACAATTGAAACCAGAAAAAGACAATAAGTCCAAGAAGATTGGAAATCAACAAGTTCAGAAGACACCCTAGAGGCTCTAAAACGGACCAAACCCTAAAACAAAGGATAGGATAGGTAAAGAGCAGATAAATGTTGCCACAAATAGTAGATACAAAAGTATGCAGGTTTGTAAACTAGCAACATACAGTCATGGCCTAAAAAGCGGAAGTGTTCACCACAAAACACAACCTAGTCTTCCAAAAAGTTATAAACAGTCCAAACGTTCCAAAGGTAAACAAGCGATCCAAAGATGGTAAAAAGACTCAAAGAAAGGTTCCGTGACTTAAAAAAAAGTTTAAAACCTCATACACCAGTCAAGGAGATCTAAAAGCAAAGTCAGCAGACCACCAAAAAGGGCTAAAACTCAATCATCCCACTAACAGAAGGCTTCAGGAAATGTACCCTACTGTGCAGTAGGGAAACTCACGCCCCTGCAGAGATGGGCGCTACTGTATGTATAGTACAGTAGCGTATGGGCGCTACTATATGTACAACAAAGTAGCGCTCATATCTTAAAAGTTTAAAAACTAACTTTGAAAAGATACAAAAAGACTGATGGAAACAGAGAAAAATAGGCAATGGATACCTACAGGGTTTCTTAGCACATAAAAGGAGTCAAAACAGTTCTGGGAAGACAAACAAAAAAAAGTTTCCTAGAGCAAAAACACAACTATTCCCAGTATGGTCGCCAGTCTGTTGGCGGGAAAAAACTACTCTATAGCAAGGAAACTAATGCTATCAACTTGGATGGGGTGACAGGTAAGTGTATTAATTGTATTGCAGAGATATTTATGAAAAGAAATGAATCATGCAACTTGAGAACATACCTTTTAACTGCCTTTCGATCCTAGCTTTCATTTGATTTCTTGCTCAGTCCTCAAATTCACCTTCTGTTCAGTAAACCTGCAAAACAAACACCTTTCTCAACGTATCTTGGACAATATATAATGTTTGAAAGAAACAAAAGCAATGTTAAACATTTGATGTTGACTAAAACAGATCCAAATTAAGATGTTATTTTAGAAAACATTTAAGTTGGAACAAGAAAGACACTTCAACCTTTATTGTCAAATGTAAATTGATGTACAAGTATACCTGACTTTGTGACGGGCTCCTGCAGCTTGATTCTGGGCTCTTGCTCTTCTCTGGCTTGGATATCTTCAGCATCAACTCCTCCGATGCAAGCTTCTCTTTTAGATCATTATGTCTCTAAGCTTCTCCATCTATGCATCTAACCTTTCTCTTTAGTCTTCTCTATATTTATAGGATCAGAGAAGTAGTTCAAGTCGAGATATGGTTATGGAGGAAGTTGGGGAAGTTGGGAAACTACCAGCAACTAATCCTCCTCATGAAACTAATTATTTTTTAATCATCTTTTAAGATGTACGCTACTATTGTTCAGTGAAGTAGCGTTTAGGGCGCTACTATGGTGCTTGTCAACTAGCATTCATCGATTTTTAAATGTTGAGCGCTACTATGCTGAGAAGGAGTAGCGCTTATAAGGCATTGAGCGCTACTATTATACACTGGAGTAGCGTACAGGCGCTAGTCTATTTAAGTAGAGTAGCGCTCATATCTCAGAATGATATTTTTAAGGTTTTTTCCAGTAAATGTCAGGAAATGGAGTAAGTCAAAGTATCATCTAAGGTCAGCATGCTCCTCCATCCAAGTTGTCCCTTTGCGTGATCAACAGCTCAAGGTGATCACGGACGGAGAGGTGCAAGTTTGACCTATAACACCCCCCAAACTTGTAGCCATGGTCGTCGTCAGTCCGCCCGCCTTCAGAGATCATCATAAACCCTAGCTATCTGTCCCCCGCATTAAAGGGATTTAATCAAATTAGGTATGTTATTTCTTGTTGCTAATAACCTCAAGGGGATAATGATTATGTAATTATGCCAATTTTTGCTAGCTTACTTGGTCAAGGAATGGGTATTCACCAAGGGTGACCTAAGTTCAAATCCTCCTTCGGGTGAGTTAGTTGGGAGGTGAAACCAAAAAATCCAACAAAGTTGAAGGTTGGTGTGACCTCGAGGGATTTTGACGACGACTTCTAAACCCTTGTGTTGCAGTTTCTCAACCAATGGTGGAAATGCACTTACCTAAAAAAACAAAATTATTATTTCCAATTACTTAAAAAATAATATTTTAAAATGCAATTTATTATTTCTATCAAAGTGATCAACAAAATTGAAATCCAAATAAAATAGTAGGAAATATATTATACATATAATCATACATTATATTATAGCTAGAGAGCTTGATTTTATATACTATAGTAATTAATTATCATGTATTTATATGCTCAATATGAAATTTAAATTACATTATATTATAGCTAGAGAACTTGATTTTATATACTATAGTAATTAATTATCATGTATTTATATGCTCAATATGAAATTTAAATGGTCGTCGATTTATCTAAATGTTTTAATAATAAAAATGACTTAGTAAATTACATTATATTATATTATAGCTATGGAGCTTGATTTTATATGTTATAGTAATTAATTAACATGTATTTATATGTTAATATGGAATTTAAATGGTTGTAGATTTATCTAAATGTTTTAATAATAAAAATGACTTAGTAAATGTGTAATATTATGTATATGTATTAGTGTATGAAAAATCTAAAGGTTTAGATTAATTAATTATTGTTAATTATGAAATGTATTAATTTCCATCGATGAAAAATTTAAGGATTTAGATCAATTAGTTATTGTTAATTATGAAGTGCACTAATTTGCATCGATGCATTTATTATATATGTAAAAACATCCTTAATGTTTTCAAACAAAATTTTTTGAAAATATATTAATATATAAAAAACAATTATCAATATTACAAATAAATGCTGGCATATTTTATTTGATTTGTAGAGCCTATATTTATAATGTCATACATTGAAATTCTAAGTACGAACATTATGCCATAGGCTTCCACAACAAAACACACCCAACTCATTTAGTTTTGAGTAATGTGCTCATAGCAAAGAAGGTGTCCAAGCTTCCATTGAAAAAGAGGTTGAAATAGGATGAATTGGTCATCCACACCTCGAGAAAACATAAAATAAAAGGTGTAACCAAGTGTATTTGATTATTTATGTGGAGATTACTTGTGTAAATTATAATTGTTTGTTTGTTTTAAGGAGAATTGTCCTCATCACTTTATTTTTTCTTTTATAAAAAGAACAAATATTTAGAAAACAAAATCAGGTGTAAATCTTTAGTGTACAATTAGGAAAATGTATACTATTTCTGTAGCTATTTCTCACATTCTCTACAATACAAAATCAAGTGTAGAATCTTTAGTGTACAGTTAGAAAAATGTATACTATTTGTTTAGCTATTTCTTACATTCTTTACAGTTGTTTTGCGTTTATTCCTTGGTTCAACCTTTACTATTGTATCAATGGGTATCAGAGCTTTTTCTCTTGACTTCCACAACATTCTGCAACAATTTATTCATTTTTTATTCTTTTTGAGAGGTTTACCCAACGATTTAGTCACTCTTCCTTTGGGATTTCACAGCCACTACAGGGATCTGCTCCCTCACTTTGCAACAACTTTTATTCAGACTCTCACAACCTCTTTGAGCTCTATGCTTTCCCAACAATGTTCTAGAATAGAGGTTCTGTCCAATCCTTCCTAGATTTCACATATTATACACTCTAGACATGGATGATGGCAACGAAAGGTTCCAACCATTTTTGGACCTACAACAATTTTTGGATGCTCATTATCGGCATTTTCTCAAAAGATCTCAATGGCCTCAACAAAAACTTTCAAGAGCGTTCCCCACAATGTGCATGCCATTGAATTGCTTGTGCTGTTGTTGTGTGTGGAGCTGTGATCTACCTTTGCCAGAGAGTTGAAGTCTTGGAATGCATGGAGATGATTCCTAGACTGCCTGAAGTTGCATACCATTACTATCTCTTCTAGAGACTTGCATGTAGTTGAGACATGCTGTGAAGTTTGCGTAAAGTCTATGGAATCTCTCCCGTTTGGAGACCATTGTGCATCAAAAGCCTAACGGGATACCTCTCCTCCTTGTTGTGCATGGAGATTTTTCTCACTGCATGAGAACCATTCATTGAAGTTGTTATTGCTGCGCATTTTTTGAACTAGAGTTGTGTGTCACTCATTGCCATTGTTTGAGAGCTATGCATTGGTTTGCCTTGGTTGCCTACTTTCCACTGAGCGTTTGATCTGTGGAGTTGTTTTTCCTTCGCAACTATTGATGACAAGACTATAGCTACAATTCCTATCGAAATTGCATTGAAGCCAACTATGGGTGTGTATCATTGAGACTGCTTTTTATCCCTGCGTTGGAAACTGCGCCATTCCACGATGATGAAGCCTCTACGTGATACCTTCATTAAATATGTGAAGCTCTCTCAACTGGTTGGTGAACTAATGAACACCCTCTGTGTTTTGACTGCCTAGAGTTGTCTACTAGTGTGTGTGCTCTCTCCCACAGTGGTATGGGTGCTCTACTGAGTGCGTGGGATCTCTATCTACTGCTGTGTGGTTAAGAATTGTGACACTGCATTGAAGTAACTGAATTGTGGCACCGAACAATGGTTCAAAGATCTCCCACAACAAACGATAGAATGCCAAGACCATGATGTGGGCTGAAGAACTATTTCTTCCATCCTCCAAGCTTGTGACATGATGAGTGTGGACTCTCTTGGATTTGCGTTCTTAATCTGCATAGAGTCGTAAGATTGCTCTTGGATTCACTCAGCAAGGTTGTGTTTCAATCAATTCTTGAATATTTTGAGTGATCGTTGAAGACCATTGGTGCATTCTATTGCTGAAAAAAAAAGAGAGGGAAACTCTAATTTATCTACATTGGAGCTTTGGTCGTGGAACATTGAGAATGTATTGCTGGTGGATGGTGGTGATTGTTGAATCCATTGCTGTGTTTCACATTCTTTCTGAAGACTGCCTGCATGGAACAGAAGCAGATCGTCATCATTCAAGAACTCAGGTATAACAGATTCATCAATTCAACATTCAGAATTGTAACTTGCAAACATTTTTGTGTAACTTCTAGTGCATATTTGGTACTTGCATGTTCTTTCTGTAAAGTCTCAAATAAAGGAAAGTTGAATTGCATTGTATTTGGGTGCATTCTCAGTTGATACCAACAACCTTGACCGTTTGAGTTTGAGTCTTCTGAGTTTGTTCGTAAAGGGCGGAGTTGCAAGAAGCCCTCAATATGTTGATTGAGTCAATTTGGACCTATCTGCACAAGGAGGCCTCAAACAATCCTCATAATGTCTCAATATGAAGAAATATTAGATTTGTTAAACATTCTAATACTTACTGTTGTAGAGGACTCAGTCACAATCAACAAAGAAACACTTCAAACTGTTATCACCCATCTGCAAGATTCAAAATCCAAAGAGGATGAGGTACAAAAAAGGAATCAACATTTTGAACTAGTGTTTGTTAATATCAACCCTCTCTTTGAAGATGATTCCTATCATCTCCCAGCACACAATGAATAATGTCAAAAGATGTACAACCTATTTAGAGTTCCAAATGATAACATTGTGATCAAGTTCTAGTGCATCTTTGGTACTTGCATGTGTTTTCTGTAAAGTATCAAATTAAAGGAAAGTTGAATTGCATTGTATTTGGGTGCATTCTCAGCTAATACCGACACCCTTCACCTTTTGAGTTTGAGTATGCTGAGTTTTTTGTAAAGGGAGGAGTTGCAAGAATCCCTCAATCTACTGATTGAGTCAATTTGGACCTATCTACACAAGGAGGCCTAAAAAAATCCTCATAATTTATAAATCTGAAGAAATATTAGATTTGATGAACACAAATACTTACTGTTGTAGAGGACTCAATCACAATCAACAAAGAAACTCTTCAAACTATTATCACCATCTACAAGATTCAAAATCCAAAGAGGATGAGATGCAGAAAAGGAATCAACATTCTGAACTAGTGTTTGTTAAGAGCAAACCTCTCTTTGAAGATGATTCCTATCAACTACTAGCACACAATGAAATAATGTCAGAATATGTACAAAACATTTAGAGTTCCAAATGCCAACATTGTGATCAAGTTGACCATATGAAATATCCTTGTTTTGATCTTCATCCTTGTCAGCATTGCGGGAAGCGCAACCATTCTTCATAAAGATGTTTGACACTAAAGAAACTTGCAATATTGAAACTTGCAGCAACAAATTTTACTACTTCTTATCTTGTACTTAACAAGGGGGAACATTATGTTAGGCTTCAAGTTTTTAAGCCTTTTCATTATGACAACAAGTAGTCACAACCTTCCTCAAACAATCCAAAACAAGCAAGCATGAGCCACAACCAGTTTCGAAGGCTAGATTCAGATATGTAGCAAGAAGACAGAAGAGATCCATGCTCCAGATTACTCATGTGTTTGTGGTATTCTGTGTCTAGTTCTGATACTCATAATCACGATGAGACTTTCCACTCCTCACATTGTTCTTGGCAGGGGGCAATGACAAACTGTTAGAAACAAGCAAGCAAGAACAAGTGAGTTGTAACAAGCGAGCCTGAATAGATTCACATCCATGTTCAACTGATATCTTGTTGGTTTGTGGTCATCCTAAAACCATTGATTTCGAGAGAACCTTCTATTAGAAAATCCAACAGCTTCTAGCTAAATTACTTGGCAAATTATTGTCAAGTTGGAAATGTTTAGTAGTTGATAGTTGTCCACTTCATGTTTTTAGCTCTCTTTTGGTTTGTGGTCAGCCCAAAACCACCATTTTCTAGCCGAACCATTGAGCCTTTGTGCCAAGTTCCAGAGAGCCTCTGAGCGATAGTTGTCACCAAGTTCCAAAGTTTGTGGTTAGCCTTAAACCAGTAACTTAGTAAAATATTTCACCTTCTACTAGCCCTTTTGGTTTGTGTTCAACCAAAACCACCATTTCATAGAGCACTTGTATTTAGCAATAGATGCCAACTTATGCTAACTTGCTTGGCAAAGTCAGATTGTCAAGTTGGAAATGTTCAGTAGTTGGTAGTTGTCCACTTCCAGTTATTCAACTCTCTTTTCTTGGACTCACACACACCCTTTCAGATTAAGGGGGCAATTGTTGGGAACCTAATCCTTGGTGTTAAGAATATTATTGTCATGTACCCAACGACCTCACAATGACTCTGGGTTCATGGGGTACTGAATCTACTAGCTGAATATCTCTCATATATAATTTTATTCTTCTACTAATTTCAATTATACATTTACAACAGAATTATTATGTGTTTAGTTATTCATAAAACATATATGAAAGCTCTACCATTTGTTTCCATATGAATGCAATTATACAGTCATTATTTCGGTTCCATAGTTCATATGATGACATCGAGTAATATAATCAGAAATAAATACCATTCATTTATTCGCATATTGAACTTATCTGAAATATGGCCAAATGACTGCAAACCAAGGACGTTCCTCCCAACCATAGGCTCTATCAAGCCATATCTTTCTTTGACAGATCCACCCCTGAGCTGGGGCTATCCATCCATAAGAAGGTACCAAGCTTCTGCTACAAATACCCAATCATCTATTCTCAGTCTGACTCCAATTTCCCATTCTGGTGATGGTGGTATAGGCTTGATAGCAAATAAGGTTTAGACATCCAAGAATCATGGAAAAATGATTTACCAGCCAAATGTGGGTGTCTCTAACATGAAGGAATGATGAATTATGGGCTAACTCTCTCTTTTTATATGCATAGTTGATACTAGCCAAGTGGCACCAAGGTTGATGGGAACTAGCCACTTGGCACCCATGCAATTGGACACTTTTCCTGCTTTTCTAAGAAGAGTTGGACGAGTGGCATATTTGGGTTGAACATATTTCCCCCCTCCAAACCTAGGCTTAGGATTATCATTCTCCCCCTTGTGGAAGGATAGTCCCCCATCTCTTCTTCGTCCTTCTTGGTTTTCCATAGTCATCTTTTATATTAAATAGAAAATGTACATAATTACATCGTTCATGTTTGGCTTCTCGCCATATCATCCATAATTGAAAATTTACATTCTGAGGTCAAAATGGGGTGTTACATTCCCCTCCCCCTTAATTTATGCACCATCCTCATTGCATCATCAACACTATATATATAGTGAGAAAATTTTAACAAGTCTTAGAATAGGTTCAATATATAGTTGCACAACCTCCTTTAGTTTCCAAGTTGCTTTCTCAGCCATAGTTTCCATAATGTTCTTGGTCCCTACAATCTAGTATATTTTTCAGCCATCTCGTCCAAAATGTACTAACATTTATCCTCCACTGCCTTAGTTTTCTTTCCAGGCTCAACACATCTTCATGTACCTACGCCATTTATTAACAAGAATTATGCATATTATAATCATTCTCATGAAATAGTCATAATGTCTATAACAATTTTCCAATTCCAAAAATGTAAGAACACATATTTATTTCATCCAATAAGTAGGAAAACTTTGTCCAGTACTTATCTGCATGCACATTTATTTTCTTTCTTCTGGTTTCCATGGAAAATAATTTAGCTCATTGCTCCTCTTGATGCATAAGGAATGGGGCTCACGTATTCGCGTTAACAGTACCTCGGGCTCCCTTCCCTGAGTTAAAAGTACCTCGGGTTTGTTACCCTGATTCTCTTCGAGTGCATAACACAAGGAATGGGGCTCCCTTCTCTGGGTTAGCAGTACCTCAGGTTTTCTACCCCAATTCCCTTCCGATGGTTCCATCATAGGCTAGTTAGGGAGTCTTCGTGCTATGATTCTAATGTATTGAATTTCTCCCAGCAATTTTATTTAAAATTTCCTCTTCTTTGCAGTCACTCACCCTCTAGGCTCAGTCATCCCCTTCTTTGAGCCAATATTCCCTCGGGTGATCCATCATTTACCCAGGGATTCCTTGCACAAGAAGAGTACAACTTTAGGGCTCTCATGTCTTTACAATGGCCTTCTTCCTGAGCTTTCCAACTTACAATGTTCACCATGGACTCGTGATAAGTAGATTTATTATTCACCCGTGTCATAAACATAAACATACATGTATTAAGGATCATACTTTTATCTATCAAACAATATTGTAAATCATTGTCATTACAATTAAATTCCTAATAACACATAATACTTAGCTTTTAATGGTAGGAGCAATAATCCATGTCTTCATTATGGCTCACTTTTACTGCCATATCCAAGAAACACACACACATTTTTTTTACACAACTTTGTTCTTTTGATAGAGAATTCTTGTACTCCATCCAATTTGACTACTTTTTCTTGTATTTCTTTCACTACATTCACAATAGCTCCAATTTCACAACATTGTAGTTTAACTCTTGTAGGTCATAGCTCATGGTCTTCTTGCAATATGTCTTCAGGATTATGACTTTTAATTAACTCTAAGGTACTTCTCATAGTGTTTGTCCTTTTCTCCTGATAATATACAGTCTTCATTGTATTCTTATGCCGATTGCTATGTCCAAGACAACTTTACCTGCAATCTGTTCCCTTGAAAAAAAATTCAAATTAGCCAAACAAAAATGAGTATTCATTCATATGCTCATTTCATTGCAACATTCATAATAACCCCTTAAAAATCTCAGAATTATATTCCCAACACTTCAATAATTTTCAACTACCAACAAATTAATTGCAATAAAATACCATTTTCCACATATGTGTTACCAGCACATCAAGCATTTCACAATGCAATCAACACATGTGCCAACATGCACATTTACATAATCTACGTATGCATATTCACTCAATGCATCATTTCATTGATTCAAGAATGTTATAATGCTATCTCTTATGATCTTCCTTGATATGTTGAAGGATTCAACAACACATAGCCTCAGTCATGGTTATCTCACATATCATTTAATTCTCAAGTAGGATTATAATACTCCTTTGCAATGGTTATTACTCTTAATCATTCCAATCAAGACACACTACCTTATGAATGCATCAAAGTATTCTAAAAGCTTTTAAACCCAAGGTTGTATGTCTTTATCTTAATTATGTATCGATGTCATACATGGTATCCAAGTATCATCATGAACATATCAATGAATATATCAAGCATGATTGGAAAAATTCTTATCCAATTCCTTCTACACTCATGTAACATAGGCATGATCGATTCCATACCTGTATGGTTTCTATCCACACTTCAGATGTTATCTAATTAACTAGTGTTTCATGGGGAACTCACATGATTTTCTCCATCATCCTCATGAAAATATATTTCCTTGTTCTCTTTCAATGTGAGATTGATCTCCACGAACAATTGCACCATCAACATCTTCAACCAGGTTCTCAACCATTCCTGGTTATACAACACATTAGAAAGCATACTTAGTTATTATGACCCACCCATTGCATATAACATGATATCATTCTTATCCTATTTGCAATATCACATACATACATGTTGGTTAGGTTACAATATTTCATTCTTATGCCATAAATCTATCTACACATAGCTACTTTCTTAACATAGAAAAATGTAATCAATGCAAAAGGAGAGTCAAAGAATTTCTCCCTCTCCATTTATCTTGATAGCATAAGATTCCGTAGCTTAACATAACTCTTTCATGTTCTCTCTGCCAATTACATAACAGTTCATTAGCTGCAATATTCTCACCCAAGTAGTAATACTTAATTCATATGTTTAGTTATACTTGCTACTTCAAAACTATACAATTATATTTTAGAAACAAAATAGATATTTATGGTGAGGAATCTCCCTTGTTCATAATTTTGCATTATTTCCCACATGTGCCCTTTCTTGCTACACCCAATTCTTGCCATCCTTGCAACTTCTCTGATGCCTTGGATTACCTCTGCATTGTATCCATTTCCATGGTATATTGTTCCAATTCTCTTATTCAATCCTATCCATGCCCAACCTAACATCTTCTTATCCATAGCTGCTTCTAACCTTGTCCAAATCTATTGTGCCACCAACTCTACATCACAAGCCAATTCTACACCATCGAGTGTCTTACTCCCTTGGTAGCTATTTCCCAAGTGAATTGAAGTTCATAATTTACTTCGCATTCTTTACACATAAGGTGTTGGTTCGTATCTAACAACTCCATCTATCATGCATAAAGCTTATCTGTTATAGTGGATCACCCATATCATCCATGGGGTACATGCACTTTTCATCCCAGTAAATTTCCCTCTACCATCAAAGCCTTTTAATGGTCCCTTTTTTTTGTGAATACATTTGTCTCCCATGCTATACAACCTTTATTACATGGTTTCTTTCTATATTGCAAGGGAATATGATTTACGCCATTCTTTTATGCATAGAAATATTATTTTCTGCAACTAGTATTTCTCACACCTCTACAAATCTTTACGGTATTGTATCAAATATCATCTACACCAACCAAGAAATTCACATTTTTTTTCTCCAATTTATTTCATGCAACTTACATTTCATAAGATTATAATCAATGCAGTATATGCATTCTGTGACAATGCAATAACATGATTAATCACTTAATAAGTCATCCTTTACATAGGTTATACAATCATTTTCATTCATGTTTATGCTTTATTGTATATTTTCCATCACACCACAATCATTTGATTCATATTATTTAAGCTTCAACCACTAAGATCTTTTATGTCTTTTCTTGCACTGCCTTTTATTTGCACATTTTGAATATGATAAATGCATTGCATGTACTCTAACTGAGGTACCATCAATCCCTTCTCAATTCCTCATGGTTATCACTAAGTGATGTTTCATTTACATCATTGAGTATCCTTGCAGATCAATAGTACCATTACAATACCCAATACTCAGCCCTCCTTGGACTAGTCCTTCGACTTGTTTATTGGAAAGCACTTTTACCAAGCATTGCTTCTCCAATTGCATCTTTACATAACTATACAAGCATCATTTTGATGCGTCTGCAAAAATCCAATTCAGTTTTACATCTATCATGCTCCTATACCATCATAAAATTAAGTTTAGACTTGGGTTTAAGAGGCTTCAACAATCATCCACATTGTTATTCATTACACAATTGTACCATACTCAAGTCATTCCATTGTGCCTCCACACAGCTGTGAAAGTGCACTTATGTTATTTATACCATCATATTAAATCCATTTTACCTCTATCATATTCCCTAATCGTCATAACCTATTTTCCAAAGTTAGCACTTTTGGACCAATACTACTCCATTCCTATAGCTAATTTTGAATCTCAAAATACCCATACTTGAGACCTATACCTGATTTTTGAAACATGATCATTGATATCCTACTGATACTCTTTACAATGACTTCTCTCATTCACATTTATGAATTCGGAGTTGAAAGTTATAACTTTCCAAAAATCAACTTTTTTACCCAAATTTTACACTATTCATGTAGCTGCACTTATTATGATGGACCATTTCTTGAGACTTGTAGAAGAAAAATAGTAAAGAACTGGAAATATGTTTATATTGGGAACGGATAGACCATATAATAGGGAGAACTTGAATGCTTCCACTATTCAAATATGATGCTCCTATCAAAACCTACAAAATTCTGAAATCATCAACTTTTGATTTCTATCATTCTTCTAGACTTATAATTTTTACTGAAAAACTGTTATCTTCCAAACTAAGCATTTCTGGAAAAAATTCCTCTAATCAATGTTTCTCATCTTGGTGAGTAGAACAAATGTTGAAATCATTAAATTTTCTGGTTGAGTTCTAGGGCCACTTTTTCCTCCCTCAAGTTTTCAAAAATCACACTTCCGCGCGCCCAAATAGTGGATTTTGTCCTTCTTTCATCTCCCGGGTTCACATATTTTGAGTTTGGACTCAAGACTCCGGAGTCATCTATGTTCCTAGATCACGACTACACTATAAAAATTTGAGCCTCAACCGGGCCTCCATTTATCCTCGGGCCACACATCTTCAAAACCTATTAAACTAGTTTTTTTGCCAAATTTAAGCAGAATGGGCCCTTGTCCCTCACTGATGATCCAATATCCTCTATTAATAGCGTAGAAATGGTGCAAGTCTCATCACTTTCTGATTAAATCTTCTCCTATTATGTCCAAAACAAGATTTTGGCTCCAGACTTAGTGTTTTTTTAACTTTTTTGGATTTTTGCTGATGTGGCAGGGTACTGACGCAACAAGGTGCTAATAACATAGGATAGTTGTCCCTTGAGCTATCAGACAGTCCCATGTGTCACCCCCATGACGTAGCCATGTCACCCTCCCGCTGGTAAATGGTTTCAGGATCAACAAAGGAGTGGTTTAAGAAAACATATTTTTTGATGCTGAACTACTGCAATGATGCCACGTTTCTATAGTGGTTTTCTTTCAGGATCATGCTTCTTAAAGTAATGTTTGAGTACCTTCACCATCCTAAATGCTTACGGGTTGTCGATATTCCACCTTGAGATTTGATCCCACACCGATTGTCGTGCAACTTTTGATAGGGACATGTCTCTTCTTTCTATCTCATCACGTCACATTACTGATGGGATGGTGCAAGGTAATGATGACCAATTATGACACGTTAGTTGCAATGACATGCTGGAAAAACAGAAATATTATCATTAAAATGAATTATTAGAGGTACCTACAAAACTTTTTCGAATTAGGTGTAAGAAGATGAAACACAGAATGACGGATGACCTTCCGGAATATATAACTTTTATTTACGGAAATGTGGTATAACCACCCCAAAATGTCATTATTTTAAGATTGGTATGTTATTTTTTCTCTAAAACATAATGCACATGTTTTAGTTGAGCCACCTGTTTGTTATGTAAATTGT